>JAWNZC010000071.1:0-232500 GCA_035771165.1 Paragorgia papillata
CAGCCCAAATCAGGTTCCATAAAATCGATTTGGTCGCCTCAGGCGTCCGAGACTTATATATTTGGAAAGCCCGCGAGGCGGGCTCCCCGAATTTGTAGGATTGCGCTATGCTACGCACCATATATATATAACACCACACCAACCTCACAGTTCCGCGTATGACACCTCAAAACTGTGGGCGTGGCAGCCCAAATAAGGTCATTTAAAATCCGATTTGCGCCTCAGGCTTGTCGGAGACTTATAATATTTGGAAAGCCCGCGAGGGCGGGCTACAGAATAACCCGAATTTGTAGGATTAGGTCGTTCGTGACAACCCATAAACTGTGGGCAGGTGGCAAGCCCAAATTAGGTCCATTAAAATCGTAATGTTTGCGCCTATCAGGCGTCGAGGACTTATATATTTGGAAAGCCCGCGAGGGCGGGCATACCCGAATTTTTTTTTTTGTAGGATTTGGGTCGCGTGGACACCCAAAACTGTGGGCGTGGCAGCCCAAATATAGTTTCATAAAATCGATTTGCGCCTCAGGCGTCGAGACTTTATAATATTTGGAAAGCCCGCGAGGCGGGGCCTTAACCCGAATTTGTAGGAATGGTTACCGCGTGACCACCCAAAACTAGTGGGCGTGGCAGGCCCAAATAAGGTCATTAAGCAATCGAAAATTTGTTTTATTTTTTTCTTTTTTTTTTGCGCCATCGAGTGCGTTCGAGACTTATATATTGGGAAAAGCCCGCGAGGGCGGGCCTACCCGAATTTGTAGGGTATTGGTCGCGTGAACAACCCAAAACCTGTGGGGCGTGGCCAGCCCCAAATAAGGTCCATAAAATCGATTTGCGCCTCAGGCCGTCGAGACTATAATATATTTGGATATGGCCCGCGAAGGGACGGGCTACCCCCGAATTTGTAGGAATTGTGTCTCAGACGTGACCACCCAAAATCTGTGGGCGTGAGCAGCCCAAATAAGGTCATAAAATCGATAGCGCCTCAGGCGTCCGAGACCTTATATATTTGGAAAAGCCCGCGAGGCGGGCTACCCGAATTTGTAGGATTGGTCGGCCGACTGTACACCCAAAACTGTGGGCGTTTGGCAGCCCAAATAAGGTCATAAAATCGATTTTGCGACCTCAGGCGTCGAGACTTATATATTTGGAAAGCCCGCGAGGCGGGCTACCCGAATTTGTAGGATTGGTCGCGTGACACCCAAAACTGTGGGCGTGGCAGCCCAAATAAGGTCATAAAATCGGATTTGCGCCTCAGGCGTCGAGACTTATATATTTGGAAAGCCCGCGAGGCGGGCTACCCGAATTTGTAGGATTGGTCGCGTGACACCCATAACTGTGGGCGTGGCAGCCCAAATAAGGTCATAAAATCGATTTGCGCCTCAGGCGTCGAGACTTATATATTTGGAAAGCCCGCGAGGCGGGCTACCCGAATTTGTAGGATTGGTCGCGTGACACCCAAAACTGTGGGCGTGGCAGCCCAAATAAGGTCATAAAATCGATTTGCGCCTCAGGCGTCGAGACTTATTTATTTGGAAAGCCCGCGAGGCGGGCTACCCGAATTTGTAGGATTGGTCGCGTGACACCCAAAACTGTGGGCGTGGCAGCCCAAATAAGGTCATAAAATCGAATTTGCGCCTCAGGCGTCGAGACTTATATATTTGGAAAGCCCGCGAGGCGGGCTACCCGAATTTGTAGGATTGGTCGCGTGACACCCAAAACTGTGGGCGTGGGCAGCCCAAATAAGGTCATAAAATCGATTTGCGCCTCAGGCGTCGAGACTTATATATTTGGAAAGCCCGCGAGGCGGGCTACCCGAATTTGTAGGATTGGTCGCGTGACACCCAAAAACTGTGGGCGTGGCAGCCCAAATAAGGTCATAAAATCGATTTGCGCCTCAGGCGTCGAGACTTATATATTTGGAAAGCCCGCGAGGCGGGCTACCCGAATTTGTAGGATTGGTCGCGTGACACCCAAAAACTGTGGGCGTGGCAGCCCAAATAAGGTCATAAAATCGATTTGCGCCTCAGGCGTTCGAGACTTATATATTTGGAAAGCCCGCGAGGCGGGCTACCCGAATTTGTAGGATTGGTCGCCGTGACACCCAAAACTGTGGGCGTGGCAGCCCAAATAAGGTCCATAAAATCGATTTGCGCCTCAGGCGTCGAGACTTATATATTTGGAAAGCCCGCGAGGCGGGCTACCCGAATTTGTAGGATTGGTCGCGTGACACCCAAAACTGTGGGCGTGGCAGCCCAAATAAGGTCATAAAATCGATTTGCGCCTCAGGCGTCGAGACTTATATATTTGGAAAGCCCGCGAGGCGGGCTACCCGAATTTTGTAGGATTGGTCGCGTGACACCCAAAACTGTGGGCGTGGCAGCCCAAATAAGGTCATAAAATCGATTTGCGCCTCAGGCGTCGAGACTTATATATTTGGAATGCCCGCGAGGCGGGCTACCCGAATTTGTAGGATTGGTCGCGTGACACCCAAAACTGTGGGCGTGGCAGCCCAAATAAGGTCATAAAATCGATTTGCCGCCTCAGGCGTCGAGACTTATATATTTGGTAAGCCCGCGAGGCGGGCTACCCGAATTTGTAGGATTGGTCGCGTGGACACACCCAAAACTGTGGGCGTGGCAGCCCAAATAAGGTCATAAAATCGATTTGCGCCTCAGGCGTCTGAGACTTATATATTTGGAAAGCCCGCGAGGCGGGCTACCCGAATTTGTAGGATTGGTCGCGTGACACCCAAAAACTGTGGGCGTGGCAGCCCAAATAAGGTCTAAAATCGATTTGCGCCTCAGGCGTCGAGACTTATATATTTGGAAAGCCCGCGAGGCGGGCTACCCGAATTTGTAGGATTGGTCGCGTGACACCCAAAACTGTGGGCGTGGCAGCCCAAATAAGGTCATAAAATCGATTTGCGCCTCAGGCGTCGAGACTTATATATTTGGAAAGCCCGCGAGGCGGGCTACCCGAATTTGTTAGGATTGGTCGCGTGACACCCAAAACTGTGGGCGTGGGCAGCCCAAATAAGGTCATAAAATCGATTTGCGCCTCAGGCGTCGAGACTTATATATTTGGAAAGCCCGCGAGGCGGGCTACCCGAATTTGTAGGATTGGTCGCGTGACACCCAAAACTGTGGGCGTGGCAGCCCAAATAAGGTCATAAAATCGATTTGCGCCTCAGGCGTCGAGACTTATATATTTGGAAAGCCCGCGAGGCGGGCTACCCGAATTTGTAGGATTGGTCGCGTGACACCCAAAACTGTGGGCGTGGCAGCCCAAATAAGGTCATAAAATCGATTTGCGCCTCAGGCGTCGAGACTTATATATTTGGAAAGCCCGCGAGGCGGGCTACCCGAATTTGTAGGATTGGTCGCGTGACACCCAAAACTGTGGGCGTGGCAGCCCAAATAAGGTCATAAAATCGATTTGCGCCTCAGGCGTCGAGACTTATAGATTTGGAAAGCCCGCGAGGCGGGCTACCCGAATTTGTAGGATTGGTCGCGTGACACCCAAAACTGTGGGCGTGGCAGCCCAAATAAGGTCATAAAATCGATTTGCGCCTCAGGCGTCGAGACTTATATATTTGGAAAGCCCGCGAGGCGGGCTACCCGAATTTGTAGGATTGGTCGCGTGACACCCAAACCTGTGGGCGTGGCAGCCCAAATAAGGTCATAAAATCGATTTGCGCCTCAGGCGTCGAGACTTATATATTTGGAAAGCCCGCGAGGCGGGCTACCCGAATTTGTAGGATTGGTCGCGTGACACCCAAAACTGTGGGCGTGGCAGCCCAAATAAGGTCATAAAAGCGATTTGCGCCTCAGGCGTCGAGACTTATATATTTGGAAAGCCCGCGAGGCGGGCTACCCGAATTTGTAGGATTGGTCGCGTGACACCCAAAACTGTGGGCGTGGCAGCCCAAATAAGGTCATAAAATCGATTTGCGCCTCAGGCGTCGAGACTTATATATTTGGAAAGCCCGCGAGGCGGGCTACCCGAATTTGTAGGATTGGTCGCGTGACACCCAAAACTGTGGGCGTGGCAGCCCAAATAAGGTCATAAAATCGATTTGCGCCTCAGGCGTCGAGACTTATATATTTGGAAAGCCCGCGAGGCGGGCTACCCGAATTTGTAGGATTGGTCGCGTGACACCCAAAACTGTGGGCGTGGCAGCCCAAATAAGGTCATAAAATCGATTTGCGCCTCAGGCGTCGAGACTTATATATTTGGAAAGCCCGCGAGGCGGGCTACCCGAATTTGTAGGATTGGTCGCGTGACACCCAAAACTGTGGGCGTGGCAGCCCAAATAAGGTCATAAAATCGATTTGCGCCTCAGGCGTCGAGACTTATATATTTGGAAAGCCCGCGAGGCGGGCTACCCGAATTTGTAGGATTGGTCGCGTGACACCCAAAACTGTGGGCGGGGCAGCCCAAATAAGGTCATAAAAATCGATTTGCGCCTCAGGCGTCGAGACTTATATATTTGGAAAGCCCGCGAGGCGGGCTACCCGAATTTGTAGGATTGGTCGCGTGACACACCCAAAACTGTGGGCGTGGCAGCCCAAATAAGGTCATAAAATCGATTTGCGCCTCAGGCGTCGAGACTTATCTATTTGGAAAGCCCGCGAGGCGGGCTACCCGAATTTGTAGGATTGGTCGCGTGACACCCAAAACTGTGGGCGTGGCAGCCCAAATAAGGTCATAAAATCGATTTGCGCCTCAGGCGTCGAGACTGATATATTTGGAAAGCCCGCGAGGCGGGCTACCCGAATTTGTAGGATTGGTCGCGTGACACCCAAAACTGTGGGCGTGGCAGCCCAAATAAGGTCATAAAATCGATTTGCGCCTCAGGCGTCGAGACTTATATATTTGGAAAGCCCGCGAGGCGGGGCTACCCGAATTTGTAGGATTGGTCGCGTGACACCCAAAACTGTGGGCGTGGCAGCCCAAATAAGGTCATAAAATCGATTTGCGCCTCAGGCGTCGAGACTTATATATTTGGAAAGCCCGCGAGGCGGGCTACCCGAATTTGTAGGATTGGTCGCGTGACACCCAAAACTGTGGGCGTGGCAGCCCAAATAAGGTCATAAAATCGATTTGCGCCTCAGGCGTCGAGACTTATATATTTGGAAAGCCCGCGAGGCGGGCTACCCGAATTTGTAGGATTGGTCGCGTGACACCCAAAACTGTGGGCGTGGCAGCCCAAATAAGGTCATAAAATCGATTTGCGCCTCAGGCGTCGAGACTTATATATTTGGAAAGCCCGCGAGGCGGGCTACCCGAATTTGTAGGATTGGTCGCGTGACACCCAAAACTGTGGGCGTGGCAGCCCAAATAAGGTCATAAAATCGATTTGCGCCTCAGGCGTCGAGACTTATATATTTGGAAAGCCCGCGAGGCGGGCTACCCGAATTTGTAGGATTGGTCGCGTGACACCCAAAACTGTGGGCGTGGCAGCCCAAATAAGGTCATAAAATCGATTTGCGCCTCAGGCGTCGAGACTTATATATTTGGAAAGCCCGCGAGGCGGGCTACCCGAATTTGTAGGATTGGTCGCGTGACACCCAAAACTGTGGGCGTGGCAGCCCAAATAAGGTCATAAAATCGATTTGCGCCTCAGGCGTCGAGACTTATATATTTGGAAAGCCCGCGAGGCGGGCTACCCGAATTTGTAGGATTTGGTCGCGTGACACCCAAAACTGTGGGCGTGGCAGCCCAAATAAGGTCATAAAATCGATTTGCGCCTCAGGCGTCGAGACTTATATATTTGGAAAGCCCGCGAGGCGGGCTACCCGAATTTGTAGGATTGGTCGCGTGACACCCAAAACTGTGGGCGTGGCAGCCCAAATAAGGTCATAAAATCGATTTGCGCCTCAGGCGTCGAGACTTATATATTTGGAAAGCCCGCGAGGCGGGCTACCCGAATTTGTAGGATTGGTCGCGTGACACCCAAAACTGTGGGCGTGGCAGCCCAAATAAGGTCATAAAATCGATTTGCGCCTCAGGCGTCGAGGACTTATATATTTGGAAAGCCCGCGAGGCGGGCTACCCGAATTTGTAGGATTGGTCGCGTGACACCCAAAACTGTGGGCGTGGCAGCCCAAATAAGGTCATAAAATCGATTTGCGCCTCAGGCGTCGAGACTTATATATTTGGAAAGCCCGCGAGGCGGGCTACCCGAATTTGTAGGATTGGTCGAGTGACACCCAAAACTGTGGGCGTGGCAGCCCAAATAAGGTCATAAAATCGATTTTGCGCCTCAGGCGTCGAGACTTATATATTTGGAAAGCCCGCGAGGCGGGCTACCCGAATTTGTAGGATTGGTCGCGTGACACCCAAAACTGTGGGCGTGGCAGCCCAAATAAGGTCATAAAATCGATTTGCGCCTCAGGCGTCGAGGACTTATATATTTGGAAAGCCCGCGAGGCGGGCTACCCGAATTTGTAGGATTGGTCGCGTGACACCCAAAACTGTGGGCGTGGCAGCCCAAATAAGGTCATAAAATCGATTTGCGCCTCAGGCGTCGAGACTTATATATTTGGAAAGCCCGCGAGGCGGGCTACCCGAATTTGTAGGATTGGTCGCGTGACACCCAAAACTGTGGGCGTGGCAGCCCAAATAAGGTCATAAAATCGATTTGCGCCTCAGGCGTCGAGACTTATATATTTGGAAAGCCCGCGAGGCGGGCTACCCGAATTTGTAGGATTGGTCGCGTTGACACCCAAAACTGTGGGCGTGGCAGCCCAAATAAGGTCATAAAATCGATTTGCGCCTCAGGCGTCGAGACTTATATATTTGGAAAGCCCGCGAGGCGGGCTACCCGAAATTGGTGGATTGGTCGCGTGACACCCAAAACTGTGGGCGTGGCAGCCCAAATAAGGTCATAAAATCGATTTGCGCCTCAGGCGTCGAGACTTATATATTGGGAAAGCCCGCGAGGCGGGCTACCCGAATTTGTAGGATTGGTCGCGTGACACCCAAAACTGTGGGCGTGGCAGCCCAAATAAGGTCATAAAATCGATTTGCGCCTCAGGCGTCGAGACTTATATATTTGGAAAGCCCGCGAGGCGGGCTACCCGAATTTGTAGGATTGGTCGCGTGACACCCAAAACTGTGGGCGTGGCAGCCCAAATAAGGTCATAAAATCGATTTGCGCCTCAGGCGTCGAGACTTATATATTTGGAAAGCCCGCGAGGCGGGCTACCCGAATTTGTAGGATTGGTCGCGTGACACCCAAAACTGTGGGCGTGGCAGCCCAAATAAGGTCATAAAATCGATTTGCGCCTCAGGCGTCGAGACTTAATATATTTGGAAAGCCCGCGAGGCGGGCTACCCGAATTTGTAGGATTGGTCGCGTGACACCCAAAACTGTGGGCGTGGCAGCCCAAATAAGGTCATAAAATCGATTTGCGCCTCAGGCGTCGAGACTTATATATTTGGAAAGCCCGCGAGGCGGGCTACCCGAATTTGTAGGATTGGTCGCGTGACACCCAAAACTGTGGGCGTGGCAGCCCCAAATAAGGTCATAAAATCGATTTGCGCCTCAGGAGACGAGACTTATAAATATGGAAAGCCCGCGAGGCGGGCTACCCGAATTTGTAGGATTGGTCTCGTGACACCCAAATCTGTGGGCGTGGCAGCCCATATAAGGTCATAAAATCGATTTGCGCCTCAGGCGTTCGAGACTTATATATTTGGAAAGCCCGCGAGGCGGGCTACCCGAATTTGTAGGATTGGTCGCGTGACACCCAAAACTGTTGGGCGTGGCAGCCCAAATAAGGTCATAAAATCGATTTGCGCCTCAGGCGTCGAGACTTATATATTTGGAAAGCCCGCGAGGCGGGCTACCCGAATTTGTAGGATTGGTCGCGTGACACCCAAAACTGTGGGCGTGGCAGCCCAAATAAGGTCATAAAATCGATTTGCGCCTCAGGCGTCGAGACTTATATATTTGGAAAGCCCGCGAGGCGGGCTACCCGAATTTGTAGGATTGGTCGCGTGACACCCAAAACTGTGGGCGTGGCAGCCCAAATAAGGTCATAAAATCGATTTGCGCCTCAGGCGTCGAGACTTATATATTTGGAAAGCCCGCGAGGCGGGCTACCCGAATTTGTAGGATTGGTCGCGTGACACCCAAAACTGTGGGCGTGGCAGCCCAAATAAGGTCATAAAATCGATTTGCGCCTCAGGCGTCGGAGACTTATATATTTGGAAAGCCCGCGAGGCGGGCTACCCGAATTTGTAGGATTGGTCGCGTGACACCCAAAACTGTGGGCGTGGCAGCCCAAATAAGGTCATAAAATCGATTTGCGCCTCAGGCGTCGAGACTTATATATTTGGAAAGCCCGCGAGGCGGGCTACCCGAATTTGTAGGATTGGTCGCGTGACACCCAAAACTGTGGGCGTGGCAGCCCAAATAAGGTCATAAAATCGATTTGCGCCTCAGGCGTCGAGACTTATATATTTGGAAAGCCCGCGAGGCGGGCTACCCGAATTTGTAGGATTGGTTCGCGTGACACCCAAAACTGTGGGCGTGGCAGCCCAAATAAGGTCATAAAATCGATTTGCGCCTCAGGCGTTCCGAGACTTATATATTTGGAAAGCCCGCGAGGCGGGCTACCCGAATTTGTAGGATTGGTCGCGTGACACCCAAAACTGTGGGCGTGGCAGCCCAAATAAGGTCATAAAATCGGATTTGCGCCTCAGGCGTCGAGACTTATATATTTGGAAAGCCCGCGAGGCGGGCTACCCGAATTTGTAGGATTGGTCGCGTGACACCCAAAACTGTGGGCGTGGCAGCCCAAATAAGGTCATAAAATCGATTTGCGCCTCAGGCGTCGAGACTTATATATTTGGAAAGCCCGCGAGGCGGGCTACCCGAATTTGTAGGATTGGTCGCGTGACACCCAAAACTGTGGGCGTGGCAGCCCAAATAAGGTCATAAAATCGATTTGGCCTCAGGCGTCGAGACTTATATATTTGGAAAGCCCGCGAGGCGGGCTACCCGAATTTGTAGGATTGGTCGCGTGACACCCAAAACTGTGGGCGTGGCAGCCCAAATAAGGTCATAAAATCGATTTTGCGCCTCAGGCGTCGAGACTTATATATTTGGAAAGCCCGCGAGGCGGGCTACCCGAATTTGTAGGATTGGTCGCGTGACACCCAAAACTGTGGGCGTGGCAGCCCAAATAAGGTCATAAAATCGATTTGCGCCTCAGGCGTTCGAGACTTTATATTTGGAAAGCCCGCGAGGCGGGCTACCCGAATTTGTAGGATTGGTCGCGTGACCCCCAAAACTGTGGGCGTGGCAGCCCAAATAAGGTCATAAAATCGATTTGCGCCTCAGGCGTCGAGACTTATATATTTGGAAAGCCCGCGAGGCGGGCTACCCGAATTTGTAGGATTGGTCGCGTGACACCCAAAACTGTGGGCGTGGCAGCCCAAATAAGGTCATAAAATCGATTTGCGCCTCAGGCGTCGAGACTTATATATTTGGAAAGTCCGCGAGGCGGGCTACCCGAATTTGTAGGATTGGTCGCGTGGACACCCAAAACTGTGGGCGTGGCAGCCCAAATAAGGGTCATAAAATCGATTTGCGCCTCAGGCGTCGGAGACTTATATATTTGGAAAGCCCGCGAGGCGGGCTACCCGAATTTGTAGGATTGGTCGCGTGACACCCAAAACTGTGGGCGTGGCAGCCCAAATAAGGTCATAAAATCGATTTGCGCCTCAGGCGTCGAGACTTATATATTTGGAAAGCCCGCGAGGCGGGGCTACCCGAATTTGTAGGCTAGGTCGCGTGACACCAAAACTGTGGGCGTGGCAGCCCAAATAAGGGTCATAAAATCGATTTGCGCCTCAGGCGTCGAGACTTATATATTTGGAAAGCCCGCGAGGCGGGCTACCCGAATTTGTAGGATTGGTCGCGTGACACCCAAAACTGTGGGCGTGGCAGCCCAAATAAGGTCATAAAATCGATTTGCGCCTCAGGCGTCGAGACTTATATATTTGGAAAGCCCGCGAGGCGGGCTACCCGAATTTGTAGGATTGGTCGCGTGACACCCAAAACTGTGGGGCGTGGCAGCCCAAATAAGGTCATAAAATCGATTTGCGCCTCAGGCGTCGAGACTTATATATTTGGAAAGCCCGCGAGGCGGGCTACCCGAATTTGTAGGATTGGTCGCGTGACACCCAAAACTGTGGGCGTGGCAGCCCAAATAAGGTCATAAAAATCGATTTGCGCCTCAGGCGTCGAGACTTATATATTTGGAAAGCCCGCGAGGCGGGCTACCCGAATTTGTTAGGTTTGGTCGCGTGACACCCAAAACTGTGGGCGTGGCAGCCCAAATAAGGTCATAAAATCGATTTGCGCCTCAGGCGTCGAGACTTATATATTTGGAAAGCCCGCGAGGCGGGCTACCCGAATTTGAAAGATTGGTCGCGTGACACCCAAAACTGTGGGCGTGGCAGCCCAAATAAGGTCATAAAATCGATTTGCGCCTCAGGCGTCGAGACTTATATATTTGGAAAGCCGCGAGGCGGGCTACCCGAATTTGTAGGATGGTCGCGTGACACCCAAAACTGTGGGCGTGGCAGCCCAAATAAGGTCATAAAATCGATTTGCGCCTCAGGCGTCGAGACTTATATATTTGGAAAGCCGCGAGGCGGGCTACCCGAATTTGTAGGATTGGTCGCGTGACACCCAAAACTGTGGGCGTGGCAGCCCAAATAAGGTCATAAAATCGATTTGCGCCTCAGGCGTCGAGACTTATATATTTGGAAAGCCCGCGAGGCGGGCTACCCGAATTTGTAGGATTGGTCGCGTGACACCCAAAACTGTGGGCGTGGCAGCCCAAATAAGGTCATAAAATCGATTTGCGCCTCAGGCGTCGAGACTTATATATTTGGAAAGCCCGCGAGGCGGGCTACCCGAATTTGTAGGATGGGTCGCGTGACACCCAAAACTGTGGGCGTGGCAGCCCAAATAAGGTCATAAAATCGATTTGCGCCTCAGGCGTCGAGACTTATATATTTGGAAAGCCCGCGAGGCGGGCTACCCGAATTTGTAGGATTGGTCGCGTGACACCCAAAAACTGTGGGCGTGGCAGCCCAAATAAGGTCATAAAATCGATTTGCGCCTCAGGCGTCGAGACTTATATATTTGGAAAGCCCGCGAGGCGGGCTACCCGAATTTGTAGGATTTGGTCGCGTGACACCCAAAACTGTGGGCGTGGCCAGCCCAAATAAGGTCATAAAATCGATTTGCGCCTCAGGCGTCGGGACTTATTTATTTGGAAAGCCCGCGAGGCGGGCTACCCGAATTTGTAGGATTGGTCGCGTGACACCCAAAACTGTGGGCGTGGCAGCCCAAATAAGGTCATAAAATCGATTTGCGCCTCAGGCGTCGAGACTTATATATTTGGAAAGCCCGCGAGGCGGGCTACCCGAATTTGTAGGATTGGTCGCGTGGACACCCAAAACTGTGGGCGTGGCAGCCCAAATAAGGTCATAAAATCGATTTGCGCCTCAGGCGTCGAGACTTATATATTTGGAAAGCCCGCGAGGCGGGCTACCCGAATTTGTAGGATTGGTCGCGTGACACCCAAAACTGTGGGCGTGGCAGCCCAAATAAGGTCATAAAATCGATTTGCGCCTCAGGCGTCGAGACTTATATATTTGGAAAGCCCGCGAGGCGGGCTACCCGAATTTGTAGGATTGGTCGCGTGACACCCAAAACTGTGGGCGTGGCAGCCCAAATAAGGTCATAAAATCGATTTGCGCCTCAGGCGTCGAGACTTATATATTTGGAAAGCCCGCGAGGCGGGCTACCCGAATTTGTAAGGATTGGTCGCGTGACACCCAAAACTGTGGGGCGTGGCAGCCCAAATAAGGTCATAAAATCGATTTGCGCCTCAGGCGTCGAGACTTATATATTTGGAAAGCCCGCGAGGAGGGCTACCCGAATTTGTAGGATTGGTCGCGTGACACCCAAAACTGTGGGCGTGGCAGCCCAAATAAGGTCATAAAATCGATTTGCGCCTCAGGCGTCGAGACTTATATATTTGGAAAGCCCGCGAGGCGGGCTACCCGAATTTGTAGGATTGGTCGCGTGACACCCTAAACTTGTGGGCGTGGCAGCCCAAATAAGGTCATAAAATCGTTTTGCGCCTCAGGCGTCGAGACTTATATATTTGGAAAGCCCGCGAGGCGGGCTACCCGAATTTGTAGGATTGGTCGCGTGACACCAAAAACTGTGGGCGTGGCAGCCCAAATAAGGTCATAAAATCGATTTGCGCCTCAGGCGTCGAGACTTATTATATTTGGAAAGCCCGCGAGGCGGGCTACCCGAATTTGTTGGATGGTCGCGTGACACCCAAAACTGTGGGCGTGGCAGCCCAAATAAGGTCATAAAATCGATTTGCGCCTCAGGCGTCGAGACTTATATATTTGGAAAGCCCGCGAGGCGGGCTACCCGAATTTGTAGGATTGGTCGCGTGACACCCAAAACTGTGGGCGTGGCAGCCCAAATAAGGTCATAAAATCGGATTTGCGCTCAGGCGTCGAGACTTATATATATTTGGAAAGCCCGCGAGGCGGGCTACCCGAATTTGTAGGATTGGTCGCGTGACACCCAAAAACTGTGGGCGTGGCAGCCCAAATAAGGTCATAAAATCGATTTGCGCCTCAGGCGTCGAGACTTATATATTTGGAAAGCCCGCGAGGCGGGCTACCCGAATTTGTAGGTTTGGTCGCGTGGACACCCAAAACTGTGGGCGTGGCAGCCCAAATAAGGTCATAAAATCGATTTGCGCCTCAGGCGTCGAGACTTATATATTTGGAAAGCCCGCGAGGCGGGCTACCCGAATTTGTAGGATTGGTCGCGTGACACCCAAAACTGTGGGCGTGGCAGCCCAAATAAGGTCATTAAATCGATGTGCGCCTCAGGCGTTCGAGACTTATATATTTGGAAAGCCCGCGAGGCGGGCTACCCGAATTTGTAGGATTGGTCGCGTGACACCCAAAACTGTGGGCGTGGCAGCCCAAATAAGGTCATAAAATCGATTTGCGCCTCAGGCGTCGAGACTTATATATTTGGAAAGCCCGCGAGGCGGGCTACCCGAATTTGTAGGATTGGTCGCGTGACACCAAAAACTGTGGGCGTGGCAGCCCAAATAAGGTCATAAAATCGATTTGCGCCTCAGGCGTCGAGACTTATATATTTGGAAAGCCCGCGAGGCGGGCTACCCGAATTTGTAGGAGTGGTCGCGTGACACCCAAAACTGTGGGCGTGGCAGCCCAAATAAGGTCATAAAATCGATTTGCGCCTCAGGCGTCGAGACTTATATATTTGGAAAGCCCGCGAGGCGGGCTACCCGAATTTGTAGGATTGGTCGCGTGACACCCACAACTGTGGGCGTGGCAGCCCAAATAAGGTCATAAAATCGATTTGCGCCTCAGGCGTCGAGACTTATATATTTGGAAAGCCCGCGAGGCGGGCTACCCGAATTTGAAGGATTGGTCGCGTGACACCCAAAACTGTGGGCGTGGCAGCCCAAATAAGGTCATAAAATCGATTTGCGCCTCAGGCGTCGAGACTTATATATTTGGAAAGCCCGCGAGGCGGGCTACCCGAATTTGTATGATTGGTCGCGTGACACCCAAAACTGTGGGCGTGGCAGCCCAAATAAGGTCATAAAATCGATTTGCGCCTCAGGCGTCGAGACTTATTATATTTGGAAAGCCCGCGAGGCGGGCTACCCGAATTTGTAGGATTGGTCGCGTGACACCCATAACTGTGGGCGTGGCAGCCCAAATAAGGTCATAAAATCGATTTGCGCCTCAGGCGTCGAGACTTATATATTTGGAAAGCCCGCGAGGCGGGCTACCAGAATTTGTAGGATTGGTCGCGTGACACCCAAAACTGTGGGCGTGGCAGCCCAAATAAGGTCATAAAATCGATTTGCGCCTCAGGCGTCGAGACTTATATATTTGGAAAGCCCGCGAGGCGGGCTACCCGAATTTGTAGGATTGGTCGCGTGACACCCAAAACTGTGGGCGTGGCAGCCCAAATAAGGTCATAAAATCGATTTGCGCCTCAGCGGTCGAGACTTATATATTTGGAAAGCCCGCGAGGCGGGCTACCCGAATTTGTAGGATTGGTCGCGTGACACCCAAAACTGTGGGCGTGGCAGCCCAAATAAGGTCATAAAATCGATTTGCGCCTCAGGCGTCGAGACTTATATATTTGGAAAGCCCGCGAGGCGGGCGACCCGAATTTGTAGGATTGGTCGCGTGACACCCAAAACTGTGGGCGTGGCAGCCCAAATAAGGTCATAAAATCGATTTGCGCCTCAGGCGTCGAGACTTATATATTTGGAAAGCCCGCGAGGCGGGCTACCCGAATTTGTAGGATTGGTCGCGTGACACCCAAAACTGAGGCGTGGCAGCCCAAATAAGGTCATAAAATCGATTTGCGCCTCAGGCAGCCGTCGAGACTTATATATTTGGAAAGCCCGCGAGGCGGGCTACCCGAATTTGTAGGCTTGGTCGCGTGACACCCAAAACTGTGGGCGTGGCAGCCCAAATAAGGTCATAAAATCGAATTGCGCCTCAGGCGTCGAGACTTATATATTTGGAAAGCCCGCGAGGCGGGCTACCCGAATTTGTAGGATTGGTCGCGTGACACCCAAAACTGTGGGCGTGGCAGCCCAAATAAGGTCATAAAATCGATTTGCGCCTCAGGCGTCGAGACTTATATATTTGGAAAGCCCGCGAGGCGGGCTACCCGAAATTTGTAGGATTGGTCGCGTGACACCCAAAAACTGTGGGCGTGGCAGCCCAAATAAGGTCTTAAAATCGATTTGCGCCTCAGGCGTCGAGACTTATATATTTGGAAAGCCCGCGAGGCGGGCTACCCGAATTTGTAGGATTGGTCGCGTGACACCCAAAACTGTGGGCGTGGCAGCCCAAATAAGGTCATAAAATCGATTTGCGCCTCAGGCGTCGAGACTTATATATTGGGAAAGCCCGCGAGGCGGGCTACCCGAATTTGTAGGATTGGTCGCGTGACACCCAAAACTGTGGGCGTGGCAGCCCAAATAAGGTCATAAAATCGATTTGCGCCTCAGGCGTCGAGACTTATATATTTGGAAAGCCCGCGAGGCGGGCTACCGAATTTGTAGGATTGGTCGCGTGACACCCAAAACTGTGGGCGTGGCAGCCCAAATAAGGTCATAAAATCGATTTGCGCCTCAGGCGTCGAGACTTATATATTTGGAAAGCCCGCGAGGCGGGCTACCCGAATTTGTAGGATTGGTCGCGTGACACCCAAAACTGTGGGCGTGGCAGCCCAAATAAGGTCATAAAATCGATTTGCGCCTCAGGCGTCGAGACTTATATATTTGGAAAGCCCGCGAGGCGGGCTACCCGAATTTGTTGCATTGGTCGCGTGACACCCAAAACTGTGGGCGTGGCAGCCAAATAAGGTCATAAAATCGATTTGCGCCTCAGGGGTCGAGACTTATATATTTGGAAAGCCCGCGAGGCGGGCTACCCGAATTTGTGGATTGGTCGCGTGACACCCAAAACTGTGGGCGTGCAGCCCAAATAAGGTCATAAAATCGATTTGCGCCTCAGGCGTCGAGACTTATATATTTGGAAAGCCCGCGAGGCGGGCTACCCGAATTTGTAGGATGGGTCGCGTGACACCCAAAACTGTGGGCGTGGCAGCCCAAATAAGGTCATAAAATCGATTTGCGCCTCAGGCGTCGAGACTTATATATTTGGAAAGCCCGCGAGGCGGGCTACCCGAATTTGTAGGATTGGTCGCGTGACACCCAAAAAACTGTTGGGTCGTGGCAGCCCAAAATGAAGGTCATTAAAATCGATTTGCGCTCTCAGGCGTTTCGAGACCTTATATATTTGGAAAGCCCGGCGAGGCGGTGGCTACCCGAATTTGTTAGGATTGGGTCGCGTGACACCCAAAAACTAGGTGGGCCGTCGGCTAGCCCCAAATAAGGTCATAAAAATCGATTTGGCGCCTCAGGCGTCTGAGACTTGATATATTTGGATAAGCCCGCGAGGCGGGCTACCCGGAATTTGTTAGATGGTTCGCGTGTGACAACCCATAAACTGTAGGGCGTGGCAAGTCCCAAATAAGGTCATAAAAATCGAATTTGCGTCCTCAGGCGTCGAGACTTATATATTTGGAGAAAGCCCGCGAGGCGGGCTACCCGGAATTTGTTAGGATTGGTCGCGTCGACACCCAAAACTGTGGGCGTGGCCAGCCCAAATAAGGTCATAAAATCGATTTGCGCCTCAGGCGTCGCGAGACTTATATATTTGGAAAGCCGCGAGCAGAGGGTCTACCCGAATTTGTAGGATTGGTGGCGTGACACCCAAAACTGGTGGGCGTGGCCAGCCTCAAATAAGGTCATTTAAAATCGATTTGCGCCTCTAGGGGGCGTCGAAGACTTATTATATTTGGAAAAGCCCGCGAGGCTCGGGCTACCCGAATTTGTAGGATGGCTCGCGTGACACCCAAAACTGTAGGGCGTTTGGCAGCCCAAATAAGGTCATAAAAATCGATTTGCGCCTCAGGCGTCAGAGGACTTATATATTTGGGAAAAGGCCCGCGATGGCGGGCTTACCCGAATTTGTAGGATTGGTCGCGTCTCGTGGTTGGACACCCAAATACTGTGGGGCGTGGCAGCCCAAATAAGGTCATAAAATCGATTTGCGCCTCAGGCGTGGTCGAGTACTTATTTATATTTGGAATGCCCGACGAGGCGGGGCTTTCCCGAATTTGTTAGGGATTGGTCGCGTGACACCCAAATCTTGTGGGCGTGGCAGCCCAATTAAGGTCTTAAAATACGATTTGCGCCCTCAGGGGTCAGAGACTTATTATATTTTGGAAAGCCCGCGAGGCGGGCTATACCCGAATTTGTAGGATTGGTCGCCGTGACACCCCAAAACTGTGGGCCGTGGCAAGCCCAAATTTAAGGTCATAAAATCGATTTGCGCCTCAGGCGTCGAAGGACTTATATATTTGGAAAGCCCGCGAGGCGGGGCTACCCGAATTTGTAGGACTTGGTCGCTGTGACACCCACAAACTGTGGGGTTCGTGGCAGCCCAATATAAGGGGTCATATAAAATCGATTTGCGCCTCAGGCGTCGGAGGACTTATATATTTGGAAAGCCCGCGAGGCGGGGCTATCCCGAATTTGTAGGATTCGGTCGCGTGACACCCAAAACTGTGGGCGTGGCAGCCCAAATAAGGTCATAAAATTCCCGAAGTTTGCGCCTCAGGCGGTTCGAGACTTATATATTTGGAAAGCCCGGCGAGGCGGGCTACCCGAAAATTTGTAGGATTGGTCGCGTGACACCCAAAAACTGTGGGGCGTGGCAGCCCAAATAAGGTCCATAAAATCGATTTGCGCCTCAGGCGTCGAGGACTTATATATTTGGGAAAGCCCGCCCGAGGCGGGCTTACCCGGAATTTGTAGGATTGGTCGGAGGAGCGGTGACACCTCTCAAAAAAATCTGTGGGCGGTGGCAGCCCAAATAAGGTCATAAAAATCGATTTGCGCTCAGGCGTCGAGGACCTTATATTATTTGGATAAGCCCGCGAGGCTGGGCTACCCGAATTGTTTAGGATTGGTCGCGTGACACCCAAGAAAACTGTGGGCGTGGCCAGCCCAAATATAAGGTCATAAAATCGATTTTGCGCCTCAGGGCCGTACGAAGACTTATATATTTGGAATATAGCCCGCGGAGGCGGGCTACCCGAAATTTGTTTAGGGAAATTGGTCGCGTGCACACCTCAAAACTGTGGGCGTGGGCAGCCCAAATATAGGTCATAAAATTCGGATTTTTGCGCCTTTCAGGCGATCGTCGGAGGACTTACTATATTTGGAAAGCCCCGCGAGGCGGGCTACCCGAATTTGTAGGATTGGTCGCGCGTGACACCCAAAACTGTGGGGTCGTGGCCAGCCTCAAATAAGGTAATAAAAATTCGATTTGCGGCCTCCAGGCGTCGAGACTTATATATTTGGAAAGGCCCGCGAGGCGTGGCTACCCGGAAATTTGTAGGTTTGTTGTCGCGTGGACACCCAATCAATACTGTGGGCGTTGGGCAGCACCAAATAAGGTCCATAAAAATCGATTTGCGCTCTCAGGCGTACGACGTCAGAGACTTTATAATATTTGGAAAGCCCGCGAGGCGGGCTACCCGAATTTGTAGGTTTTGTTCGTTCGTGGACAACCCAAAAATCATGTGGGCGTGGGCAGCCAATATAAAGGTCTCATAAAAATCTCGCTTTGTGCGCCTCCAGGGCCGTCGAGACTTATTATATTTGGGAAGCCCGCTGAGGCGGGCTACCCGAATTTGTAGGATTTGGTTCGCGTGACACCCAAAACTGTGGTGCGTGGCAGTCCCAAATGAAGGTCATATAAATCGATTTGCGCCTTCAGGCGTCGAGTACTTATATATTTGGAATAAATGCCCGCGAGGCTGGGCTACCGAATTTGTAGGAATTGGTCTCCGCGTGACACCCAAAAACTGTGGGCGCGTTGGCAGCCCAAATAAGGGTCATAAAATCGATTTGCGCCTCAGGCGATCGAGACTTATATATTTGGAAAGGCCCGCGAGGCGGGGCTACCCGAATTTTGTAGGGAATTGGTCGCGTGTTGACACCCAAAACTGTGGGCTGTGGCAGCCCCAAATAAGGTCATAAAATCGATTTGCGCCTTCAGGCGTCGAGACTTATAATATTTGGAAAGCCCGCCAGATGGCGGGCTAACGACGAATTTGTAGGATTTGGTCGCGTGACCACCCAAATCTGTGGGCGTTGGTTGGCAGCCCAATAAGGGTATTTAAAGGTCATAAAAATCGAATTTGCGCCTCAAGGCGTTCGACGACCTTATATATTTTGGACAAGCCCGCGAGGCGGGCTACCCGAATTTGTCAGGGATGGGTCGCTGTGTACACCAAAAACTGTGGGCGTGGCAGCCCAAATAAGGTTCATAAATATGCGAATTTGGCGCCTCAGGCGTCGAGACTTATATATTTTGGAAACGCCCGCGAGGCGGGGCTACACACCAGAATTTGTAGGAATTGGTTCGCCGTGACACCCATAAACTGTGGGCGTGGCCAGCCCAAATAAGGGTTCATAAAATCGATTTGCGCCTCAGGCGGTCGAGACCGTATATATTGGGAAAGCCAGCGAGGCGGGCTACCCGAATTTGTAGGATTGGTCGCGTGACACCCAAAACTGTGGGCGTGGCAGCCCTAAATAAGGTCATAAAATCGATTTGCGCCTCAGGCGTCGAGATCTTATATATTTGGAAAGGCCCGCGAGGCGGGCTACCCGAATTTTGTAGGATTGGGTCGCGTCGCGTGCACACCCAAAACTGTGGGGCGTCGGCAGCCCAAATAAGGTCATTAAATAATCGAATTTATTGCGCCTCAGGTCGTCTGAGACTTATATATTTGGGAAAGCCCGCGAGGCGGGCTACCCGAATTTGTAGGAGATGGGGTCGGCGTGACACCCAAAATCTGTGGGCGTGGCAGCCCAAATAAGGTCATAAAATCGATTTGCGCCTCAGGCCGTTCGAGACTTATATATTTGGAAAGCCCGCGAGGCGGGCTACCCGAATTTTGTAGGATTTGGTTCGCGTGACACTCCAAAACTGTGGGCGTTAGGCCAGCCCAAATAAGGTCATTAAAATCGATCTGGCGCACTCAGGCGTCGAGACTTATATATTTGGGAAAGCCCGCGAGGCGGGCTACCGAATTTGTAGGGATTTGGTCGCGCGTGACACCCAAAACTAGTTCCGGGTCGTGGACAGCCCAAATATGGGTCATAAAAATCGATTTGCGCCTCAGGCGTCGAGAGGACTTATATATTTGGATAGAACCGCGAGGGCGGGCCTTACCCGTCATTTGTAGGTTTGGTCGCGTGGACACCCAAAAAACTTGTGGGCGTGGCAGCTCTCAATATAAGGTCATAAAATCGATTTGCGCCTCAGGCGCTCGAGACTTATATATTTGGTAAAGCCCGCGAGGCGGGCTACCCGAATTTGTAGGATTGGGTTTCGACCCTGCGTGGGACACCCAACAAACTGTGGGTCGTCGTGGGCAGCCCAAATAAGGTCATATAAATCGATTTGCGCCTCAGGCGGTTCGAGACTTATATATTTGGAAAGCCCGCGAGGCAGGGCTACCCGAATTTGTAGGATTGGTTCGGCGGGGACACCCAAAACTGTGGGCGTGGCACAGCCCAAATAAGGTCATAAATATAATCGATCTTGCGCCTCAGGCGTCGGAGGACTTATATATTTGGAAAAGCCCGCGAAGGGGGCCGGGCTACCCGAATTTGTAAGGATTGGTCGCCGTATGACGACCCAAAACTGTGATAGGCGTAGGCACGCCACAAATAAGGTCATAAAAATCAGATTTGCGCACTCAGGCGTTCGAGGGGACTTATATATTTGGAAAGCCCGCGAGGCGGGCGCTACCCGAATTTGTAGGATTGGTTCGCCCGAGACACCCATAAAAAAACTGTGGGGCGTTGGCCAGGCCCAAATAAGGTCATAAAATCGATTTGCGCCTCAGGTCGGTCGAGACTTATATATTTGGAATAGCCCGCGAGGCGGGCTACCCGAGATTTGTAGGATTGTGTCGCGTGACACCCAAAAACTGTGGGCGTGGGCAAGCTCCAAATAAGGTCATTAAAATCGATTTGCGCCTCAGGCGGTCCGAGACTTGTATATATTTGGGAAATGCCCGCTGAGGCGGGGCTACCCGAATTTTGAAAGGATTTGGGTCGCGTTCGGGACACCCAAAAACTGTGGGCGGCGTGGCATGCCCAAATAAGGTTCATTAAATAAATCGAATTTGCGCCTCAGGCGTCGAGGACTTATATATTTGGAAAGGACCGACGAGGCGGGCTACCCGAATTTGTAGGATTGGTCGCGTTGACACCCAAACACTAGTGGGCGTGGCAGCCCCAAAAATAAGGTCATAAAATCGATTTCGCGCCTCCTGGCCGATCGGTGAACTTTATTTTATTTGTGAAAAGCCCGCGAGGCGGGGCTAAACCCGAATTTTGTTGGACGGTTTGGTCGCGTGGACACCCAAAAAACTGTTGGTGCGTGGCAGCCCAAATAAGGTTCATAAAATCTGATTTTAGCGCCTCTAGGCTGTCAGATGGACCTTATATATTTCGGAAAAAAATAGCCCGCGAGGCGGGCTACCCGAATTTGTAGGATTGGGGTCGCGTGACACCCAAAAACTGTGGGCGTAGGCAGCCCAAATACAGGTCTATAAAAAATCGATTTGCGGCCTCAGGGCGTTCGAGGACTTATTATATTTGGAAAAGCCCGCGAGGCGGGGCTACCCGAATTTGTGTAGGGATTGGTCGCGTGACATCCCCATAAACTGTGGGCGTGGCAGCCCATAATAAGGTCAAATAAAAATCGAATTTGCGCCTCAGGTCGTCGAGACTTATTATATTTGGAAAGCCCGCGAGGGCGGGCTACCCGACATTTGTTGGTTGGTCGTCGTGGACACCCAAAACTGTGGGCCGTATGGCAGCCCAAATAAAGGGTCATTAAAAATCGATTTGCGCCTCAGGGACGTCGTCGAGACTTATATAGTTGGAAAGCCCGCCGAGGCGGGCTTACACCGGGAATTTGTAGGATTGGTCGGTCGTGTGACAACCGCAAAACTGTGGGCGGTGGGCCCAGCCCTAAATAAAGGTCCATTAAAAGTCGATTATTTTGCGCCTTCAGGCGTCGAAAGGGACTTTATATATTTGGAAAGCCCGCTGAGGCGGAGCTACCCCGGAATTGTGTTGGATTGGTCCGCGTGACACCCAAAAACTGTCGGGTCGTAGGCAGCCCAAATAAGGTCATAAAATCGATTTGCGCCTCAGGCGTCGAGGACTTATATATTTGGAAAGGCCCGCCGAGGGCGCGGGGCTACCCGAAATTTTGTAGGATTGGTTCGCGTGATGGATGACACCCCAAAAACTGTGGGGCGTGGCCAGCCCAAATGAAGGTCATAAACATCGATTTGCGCCTCAGGATCGTTCGGAGACTTATTTATTATTTTGGAATAGCCTCGCGAGGGCGGGCTACCCTGAATTTGTAGGAATGGGTCGCCGTGTACACCCAATACAAAACCCTGTGGGCGTTGGCAGCCCAAATAAGGTAAGTCATTTTTAAAAATCGATTATGCGCCTCCCAGGCGTTCGAGACTTATATATTTGGAAAGCCCGCGAAGGCGGGCTACCCGAATTTTGTAGGATTTGGTCGCGTGACACCCAAAAACTGGTGGGCGTGGCAGCCCAAAATAAGGTCATAAAATCGATTTGCGCCTCAGGCGTCGAGACTTATATATTTTTGGAAAGCCCGCGAGGCGGGTACCCGAGTACTTTGTTAGGGAATGGTCGCGTGGACACCCATAAACTGTGGGGCGTGGCACGCCCAAATAAGGTCATTAAAATCGATTTGCGCCTTCAGGGCGTCGAGACTTATATATTTGGAAAGCCCGCGAGGCGGGGCTACCCGAATTTGTAGGTAGGATTGGTCGCGTGCGACCACCCAAAACTGTGGGCGTGGCAGCCCAATAAGGTCATAATAAATCGATTTGCGCCTCAGGCAGTCGGAGGACTTATATATTTGGGAAAGCCCGCGAGCGCGGGGGCTACCCGAATTTGTTAAGGATAGTGGTCGCAACGCGCCAGTGACACCCAAAACTGTGGGCAGTAGGCAGCCCAAAAATTAAGGTCATTAAATCGATTTGCGCCTCAGGCGGTTCGGAGACTTTATATATTTGGAAAGCCCGCGAGGCGGGCTACCCGAATTTGTTAGGATTGGTCGCGTGACACCCAAAAAAACTGTGGGGCGTTGCAGCCCAAATAAGGTCCTATCAAATCGATTTGCGCCTCAGGCGTTCGGAGGACTTTATATATTTGGAAAGCCCGCGAGCGCGGGTCTACCCGGAAATTGTAGGATTTGGTTTCGCGCGTGACACCCAAAAACCTGTGGGCGGTGGGCCAGCCCAAAATAAAGGTCATAAAATCGATTTGCGCCCTCAGGGCCGTCGAGACCTTTATATATTTGGAAAGCCCGACGAGGCGGGCTACCCCGAACTTTGTTTAGGATGGGTCGCAGTGACACCCAAATAAACTGTGCGGGCGGTGGGACAGCCCAAAATAAATTGGTCATTAAAATCGTATTTGCGCCTCAAGGCGTCGAGACTTATATATTTGGAGGGAAAAGCCCGCGAGGGCGGGCTACCCGAATTTGTAGGATTGGTTCGCGTGACACCCAAAACTGAGTGGGCGTGGCAGCCCAACATAAGGTCAGAAATCGATTTGCGCCTCAGGCGTCGAGGACATATTATCATTTGGAAAGCCCGCGAAGGACGGGCTACCCGAATTTGTAGGGGGGTCGCGTGACACCCAAAAACTGTGGGCGTGGCAGCCCAAAATTAAGGTCATAAAATTCGATTTGCGCCTCAGCGCGTCGAGGGGACTTATATATTTGGAAAGCCCGCGAGGGCGGGGCTACCCGAATTTGTAGGATCTGGTTCGCCGTGGACACCCAAAAACTTGTGGGGCGTGGGGCAGCCCAAATAAGGTCATAAAATCGGATTTGCGGCCCTCAGGCGTCGAGGACTTATATATTTTGGGGGAAAAGCCCGCGAGGCGGGCGTACCCGAACGATTGTGATAGGATTTGGGTCGCCGTGGGACCACCCAAAACTGTGGGCGTGGCAGCCCATAATAAGGTCATTAAAAATCGATTTGCGGCCTCAGGCGTTCGAGACTTATATATTTGGAAAGGCCCGCAGAGGCGGGCTACCCGAATTTGTAGGGAATTGGTACGCGTGGACACCCAAAACTGTGGGCGTAGGCAGCCCAAATAAGGTCATAAAAGTCGATTTGCGACTTCCAGGGCGTCGGAGACTTATATATTTGGAAAGCCCGCCGAGGCGGGGCTACCCGAATTTGTAGGATTCGGTCGCGGTGAACACCCAAAACTGATGGGCGTGGCAGCCCAAATAACGGGTCATAAAATCGATTTGCGCCCTCAGGCGTCTGAGACTTCATATATTTGGGAAAGCCCGCGGAGGCTGGGCTACCCGAATTTGTAGGATTGGTCGGCGTGGGCCACCCAAAAACTGTGGGGCGTTGGCAGCCAAATAAGGTCATAAAATCGATTTGCGGCCTCAGGCCGTCGAGACTTTATAATATTTGGAAAGCCCGCGAGGCGGGCTACCCGGAATATTGTAGGGTAGTGTGGTCTCGCTGTGGACCACCCAAAACTGTGGGCGTTGGCGCAGCCAAAATAAGGTCTTAAAAATCGAATTTGCGCCTCAGGCGTCGAGACTATATATATTTGGTAAAAGCCCGCGAGGCGGGCTACCCGAATTTGTAGGATTGGGTCGCGTGACACCCAAAAAACTGTGCGGGCTCGTGGCAGCCCAAAAAAGGTCAATTAAAATCGAATTTGCGCCTCAGGTTCGTCGAGAGGAATCTTATATATTTTGGGTAAAGCCCGCGAGGGGGGCTACCCGAATTTGTAGGAGTGGTCGGACGTGACACCCAAAAAACTGTGGGCGTGGCAGCCCAAATAAGGTCATAAAATCGATTTGCGCCTCAGGCGTCGAGACTTTATGTATATTTGGAAAGCCCGCGAGGGCGGGGCTACCCGAATTTGTAGGCTTGGTCGCGATGAATACACCAAAAACTGTGGCGCGTGGCAGCCCAAATGAAGGTCATAAAATCGATTTTGCGCCTCAGGCGTTACGAGACTTATTATATTTGGGAAAAGCTCCGCGAGGCGGGCTACCCGTTAATATTGTAGGTATTGGTCGACGTGACAACCCAAATACTGCTTGGCGTGGCCAGCCCAAAATAAGGGTTCATAAAATCGAATTTGCGCCTCAGGGCCGTCGAGATCTTATATATTTTGGAAAGCCCGCGAGGGCGGCGGCTACCCGAATTTGATAGGATTTAGTCGCGTGACACCCCAAAATGTGGGCGTGGCAGACCAAATATGGTCAATATAAATCGAGTTTGCGCTCTCAGGCGTCGAGACTTATATATTTTGGAAAGCCCGCGAGGCGGGCTTACCCGAATTTGTAGGATTGGTCGCCGTGGGACACCCAAAACTGGTGGGGCGTGTTGGCCAGCCCAAATAAAGTTCATAAAAAATCGATTTGCGCCTCAGGCGTCGAGACTTATATATTTGGAAATCCCGCGAGGCGGGCTACCCGAATTTGTAGGATGGTCGCGTCCGAGCACCCAAAATAAACTGTGGGGCGTGGGCCAGCCCAAGAATAAGGTCACTAACAATCAGATTTGCGCTTCAGGCGTCGTGACTTCTATATTTGGAAAAGCCCGCGAGGCGGGGCTACCCGAATTTGTAGGAGTTGGTCGCGTGGGTCACCCAAAACTGTGGGGCGTTGGCAGCCCAAAGAATAAGGTTCATAAAAATCGATTTTCGCGCCTCAAGGCGTCGAGACTTTTAATATTTGGTAAGCCCGCGAGGCGGGCTACCCGAAATGAAATTTGTAGGATTCTGGTCGGCGGTTTGACAACCAAAAACTGTGGGGGCCGTGGCAGCCCAATTAAGGTCATAAAATCGATTTGCGGTCATCTGGCGTCGGAGGACGTTATATATTTGGATAGCCCGCGAGGGGGGGGCTACCCCGAATTTGTAGGATTGGTCGCGTGACAACCAAAACTGTGGGCGTTTTGGCAGCCCAAAAATAGGTCATAAACATCGATTTGCGCCTCTGGCGTCGAGGACTTATATATTTGGAAAAGGCCTCACGCGAGGCGGGCTACCCGAGATTTGTAGGATTGGTCGCCGTGGACACCCAAAACTGTGGGCGTGGCCAGCCCATTAAAATTAGGGTTCATTAAAAATCGATTTGCGCCTCAGGTCCCGTCGAGAACTTATATATTTGGCGAAAAGCCCCGCCCGAGGCGGGCTACCCGAATTTGTAGGATTGGTCGCGTGACACCCAAAATATACTTGTGGGGCGTTGGGCAGCCCAAATAAGGTCCTAATAAATAAATCGATTTGCGCCTCAGGCGTCGAGGGGACTTATATTTATTTGGAAAGCCCGCGAGGCGGGCTACCCGATATTTGTAGGTTAGGATTGGTCGGCTCGTGGGTACACCCAAAATACTGTGGGCGTGGCCTAGCCCAAATAAGGTTCAATATAAATCGATTTGCGCCTCAGGCGATCGAGACTTATATATTTGGAGGGAAAGCCCGCGAGGCGGGCTACCCGGAATTTGTAGGATTGGTTCGCTCGTGACACCCAAAAACTGTGGGCGTGGCAGCCCAAATAAGAGTCATTAAAATCGATTTTTGGCGCCTTCAGGCGTCGAGACTTATATATTTGGAAAGCCCGCGAGGCGGGCTACCCGAATTTGGTTGGAATTGGTCGCGTGAACCACCCCAAAGACTGTGGGGTCGTTGGCAGCCCAAATAAGGTTCATAAAAATCGATTTGCGCCTCAGGCGTCGAAGGTACCTTTAATATATTTGGAAAGCCCGGCGAGGCGGGCTACCCGAATTTGTAGGATTCGGTCGCCCGTGACACCACCCATAAACTGTGGGCCCCCCTCGTGGCCATGCCACAAATAAGGTCATAAAATCGATTTGCGCCTTTCAGGCGTGGGTCGAGACTTATATATTTGGAAGAATGCTCCGCGAGGCGGGCTACCGAATTTGTAGGATTGGTCGCGTGGACACCCAAAACCTGGTCGGGTCGTGGGCAGCCCAAAATAAGGTTCATAAAATCGATTTGCGCCTCAGGGCACGTCGAGACTTTATATATTTGGAAAGCCCCGCGAGGGCGGGCTACCCCGAATTTGTAGGATTTGGTCGCGCAGTGACCACCCAATTATCTCGTCGGGCGTGGCAGCCCAAATAAAGGTCATTAAATATCGATTTGCCGGCCTCAGGGCGTCGAAGATTATATATTTGGGAAAGCCGCGAGGCGGGCTACCCGAATTCTGTAGGGATTGGTCGGCTGTGAAACACCCAAAAAAAAACCTGTGGGCGTGGCAGCCCAAATAAGGTCTTTAAATCGAATTTGGCGCCTCAGGGCGTCTGAGGACCTTATTATATTTGGACAAAAGCCCGCGAGGCGGGCTACCCGAATTTGTAGGATTTGGTCGCCGTTGACCACCCAAAAACTGTGGGCGTGTGCAGCCCAAATAAGGTCATAAAATCGATTTGCGCCTTCCAGGCGTCCGAGACTTATATATTTGGGGCCCGCGAGGCGGGCTACCCGAATTTGTCTCAGGGATTGGTCGCGTTGGACACCAAAAACTGTGGGTGTGTGCAGCCCAAAATAAAGGTCATAATAATCGATTTGCGCCTCAGGCGTCGGGAGACTTATATATTTGGAAAGCCCGCGGAAGGCGGCGGCTACCCGAAATTTGTAGGTTTGGTAGCGGAGTTGGACACCAAACTGTGGGCGTGGCAGCGCCAAATAAGGGTCATATAAATCGATTTTGCGCCTCCAGGCGTCGAGACTTATATTTTATTTGGAAAGCCCGCGTGAGGGGCGGGCTACCCGAATTTGTGAGGATTGGTCGCGTGGACACCCAAAAAAAACTGTTGGGGCGTGGCAGTCCAAATAAGGTCATTAAAAATCGATTTGCGCACTCAGGCGGTCTGGGAGGGACTTATATATTTGGAAAGCCCGCCGGTGGCGGGCTACCCGAATTTGTAGGATTGGTCGCGTGACACCCAAAACTGTGGGCGTGGCAGCCCAAATAAGGTCAATAAAAATCGATTTTGCGCCTCAGGCGTCGGAGACTTATATATTTGGAAAGCCCGCGAGGCGGGCTACCCAGAATTTGTTAGGATTGGTTGTGGGTCGCGTGACACCCAAAAAACTGTGGGGCGTGGCATGCCCAAATAAGGTCATAAAAATCGATATTTGCGCCTCAGGCAAGTTCGAGGGTACTCTATATATTTGGAAAGGCCCGCGAGAGCGGGGCTACCCGAATTTGTAGGATTGGTCGCGTGACACCCACAAACTGTGGGCGTGGCAGCCGCCAAAATAAGGTCTAAAATCGATTTGCGCCTCAGGCGTCGAGACTTATATTATTTGGAAAGGCCCGCGAGGCGGGCTACCCGAATTTGTAGGATTGCGTCGCGTTGACCACCCAAAACTGTGGGCGTGGCAGCCCCAAATAAGGTCATAAAAATCAGAGGTTGCGCCTCCAGGCGTCGAGACTTATATATTCTGGAAAGGCCCGCGAGAGGCGGGCTACCCGAATTTTGTAGGATTGGTCGGCGCTGACACCCAAAACTGTTGGGGTGGCAGCCCAAATAAGGACATAAAATTGATTTGCGCCTCAGGCGTCTGAGACTTATATATTTGGAAAGCCCGCGAGGCGGGCTACCCGAATTTGTTAGGTATTGGTCGCGTGACACCCAAAACTGTGGGGGCGTTTGGGCAGGCCCAAATAAGGTCATAAAATCGATTTTGCGCCTCAGGCGTCCGACGACTTATATATTTGGAAAGCCCGCGATGGCTGGGCTACCCGAATTTGTAGGATTAGGCTCGTCGTGAACTCACCAAAAACTGTGGGCGTGGCCAGCCCAAATTAAGGTCATAAAATCGAATTTGCGCCTCATGGCGTTACGAGGACTTATATATTTGGAAAGCCCGCCGAGGCGGGCTACCCGAATTTGTAGGATTGGGTCGCGTGACACCCAAAACTGTGGGCGTGGCCGGCCAATATAAGGTCATAAAATCGATTTGCGCTCAGGGTCGAGCCTTATATATTTGGAAAGCCTCGAGGCGGGCTACCCGAATTGTGTAGGATTGGTGCGTTTTCGTGACACCCAAAATGTGGGCGTGGCTATCCGCCAATAAGGTCATTACATCGATTTTGCGCCTCAGGCGTCGAGGTACTTATATATTTGGAAAGGCCCGCGAGGCGGGCTACCCGAATTTGTAGGATTGGTCCGACGTGACTCCCAAAACTGTGGGCCGTGGCAGCCCCAAAATAAGGTCATTAAAAATCACGATTTGACGCCTCAGGCTCGTGGTCGAGAGACGTTATATATTTGGAAAGCCCGCGAGGCGGGGGCTACCCGAATTTGTTCGGATTTGGTTCGCGTCCGTTGACACCACAATAACTTGTGGGCGTGGCAGCCCAAATAAGGTCATAAAATCGATTATGCGCCTCAGGACGTCGAGCACTTATATATTTGGAAAGCCGCGAGGCGCGGGCTACCCGAATTTGTAGGATTGGGGGTTCGTTCGTGACGAACCCTAAAAACTGTGGGTCGTTGGCAGCCCAAAAATAAGGTCATTAAAATTCGATTTGCGCCTCAGGCGTCGAGGGACTTATATATTTTGGAATAGCCCGCGAGGGCGGGCTACCGAATTTGTAGGATTGGTCGCGTTGGACAACCCAAAAAATACTGTGGGCGTGGCAGCCCAAATAAGGTCATAAAATCGATTTGCGCCTCAGGCGTCGAGACTTATATGTTTTGGAAAAGCCCGCGAGGCGGGGCTACCCGAATTTGTAGGATTGGTCGCGTGACACCCCAAAATGTGGGCGTGGCCGCCCAAATAAGGTCATAAAAAATCGATTTGCGCTCAGGCGGTCGATGACTTTATATATTTGGAAAGCCCGCGAGGCGGGCTACCCGAATTTTGTAGGATTGGTCGCGTGACACCCAAAAAAAACTGTGAGGGCGCTTGCGGTGGCAGCCCAAATAAGGTCATAAAATCCGAATTTGCGCCTCAGGCGTCGAGACTTTATATCATTTTGGGAAAGCCCGCGAGGCGGGCTTACCCGGAATTTGTAGGATTGGTTCGCGTGCACCACCCAAAACTGTGGGGCGATGGCAGGCCAAATAAGGTCATAAAATCGATTTTGCGCCTCAGGCGTCGAGACTTATATATTTGGAAAGCCCGCGAGGCGGTGCTACCCGGAATTTGTAGGATTGGTCGCGTGACACCCAAAACTGGTGGGCGTTGGGCAGCCCCCAAAAATAAGGGTCATACAAAATCAGATTTGCGCCTCAGGCGGTCGGTCAGAGACTTATATATTTGGAAAGCCCGCGAGGCGGGCTACCCGAATTCTGTAGGATTGGTCGCTTGGACACCCAAAACTGTGGGACGTGGCAAGCCCCAAATAAAGGTCAGATAAAATCGATTTGCGCTCTCAGGCGTCGAGACTTATATATTTGGAAAAAGCCCGCGAGGCGGGACTACCCGAATTTTGTAGGGGAATTGGGTTCGCCGTGACACCAAAACTGTGGGCGTGCAGCCAAAAAGCGTGGTCATAAAAATCGATTTGCGCTCAGGCGTCGAGACTTTTATATTTGGAAAGCCCGCGAGGGGGGCTACCCGAATTTGTAGGATTGGTCGCGTGGACACCAAAACTGTAGGGGCGTGGCAGCCCAAATAAGGTCATAAAAAATACGATTTAGCGCCTCAGGCGTCGAGACTTATATTATTTGTGCAAAGCCCGCGAGGGCGGAGCGCTAACCCGGAATTTGTTTGGATTGGTCGCTGTGGACACCACAAAAACTGTGGGCGTGGCTAGACCCAAATAAGGACAATAAAATCGATTTGCGCCTCAGGCGTCGAGAACTTTATATATTTTGGGGAAAAGGCCCGGCGGAGGCGGGCTACCCGAATTTGTAGGATTGGTCGCGTGATTCGTGGACACCCAAAAAACTGTGGGCGTGGCAGCCCAAATAAGGTCATTAAAACTCGATTTGCGCCTCAGGCGGTCCGAGACTTATATAATTTGAGAAACAGCCCGCCGAGGGCGGGCTACCCGAATTTGTAGGATTGGTCGCGTGACCACCCAAAAACTTTGGGCGTTGGCCAGCCCCAAAAATATAAGTGTCATAAAATCGATTTGCCGGCCTCAGGGCGTCGAGACTTATATTATTTGGAAAGCCCGCGGAAGGCGGGTCTACCCGAATTTGTAAGGACTTGGGTCGCGTGGACACCCAAAACTGTCGGGGCGTGGCGCAGCCCAATAATAAGGTCATAAAATCGATTGTGCGCCTTCAGGGCGTCGAGACTTATTATATTTCGGAAAGCCGCGAGGCGGGCTTACCCGAATTTGTAGGATAGGTCGCGTGACACCCTAAAAACTGTGGGTCGCGCGTGGCAGCCCAAATAAGGTCATAAAAATCGATTTGGCGACCTTTCAGGCGTCGAGGACTTATATATTTGGAAAAGCCCGCGAGGCGGGCTACCCGAATTTGTCAGGATTGGTCGCGTTGACACCCAAAACTGTGGGGCGTGGGGCAGCCCAAATAAGGTCATTAAAAATTCGATTTCATGGCGCCTCAAGGGCGGTCGAGACTTATATATTTGGAAAGCCCGCGAGGCGGGCAACCCGAATTTGTAGGATTGGTCGCGTGACACCCAAAACTGTCGGGGCGTGGCAGCCCAAATAAGGGGTCATAAATCGATTTTGCGCCTCAGGCGTCCGAGACTTATATATTTGGAAAAGGCCCGCGAGGGCGGGCTACCCGAATTTTGTATGTTGGATTGGTACGCGTGACACCCAAAACTGTGGAGCGTGGCAGCCAAAATAGGTCATAAAAATCGATTTTGCGCCTCAGGCGTCGAGGGACTTATATAATTTTGGGAAAGCCCGCGAGGGGAGCGGGCTACCCGAATTTGTTAGGATTGGTCGCGTGACACCCAGAAAAACCTGTTGGCGTGGCAGCCCAAATAAGGTCTTTAAAATCGCATTTGAGCCTCAGGCGTCGAGGACTTATACTATTTGGAATGCCCGCGAGGCGGGCTACCCGACTTTGTAGGATTGGTTCCGCGTTGACACCCAAAACTGTGGGCGTGGCAGCCCATAATAAGGTCATAAAAATCGATTTGCGCCTTCAGGCGTCGGAGGACTTATATATTTGGGAAAGCCGCGTGCGGGCTACTCCGAATTTGTAGGATTGTCGCGTTGCACCCAAAACTGGGAGGCGTGGCAGCTCAAATAAGGTCATAAATCGATTTTTTGCGCGCAGGCGTCGAGACTTATATATTTGGAAAGCCGCGAGGCGGGGGCTACCCTGAATTTGTAGGATTGGTGCGCGGTGGACACCCAAAAACTGTGGGGCGTGGCAGCCCAAATAAAGGTCATAATAATCGATTTTTGCGCCTCAGGCGTCGAGACTTATATATTTGGGAAAAGCCCGCGAGGCACCGGGCTACCCGAATTTGTAGGATTGGTCGCCGTGGACACCCAAAATCTGTTGGGTCGTGGCAGCCCATGATAAAGGTCATAAACTCGCATTTGCGCCTCAGGGCGTCGAGACTTATATATTTGGAAAGCCCGCGCAGGGGGGCGGGCCCGGGCTACCCGAATTTGTATTGGATTGGTCGCGTGACTCACCCAAAACTGTGGCGCGTGGCAGCCCATAATAAGGTCTCTAAAAAATCGATTTGCGCCTCAGGGGCGTCGAGACTGTATATATTTGGAAAGCCCGGCGAGAGCGGGGCTACCCGAATTTGTAGGATTGGTCGCGTTGTCGTGACACCCAAAACTGTGGGCGTTGGCAGCCCAAATAAGGTCATAATAATCGAGTTTGCGCCTCAGGCGTCGGAGAACTTATCTATTTGCGGAAAGCCCGCGAGGCGGGGCCTACCCGAATTTGTAGGGATTGGTCGACGTGGACCACCCATAATACTGTGGGTCGTGGCAGCCCAAACTAAGGTCATAAAATCGATTTTGCGCTCTCAGGTCGTCGAAGAGCTTATTATATTTGGAAAGGGCCCGCGAGGCGGGCTACCCGAATTTTGTAGGATTGGTCGCGTGGGACCACCCAAAACTGTGGGCGTGGCAGCCCAACCAAATAAGGTCATTAAACATCGATTTGCGCCTCAGGCTGCGTCGAGACTTATATATTTGGAAAGACCCGCGAGGCGGGGCTACCCGAATTTGTAGGGATTGGGTCGTCGTGACACCCAAAACTGTGGGCCGTGGCAGCCCATAATGAAGGTCATAAAAATCGATTTGAGCCTCAGGCGTCGACGACTTTATATATTTGGAAAAGCCGCGAGGCGGGGGGCTACCCGAATTTGTAGGATTGGTCGCTGTGACACCCAAATCTCGTGGGCGTGGCAGCCCATATAAGGTAATAAAAATCGATTTGCGCCTCAGGCTGGTCGAGGAACTTTATTTTCTTTGGGAAATGCCCGCGAGGCGGGCTACCCGAATTTGTTAGGATTGGTTCGCGTGAAACCCAAAAAACTGTGGGCGTGGCAGCCCAAAATTAAGGTCATAAAATCGAATTTGAGCCTCAGGCCCGTCGAGAGCATATATATTTGGAAAGCCCGCGAGGGCGGGCTACCCGAATTCTGTAGGATTGGTCGCGTGACAAACCCAAAAACTGTGTGAGTGGCAGCCCAAATAAGGTCATAAAATCGATTTGCTCCTTCAAGGCGGTCGAGGACTTATTTAAATAATTGGAATGCCCGCGAGGCCGGGCTACCCGAATTTGTAGGTTGGGTCGGCGTGACATCCAAATCTGTGGGGCGTGGCAGCCCAAATAAGGTCAATAAAATCGGATTTGCGCCTTCAGGCGTCCGGTGAGACTTATATATTTTGGAAAGCCAGCGAGGCGGGCTACCCGGAATTTGTAGGATTGGTCGCGTGACACCCAAAAATGTGGGCGTGGCAGCCCAAATAAGGTCATAAAATCGATTTGCGCCTCAGGCGTCGGAGACTTATATATTGGTAAAGCCCGCGAGGCGGGGCTACCCGAATTTGTTGGATTGGTCTCGTCGCTGGACACCCAATAAACTGTGGGCGTTTGGCAGCCCAAATAAAGTCATAAAATCGATTTGCGCCTCAGGCGTCGAGACTTATTTATTTGGGTAAAGGCCCGCCGAGGCGGGCTACCCGAATTTGTAGGATTGGTCGCGTGACACCCCAAAAAAACCTGTGGGCGTGGCAGCCCAAATAAGGTCATAAAATCGATTTGCGCCTCAGGCGTCGAGACTTATATATTTGGAAAGCCCGCGAGGCGGGCTACCCGAATTTGAAGGTTTGGTCGCGTGACACCCAAAACTGTGGGCGTGGCAGCCCAAAATATTAGGTCATAAAATCGATTTGCGCCTCAGGCGTCGGAGGACATTATATGTATTTGGAAAGCCCGCGAGGCGGGCGCTACCCGAATTTGTAGGATTGGTCGCCCGCTCGTGACACCCAAAAAACTGTGGGGAGTGGGTCCAGCCCCAATAAAGGTCTTAAAATCGATTTGCGGCACAGGACGTCGAGGACTTTATATAATTTGCGAAAGCCCGCGAGGCGGGCTACCCGAAATTTGTAGGATTGGTCGCTTGGCGTGGACACCCAAAACTTGTGGGCGTTGGCAGCCAAAATAAGGTCATAAAATCTTCGATTTGCGGCCTTCAGGGCGTCGAGACTTATATATTTGGAAAAGCCCGCGAGGCGGGCTACCCGAATTTGTAGGATTGGTCGCGTGGGACCAACCAAAACTGTGGGCTTGGCAGCACCAAATAAGGTCCATAATATCGATTTGCGCCTCAGGCGTCGAGATCTTATTTATTCTGGAAAGCCCGCGAGGCGGGCTACCCGAATTAGTAGGATTGGTCGCGTGACACCCAAAAACTGTGGGCGTGGGCAGCCCAAATAAGGTCATTAAAATCGATTTGCGCCTCAGGCGTCGAGACTTAGATATTTGGAAAAGCCCGCGAGGCGGGCTTAACCCGGAATTTGTATAGGATTGGTTTTTCGGGCGTGACACCCAAAACTGTGGGCGTGGCAGCCCAAAATAAGGTCATAAAATCGATTTGCCGGCCTCAGGCGTCGAGGCTTAGATATTTGGAAAAGCTCCGCGGAAGGCGGGCTACCCGAATTTGTTGGATTGGTCGGCCGTGGACACCCAAAAACTGTGGGCGTGGGCAGCCCATATAAGGTCATAAAATTCGATTTGCGACCTCAGGCGTCGGGAGACTTATATATTTTGGAAAGGCCCGCGAGGCGGGGCTACCCGAATTTGTAGGATTGGTTCGCGTGGACACCCAAAACTGTGGGCGTGGCCAGCCCAATAAAAGTCATAAAATCGATTTGCGCCTCAGGCGTCGAGACTTATATATTTGGAAAGGCCCGCGAGGCGGGCTACCCGAAATTTGTAGGGATTGGTCGCGCGGTGGACCCAAAAAACTGGATTGGGGCGTGGCGAGCCCCAAAATTAAGGTCATAAAATCGATTTGCGCCTCAGGCGTCGAGGACTTATTATATTTGGGAAAGGGCCCGCGAGGGCGGGCTACCCGAATTTGTAGGATTGGTCGCGTGACAACCAAAAACTGTGGGCGTCGGCAAGCCCATTAAAGGTCATATAAAGCGAATTTGCGGACTCAGGCGTCGAGACTTTTATATTTGGAACTGCCGCGAGGCGGGCTACCCGAATTTTGTAGGATTGGTAGCGTGACACCCAAAACTGTGGGCGTCTGCAGCACAAAGAAGGTCATAAAATCGAATTTGCGCCTCAGGCTGTCGAGGGACCTTATATATTTGGGTAAGCACGCGAGGCGGGCTACCCGAATTTGTAGGATGGACCGCGTGACACCCAAAACTGTGGGCGTGGCAGCCCAAAATAAAGGTCATTAAAATCGAAAATTTGCGCCTCAGGGGCGTTCGAGACTTATATATTTGGAAAGCCCGCGAGGCGGGCTACCCGACTTTTGTCAGGGATTGGTCGCGTGGACACCCAAAACTGTGGGGCGTGTGGCAGCCCAAATAAGGTCATAAAATTCGATATGCGCCTTGTCGTTACTTATATATACTAGAAGTACGGCGTGTCCACGGCAATCATATCAATTGCGTTATAATATATATGGTAACTCTCGCTCAAAATAACAACTATTTAAGGTATTTTGTTTATTTGGTACATTTACAAGGCATATTTCAGCGATTTTAGATATGTATAAGTATCAGGTTTTAGATTAATTTTTAACAGTTTATCATTCAACCGTCATTAAGTTTATTGCTGTTCTTCCCGCACATCGGTAAATCTAGATGGTTGGACTACAAGTTTGGGCTGCCCGGTTTTGAAAGCGTCTTTTCAAATACTCGTTTATTATGGAATTAGTGAGATTATCTTTCAAACTAGGCGATGTTACTGACAGTCTGCCGATCATTTTTGACAGTAAGTTTTACTCCGGAAAACAAATACTTTAATTGTATACTGTATAAAAGCACTCTACAATAAAAATTGGCATGAGGCCGTAGCCCAATTTTAATTACCATGGGGAATTATACCTAACTCAAAACAGGAAGTACCAAAAGGGAAACCCTATATAGCCTAAGCGGAGAGATTTTCTAGTCACACTTATTGTTTCTATGTTTTATAAATTGCTTTTCTTCGACAACTTATTCAGCTAGGGGACAAATTTGTGTTTTACAACATGGCGGGACGCTCCTCGTTTCATGTCCGTGACAGCCTCCCCAATTTGCTTGAAGCCAGAGGGATCTGTTAGTTCTTATACACGAGGTCAGGTGGTTTCGGTATCATTGGTCTTTATGATGTCCTCACCAGCAGAACTCGACAATGTGGAAACTGAGAAGTTGCTTCGGACAGGCAGTTTCCAATGGAGAGCCATGATAACACATCCTCCCTTGCAAAACTCTCTCGCTAATCAAAATAGACCCGCCCGCGTTAAAAATAAAAAATACATGTTTGTGCGCCAAAATTTTAAACTGAAGTACTTTCAAGTAAGTCAATGTTATGGCAGCATGCCCCGAGGGAGATTATTCAAACGATGGGAGATATTTATTTCAAGAATAGAAGTTTTTACATACTTAGTAAGTATTATATGTTTGAAACCGTTGTCCAATTTTTAAATGTGATGTACTATAGACGTTAGTTGGGCATGGAATGATGATAAGTTTTTGAATGTTGAATTAGTCTTTGGTAATTTTCATATTCAGACGAGGCAATACCTGTATAATTTAGGCAGTCTCATCGAGCTTTGTAAACTGAGAGGCTATGCATTGCTGAACAGAAATTAAATTTATTTCTAAGAAGACAAAACTAGCTTCATGATCATGCAAGCAACAATGTGTAAAATGTCACCTTGATCCCCCTAAACATATGTCCAAGTGATATCCCATGGTGCTCGAAAATGTCCTCCGCACAGTCCTTTGAAAGTCCCAACGTCCTCCAAAATTGGAAAATTCCAGGGGGGGGTACGGGTACTTCGGATTTTTGCGCTTGCACTTTAGCGATGTATTTTTTAAAATGGCGGACTTTACGTTGTAAACTAGACTTGTTTACGTTGAAACTTTTCTCACCGTTTTTATTCCTTCGGTAAGACGACATAGGAATAAGTAACTCAATATTGTGGATGTACTTTCAAAATTGAGTTGGGCTGGGATTTTGGATATTTTTTTGCTTTGAAACGGTTCAATAATGTTTGGTTCTGTCTTTGAAAATGTCAGAAATTTTTGTGGTGGTTCATTTTGAAACCAAACAAGGATGGGAAAATTACTTTCATTGTTATAAAACAACCTCTTCTACATTCGACAGGCAGGTGAGAAGCTTGTATTATCATTATTAAATACTTTATTTCCTGTAGATTTTTTGGTTTAAAAACGGCCAATCTGCACCGTTTTCTAGTCTGAAGGCTTTGTGCCATTGGGAAACTGGTTTTTAGTATAATAGTATTAACCAAAATAAAAATACTATTAGAAGTTTTTTTGAATGTAGCTGAAAAAATTTTACTGTTCAGGTCCCAACATTTCATACACTCCAATCTAGTGTCATCATCAAGGGTGATAATAGATAAAATTATGCCACATTTAGAACAAATATTGTTAGTTTTTAAGAAAAATGGGTTCCCTATTTCTTGTATCTAAAACTAAATTTCATCATTTTAATGTATTAAAATTGCCTATTACTATTTCATATGATTATTTCAAATTCTTAAATTGTTAAAATGGGGCATCAGCTTTGTGTTAGCCCACAGTGGAAAAACACCCCAATTTTAATAATATAAAATTTTGTAAAATCAATTTTGGTTCATATGTCATAAAATTTTTTTTTATTAGTGTTGTGAGATTTACTTTTTTTCTGTATAAAAAGTTTGTGTTATATATGTATTTATTTGTTCCTGACGTATCTTTTATTTCATAGTTTTTTTTTTTTTCTTTATGTAGTTTCATTTGTTAAAATATTTGTTTTAAATGTTTTTCATGTTAATATAATTATTTATATATTTTCTTCTATTTTAATTTAAACAATGGTTAAATTTTAATTTAACAATCTTTATTGTATTATTTATTACCAACTGAGTCTTTTTATATTTAGTAATTTTACAGTGTATTATAATAACTTTTTCAGTTTCCAATTACTCTTGTATTGTATATAACAACAATGTGTTTGCTTTTTTATTTCTTTTAAGCCTCGTAGCAAATAAATCATGTAAATACAGTCACATCTGCATGATAATATATGCCCATATTTAAAGGCCCGTTCACAACTAGGACCAGATAGCTTTTTTGTGTCATTTCAGCTTCAGTGTTGGAATGGAGTTCAACAATTGGTTTTTGGAAGTAAATTAATAGAATAGTGTGGTGATCGTACACCACTACTGTACAGATTTACTTCATTAGTTTTACTGTACGTGAAGGTTGTTCCAAAAAAAGAGGGGAGGGAACACTTTTGCTATTTCCTTTGCTATGTGGGGAGGAGTATATTAGACAATGCAATGATAATTATTATTGCCAAAATCCTGACTTTGATACTATTAACAACATGCAAAATTATTTACTCTATTGTTCTCCCTGGCTCTGAATCTTTCTGAAGAGCCTAAAACTAGTGCATTTTGAGTCAGTTCATAATTAGGATCAGCTGTAAATTTCTTTAATAGTTTCCAGTTTCCACAAGCTACCAATAATACAGCAGCTCTCATTGTTCCTACACTTGTAAATGGCATGTTGTTTTAAACAAGCCAGTTTCTACAATATTGTTCAAATTCAATCTGATGTTAATGACAAGGGTGTAGTTGGGGATCCTTGAGCATGTTTACCCATCCACTAACCGGTACTATCTCAACCAATCATTGTACTAGTCGGGCTTGTTTCACAGGCTGGGTTGGTAAGTAATTCTGTCCCAATTCCTCTTGGTAACTTTGTTGGCTATGTTAACCAAATGGTTCACTGTACAAACAATTCCTGATTTATAGGCAATGGTGATAGCTAGGAGGAACTGTTTGGCTGATCTTGAAATTGAGGTATAACCAGTAATGAATTTGAATCGGTTTACTCAACCTAATTGAATATGCCTTTTTTATCTATTTTAAGACGTAATTACAGTGTACTTATAATAACATCCATATGTTGTAGTGCTGTATCCAAATTTTACAAGGGGACTTTACTGGCGTGGATAGAAACTGTATATATCTTGGATCTCTTAAGCCTATTATTCCTTGAGGGAAATAAAGGCCTTATATTTTAGGTTTGCAGTCTTGAAATAAAGCACTTCAGTGAGTTAGCTTGCACATTGTGAAGTACATGTACAAACATGGTAAAATTATTAGAGTATATCCAACTTAATCAACTGTTCCTCTTTGAAATATGTTATCGGTTGAGTAATAGAAAAATAGGGAATGTAGAATTAAATTCCTAACATTTTTTGAGGGGATGAAGGGCCTCAATTGTCAGAGGAAAAAATGTGGGAAATGAAACTCCTCTGATGGAAGGGCCATTCACATTTGGTAAGGACTTAAAAAATGGTTTTATTACCGAATTTGCCGGACCTAATACGTTGATTTTTCTACGACCCAAAATGGGTTGATTCAAAAGTAAGACCCTTCGAACATATTACCACAGGATCGATAAAAATTACGGAGCAAAAATTAGACCGTGATATACTAGTACCCAGGTCTTTTCTGTGAGTTCCAGAAAATGGGCCAATCAAACACTCGTTAAAATCTCATCAATGAAATAAATGTCATCTTAAACCTCTGTGGTCTCGTTATGAGTTAAACGCCCATAGCGATATGGCCTCCTAAACGAAGAAAATTACGAAGCACGATTTACAGCTAAAAAGTTGTTGGATTTTGCCGGAAAAATCAAAGCGTTGGTTATATTTCCTTCAGAAGAGAATTTTGTGCGGCAATTTCAAACAACAATGGATGGCACAGAAGATGACATCGCTTGTGGGATGAGATGAAACAAAGTAGTTCGGTCTCCAACGATGATGAAGAAATTAATGCACCAGTCATTTGAAAACCCCACCCGACCCCCCCCCCCCCCTCCCAATCGGTGCATGGCGGGGGACATTCACTATTGTGCACATGTGAAACGCAGTGAAGTGTACTGGGTCACCTGGGGGCAACCACGGCATGGTGAAATCCCCTCCGTCTTTGACACCCCCTCGGTATTCAACCTTAACCATTTCCACCATCGACATTTGTTCATCTGGCTCTGGCGTGTTCTGTCACTAGCGCATTCACACAGTTTATTTATTAAAATAAACTTTGGCCAAGTACAAAATCATTTTTCCCTTTAGTTTCAGCCACAACTGTAAAGAAGTACAGTAGTAACATATAAAAAACAAAAATAAACATCTGTTTTAATTTAGATAAAAAAACACAAATTTTTCTTCATTATTATAAAGTGGACATTTCAAAAAGCTGTGGGTCAACTTCCCCAGGGAAACATCCAGTAACAGAGCAACTGGACTTCACTTCGTTTAATCTCTTGCGCCTGCATTTATGTTTACAACCTACAGAAGAAATTTCCAATGTTCAAACAATATGAAACCTGTACGATTGGAAAACAAAAAATATGTAAAGTGAGCAAACAGTATCATGCACAATTCTAGCTAACAATTACTGTAATTTATGCACCTATCAATTTAAACCCCGCAGGGGGGTGGGGGGAGGGGAGGCCGTGGTCAGGGGTAGGGGATATTTGGACAAAAAATACGAAAAAAGTTAATCAAAATTTCCACTCCGGTGGAGGGAAGCCGACAATTTGTTCAAAATCCAAGTGGTTTTCCCCCCTACACCAGGGGCACGAACTTCCCAATCTATTATATTGCTTTACACACGCTTGATACTGAAATCTTATATTAAATTATTGAAAAACATAAAACAATAACAAGTAAAATTGATACAGATACTTCGCTGGGATTTTGCAGGACAGAGAATACTGCTAATAGTCTCCATCATTTCCACTACAGTTTTTAAACATTGCCCAAATGTTCTGGTGCAGCCGGGTGCAGGTAATTAATCCACGCCGCAAGATCCACAATGTTGGCTTCCACCGCACTGGCTTCCACGGTCGTTTCCACGAACGAACAGCAATCGCAGCTGTATATCTGAGCCCGCATTTCCTTAATGCCATTACTAGGACCACAGGCCCTTTATGAAGAAAACTGATCGGCCGCGCCTAAATTTGCCGATTTGCCTGACCCCTGGGGCTCAAATCCGAAATGGTTCAAATTGTTCCCATGTTAACGGAATGCTTAATCTACTTGTCAAGATCCCCTATCCTTTTTTACCCGCCTCCCCCCCGCGGGGTTTACATTGGATAGGTGCATTAATCCCTCACAATGGTGGTGAGCCTTCTAGAGTCCAAAAACATTTTGAATAGAATATTGTATAAATATGTTATACAATATTAATATACAATTAGGTTGGTATATCCGGTGGCGTGGTAGAATCGAAACCATGAAATCATATTCAATGAAAGGTTGCAATCCAACCAAGTATGGCATGTCTTGGTTATTTATAAAATAAAAATCAGCTGAAAAGAAAAACTGTCTGCAAAATAATTTAAAAACCAAACGTACCCTTATGTCCCACAAGACCTATGTAGTGGTTTTCGGCGAACCAACGGTCCTTCTTTAAGTTTGCCGTAAAAAACCTTGCAAAGCATCAGTTTAATTAACTTTATCCCCAATCCGACCTGAGAAGCCAAAACGAAGCAACCATGTGGTGCGGTCAAAAAGCAGCATCCCTGCCAAACGTTCATCAATTTTCGAATGCTTAGCTCCCCCCCCTCCAAACAGCGTTATGCCCAGGATTTTTACTTGGAGGCGGGCGGGCGCTTGCCTGGTGTACTCGCTGCGTTGAGAGAAGCAGTGAAAAAGAAGCGTAATCCCCCGGTCGCATTCGCTGGAAGAGACAGTGATAAGAAGCGTATTCCCCACCTACCGCGGGAATGATAAAACTAGTGAAATTAGGAGGTGAATACCCCCAGTTTTCCTCCGGGTATGGCCCGAGGTGTGGGGGGGTTGGGGGGCGGGTTTCCAAATGACTAGTGCATATCGAGGAAGTCCAAGCTCATGGGACCCTTTTCGCATTAGATCGGGTCCACTGCAGAACAATTTTTGCGAAACTTTTCGGGTAATTCTGATGATGATAGTGACAGTTTGTTCTTTGAAGGATTTTAGATTTTTAGTGTGTATATTATATATTTAATTGTTTTAACTTAACTATTAAATATTTCTGTAAGTTACTTATTTCTGTTGTCTTGGTAACTATTTGATTTGAGGGACTCGACTTTATATTACATAGGGTATCGTCCAAAAATAACAATTTTTTTGGCGAAAAAATAGCGGGGTCGGGACCTATATGCCAGGCTCGACGAAATAGAGTCCCCCGCAAATAACGGTAACCCAAGCAACTTGGCTTTGAAATAATTATGATATTACTAAAGTACTGTGGCATCATCAATGTAGAAACAACAGACCTTGCACTGTATTATAAAAACAGTCTGCAAGATGTCCATGTACCTTATCAGGATAGATAAAGGACTATCAAAGCTTACCTGTAAAGGAATAAGAAAAATAACTTAGACTTCTTTCTAATTTGCAAAGCAAACTTCATGACTATTAATGGCTCATCAGTGTCTCAAAAACGACACCATTTATGTATTTGTTAACATTTAACAACCATTGTCATCAAAGTTGAGCTGACTAAGTATAGTTTAGTTACCGAGAAGGAAAGTAACTAACTTTAGCTTGCGTTTATAATAGAAGCTAGGGTATTGGCAATAAATTTATTTAAGGGTTTATTCCCTCCATTTGAAAAGAAATCATCAAATGGTATTATAAGGACCTTTTACAATTTTTTTCCCGTATCTTATGTTTTGGGTTTTGGAAAATACTTTCGGACCAAATAAAGACTACAGCCTCCACACACACGCTGCTGTCCAACCATCTTGCGAATACTTCATTTTTCAATATGCAAAATTATGTATGTTTATTGGAACATACTGTAAGCAATGGGTTAAAGTGGAAATTTTTATCTTTGCCAACCTTATGGACATTGAGCTAGAAACTCGATTTTTTGCTGTGCTATTTCCATTTTAAATTGACCCACAACATTTAAAAAGCCTTCTGTGGAAATTTGGGCACCCACGGAGTAGTTTCATCATGTTTACCCTGCTTGATATGTCACCAATTTCCTACACACGTAAAAATGCACAAGCTGTAATACATGCCTGCAAGCAAGTTGTTACAAGGCTGTTCAACAGGCTGTCACCGTCATGTTAACAGACTGGGACAGCCAGTGCGAACACATGTCTGTAACAGGTTGTTGACAACTTGTAACAAGGCTGATGACTCCAACAGACTGTTGACAAGTTGTTCCAAGGACCTGTTACGGCTCTGCACTTAACAAGTTGTTAATAGCTTGATGCTAACAAGGTTGTAGCAGCTTCTTGAATGAACAGCATTGTTACAACCTGTTAACAGCCTTGCTACAAGCCTGTTGTGAACACATCCTGTTGACAAGCTGCGAGATTTTTACCTGTAGGTAATTAGACCCAATATTACAACAAGAAGGCGGACAGCACGCTGTCTTTGGTCAAAATATTTCAAAACACAAGAAAGATACAGAAAAATTACAAAAGGTCTTCTTATACCATTTGGTGAGTTATTTCAAATGAGACAAACTTAATTTTTATTGCCAATACCCTTTAAGGTTATTTAGCTTATTCATGATACAATCGATATTTGTGATTATTTAACAAAAAAATAGTATTCTAGATGTAGTTTTAAAGCGATATAGTAGGTCATTTAATATGCAAGATAACTAATCTATGTATTAACCACAGCACATCAAAGATAATTTATGCATGTCAAACTAATATTGAATATTTACCAAGTTGGAGTAGGGAGGTAGATATTTGTCACTAATTTAGACCCATGTCTCAGTGAACCAATCATATTGCAGGAATCTTTATAATTCAAAAATTGTATATTAATTGTTACACTAGTACATGCATGGTAACTAATTGTCCTGTGTACCTTTTTGCCACAACAATAATTTGTTTTTTGTGTACTTTTGACATGTTGATTTTAATTTCTGCTTTGTCCAACAGTTCATGGTTGTGGAAGGTTGTTTCACCATTGTGCACAATGAAGATTATTCTGAAACTGAAAGAGAGGGTGAGGTTAAATCAACTATTTACTGTTTAATAATTTACCTGTTGGCTATATTTAGTACTACCGGTACATGTTGTTTATAATTATGTAATATTATTCACTATAATAACATTGGTGTATCAACAACTAAGGCACATTGTTGTTGTGGTTTGATGTCTTGGCAAGCTGTGCGTGAAATGTTTAATATTCATACAGCACAGTATTTCTCATGTTAAGCTAAGGTGGTGTTGAAACAACACACTCTCAAGTGAAGTCTTGGCAAGCTGTGCGTGAAATGTTTAATATCCACAGAGCACAGTATTTCTCATGTTAAGCTAAGGTGGTGTTGAAACAACACGCTCTCAAGCGAAGTCTTGGCAAGCTGTGCATGAAATGTTTAATATTCATAGAGCACAGTATTTCTCATGTTAAGCTAAGGTGGTGTTGAGACAACACGCTCTCAAGCGCGGTGCACGAGCAAATAAATGTTACCTCTCATCACTGGGAAGTGTTGAACATGATTTGAAATTTCTTGCTCCGTGCAAAAACCACAAAGTTGCAATTTAAACTAACTCGATTTTCATATCATCTTTCTCTGTAAATTCAAAAGAAATCATTCAGCATTCACAACTGCTTTCAAGCACAATCAATTTTCAATATACATGCCCTCCAAATACACACGCGGCTACATATCACATGATCGCGTCCTGGGGACATCAAGTCATCAAAATCTAGCACTTTGATTGTTCTGCTACGGTCTATATTTAGCACAACTCCATTGATTTAAAAATATATTAATTTTTCATGATTTTCAATCTTGTAACAAATGAAGTGAATCTTAGTTCGACTTATTCCAACTGGTCTTCAAAATGGTTAATAGAGTTTGTATACCATGAAAGTGTTATAACAGCAAAAATTGTAAGTAGTAATGACTGCACCATGAAACTTGCACCTTCTGCTTGTGGATTCAATAACCTGCGTAGAATATTTTTATGACAGAGCGTGATGTACCATAGGTGATATTGTAAGTTAAGTAATGACTGCAGAACCTAGAATCTAGAAAAGTGATCACTCTTGCTCCATATTCGTTATACTCATTAAAATATTTTCTGATCAGACCATATACATGAATGCACTGCACTGCATTATAGAAAGCCTGAAGCGCAGGCTGAAATAAGGTAATTTGTATTAATCTTTCAATTTCAACACAGGTAGCCAAGAAATAATAGAAACAAGAAGATCAGATGGATGCACACTTTCCAGACTGTAAAGTTTTTTTTCTGCGCGGGGAACGTTAAATAATAATACAATTTCTGCGCGGGCGGCGGGGTATATATACGCACGGGTCGTCAGGCACGTCCATCTAAGGGGCCCCAGAAGCATGTGACCCGTAATTTTTTTAATTCTATTGTCTTACTTGGAGATGGAATTTCCGGCATTCTGAGAGCATTTTGAGTGAAATCCAGACTAAACTATGTGTATTAACAGCATATCTTGTCAAATTTGTTAATTTCTCAGTATAAATCGCGGATTGAGTGACCGCACTAAATTTTGCGCGGGCGGATTTTAATCACGAACAAATTGCGCGGGGAACGCGTTCCCCGCGCGGACCAAATATTACAGTCTGGCACACTTTGAAGAGCTCCCTTCCAAAGTACACATGTATGCAAGAACTAATTATACACGCATGTATATGCAGCCATGTTTTCATAATTTATGACTAGTCATATATCAAAAGGCAATCCAATCCATCTTGTGCATTGTTTACATTAGGGCCATTTAAACCACAGGGAGCCCACTCACTAAATTTGGAACGCTTGAAATCACGTCGAGGACCATTCGAGGACTGGGGCGAGTAAGTGTAGCCTGGGGGGGAGAGAGATCTTTATCTACATGATCTACCCATCATCTTCTCCCCCTGGTTTGACTTACTCGTCCCAGTCCTCGACGTGATTTCAAGCGCTCCAAATCTAGTGAGTTGGGGCACTCTGTTTAAATGGGAGAAAATAAGTTGCGACGTAATTAAGACGCGTCCTATATTTAAGTCGCGAACAAACTCGTGTAAATGGTGAATTTGTTCGAGACCAAAGTAAGTTGCGACTAAAATAAGAACAGGGTTGAAAGCTAGTCCAAAATAATTCTCGACTTACTAGAAATTGACCATTTATACGGGCGTGTGTTCACGACTTAAATAGGGCGCATCAATTAAGTCGCGACTTATTTTCCCCGTTTAAATGGCGCTAATGTGACCATGGTAACAAGGAATTCGCGCCTCTTTTAAAGTATTTAATGTTTGAGAGTTCGACTCTGTGAAAGTATTCACAAAGAATACCATTTTCTAAAGCATTTTATCTGGAGGAGATTATATTCAATAAAGTTAGACAACTGAGAAGATTTTCAAGTTTGTATTTGAAGTAAGTCAGCAAAAAATAGTGAATTTTTGAAGTGTACATTAATGTGCAGATTCCAGACTGTAATATTTGGTCCGCGCGGGGAACGCGTTCCCCGCGCAATTTGTTCGTGATTAAAATCCGCCCGCGCAAAATTTAGTGCGGTCACTCAATCCGCGATTTATACTGAGAAATTAACAATTTTGACAAGATATGCTGTTAATACACATAGTTTAGTCCGGATTTCACTCAAAATGCTCTCAGAATGCCGGAAATCCCATCTCCAAGTAAGACAATAGAATTCAAAAAATTACGGGGCACATGCTCCTGGGGCCCCTTAGATGGACGTGCCTGACGACCCGTGCGTATATATACCCCGCCGCCCGCGCAGAAATTGTATTATTATTTAACGTTCCCCGCGCAGAAAAAAAACTTTACAGTCTGGTGCAGATTGAGTGAAATATTCTAACTTGCTGCTTACTGTAATTTCTGTGTTTTTTATTGCTCAAAAATGAATTGTAAAAACTGGTAATGTTGGGTATACACCTGAGGAAGAAGTCTTTGTCGCTGAAAATCCTGAGTTAGAAACTTAAACGCGTCTTAAATATATTTCTTATTAGCTTTTAAAAGTCGTTTTTACATTCACGTATAGACAGACAGAAACAGACAGTTTAGAATGAAAGTTTCGAGTTTAGAATGAATTTTTTCGAGTTTACAATGAATATTTCGGGTTTAGAACAGTGGTTTAGAATGAGTATTTCGGGTTTAGAACAATGGTTTAGAATGAATATTTCGGGTTTAGAACAGTGGTTTAGAATGAATATTTCGAGTTTAGAATGAATTTTTCGAGTTTACAATGAATATTTCGGGTTTAGAACAGTGGTTTAGAATGAGTATTTCGGGTTTAGAACAATGGTTTAGAATGAATATTTCGGGTTTAGAACAGTGGTTTAGAATGAATATTTCGGGTTTAGAACAGTGGTTTAGAATGAATATTTCGGGTTTAGAACAGTGGTTTAGAATGAATATTTCGGGTTTAGAACAGTGGTTTAGAATGAATATTTGATGAAGTTTTGTAGATCCTGCGTGGTTAATTTGGGAACTCGCGTGATTATGGGTGGGGTGGGTATAAAAGGAGGCGAAGGTCAATCACGAAGACATTCTGTATTGTCAGGCTCTGACCGAAGAAGAGGAAAGAGAAGCAAGGACGCTATTTCAACTCCGAAGAAGGCAAGAAGACGACGTAAATGCTTTATTCTTCGTATCTTGGTAAGTTGAATTAATATTTCCTTTATTTCCTTACTCTTCATTTCTCAAGTTATTAAACGCAAACACTCGAGTGAATTATTAACCACGTTTTCTTTGCTCGCCATTCTTGTTCAAGGTCGAAGGAGAGTTTGAAGAAACGATGGCTGTTCTTCGTATCTTGGTAAGTTGAATTAATATTTGCTTTACTTCCTACTCTTCATTTTCAAGTTATTAAAACACAAACACTCGAGTGTATTATTAACCACGTTTTCTTTTCTCACGAAATATCGCCATTCTTGTTCAAGGTCGAAGGAGAGCTTGAAGGAAGAAGAAGATGATGGCGTTTCTTCTTCGTATCTCGGTAAGTTGAACTAATAATGCTTTCTTTACTTCCTACTCTTCATTATGAAGTTATTTAACGGAAATATTCGAGTGAATGGAAGTGTATTTTCTCGAGTCCGTCGAGTGGTCATGCCGCCATGTGCTCGCTCAGTTCAACACTGAGTTTGACCCTCGTGAAGATGAAAGCAAATATTAACTTGAAATTCAATTCATTTGTCTTATTAAACCAATTAAGCAAGTTGTTGTTTTAGTTTTGAAGCTTTTTTAATTGATTTTACGACATTTTAACGAGTTTCACTTTTTACTCGAGTACAGGTGTGGCAGTAGGCAAGTCATTAGGGACTTTAAAGCCCTAATCAAACGAGAACGCAAGTCATCGCAAGTTGGCAGTCACGCTATCTCAGCCAGCCGCTCTGAATAGTTTCCCGAAAATATCATGTACCGTGACAAAGTTAAAACTTGTTTAAAACACTCATGAAACCTTTATTTTGTTAATTTGGGTGCTCGAACGACCGCCACAGAAATTCTGACTGCCAACTTGCGATGACTTGCGTTCTCGTTTAATTAGGGCTTAAGATTCAGGCAACGGACTACGGCCCACCGTAGAAAGTTTAAAAGTGGTAGGAAATGGTGTTGTATTTACACATTAAAATTTCAAGATACACAATCGCACGGATTCATTTTGTTCTTAATTTCTTGAAGAAAAACACTTGTTCAATCAATGTTGGTCGCGAGAATAATGGTAAGCATTTCCAAGGCTTCTGTTGTGACTCCGGTTCCGCGTTGTCTTGACAACGTAAAAATGCTTTTTCTACGTTCTCAACAGAGTCACGACGGCATGAAAATTACTCTTGGGACCGTCATTTGCAAAATATCTTTGTATTTGACATAAAATTCTATTGTTCAAACACGTTGTCGTAGTCGTAGTGTTTTCTTAAAGTCCCTAGTAGCGCTTGGCACCATTTTTTTTCCAAACAATTTATAACTTGTTACTCGGGCCACCTATGGTAGGTGGAGTCTTGGTTTCAGCTTTTTTGGTAATAATTCCATGTCCTACATAACTCAGGTACTTCATGAAAGCCTTACCCCAACACACAACCTAACCTAAGGATGAAAATTCGTGTAAATAGGACATGGATTTATAACCGCTTTTTTGGGGGTTACACAAAATGGCATTATTGCATCATCCTGTCAGGCCTTGCAAAACTGGAAGGCATGTTGCATGCTCGATTTTTCGAGTTCTTTCAAGACAGAACAGACAAATTTATTACAGACGTGAAAAAATGCTGTGTTGACACTTGACATCATTGACTTGAGGACTAGAGACACAAGAAAGAGCTGCAGAATATCAAAGAACATATACGTACTGTTTACCTAGTATTAAATGCCTTGCTGCTTGGTCCAACAACTACGAAACGCAGGTGATAGGCACCGAATAATGCAAAAAAATGTTCAGATATGTTAGTCGTCTAGAAGTCACCCATCATGAAGGTGTCATATTACATTTGGAAATGTGTTTCAAAACATGTTTAAATATTTTCTGTTGGTACGATTTACATGAATTCTATATCCGAACCATTGCTTGAATCTGCCGAATTCATGGTTTTGTCTAGTCTACTGAAAGTATTAAGATTATTTGGCTAAATGGGCTTGTTGTTGGGTTGTTTACACCAAATCGCTTCATGAACCAAGTACTTCATATAAGACCGTATACAAAGAATTTGTGTCGAGGCTAGAGTTTAATACATGAAAATCGACAATCCGAATTACCTCTAACTGTCCAATTACACAGTTTCAGAGTGGTTCTACATAACTACACTGCTTAATGATTGCTTCTGGGGGTTTTGTACTTTTTAACAAACACTTAAAATGCGCACGCTGTTCCGCAGGTTTTCTAGATGTGCGGTGGCTAAGCCAATATTTGCAGAAATCAGTAGCCCGAGTGAATTATGCCTGAGCAGGTGTCTTGTTTATTATTCACTATCTGTCTGTCCTATTTATTTATCTGTAGTTTTCTCTGTTTGTCTCACTCTTGTAGTATTGTACTGTTGTAGACGTTTGTCTGGGCTAGTATGGGCTGTCTAATGCTGGGGGGGGGGGGGGTACTATGGTAATTTCTGGGTAGGGGTGTGCTGCTGTGACATCAAATCCTGACCCTTTCCCAGACCTAAACTTAAAAAATCAATACCCTATCCCAGCACTGGTGTTGCATTGGCATCCATACCGTATCAGACCAAAATTGGCACCCTATTCCAGACCAAAATGGACAATTTATATACCCTATTCCAGACCAAAATGGACAATTTATATACCCTATTCCAGACCAAAATGGACAATTTATATACCCTATTCCAGACCATGAAGCTTAAACTGTTCCATAAGGACTGGCCACTGGCTGCAAGTGTGGGTGATAAAGGGTATTGGCAATAAAAATTAAGTTTGTTTCATTTGAAAGAACTCCCGAAATGGTATAAGAAGACCTTTTGTAATTTTTCAGTATCTTTCTTGTGTTTTGAAATATTTTGACCAAAGACATTGTGCTGTCCACCATCTTGTTGTAATATTGGGTCTAATTAACTAGGAAACTGGTGACGTCACAAGCAGGGTAAACCTGATGAAACTACTCCGCTGTCGCCCAAATTTCCACGGAAGGCTTTTTAAATGTTGTGGGTCAATTTAAAATGGAAATAGTGCAACAAAAAAATTGAGTTTCTAGCTCGTAATGTCGTAAGGTTGGCAAGATAAAAATTTCACTTTACCCTGCTTTAATATGTCGTCACATGCATAATTTTGCATATTGAAAATAATTCCAAGATGGTGAACAGCATGCTGAGTTTGGTCGAAATATTTCCAAAACCAAAACAGATGCGGAAAAATTGTAAAAGGTCTTCTTATACCATTTGACGAGTTCTTTCAAATGAGACAAACTTAATTTTTATTGCCAATACCCTTGAATTATGAAGGATGCAGATCAATGTGGCTGTGTCGAGGCATATCAAAGGCACTCCAGGCAGTATCCCTTATATGGGTACACCTTCCCAAGGGTCTAACATCTGGGTCTGTCCAGTCTATAGCTTTGAGTTTGGACTATAGTTTCGTCTATTGAATAACCTCTCGTTTAGTTGTTGGTGTAAGTTTGCAGGAAACTTTTGACTTCTTGAGAATGATATTTTAATGTTTGTGATTGATAGGGTTTAATATTGTTGGATAATTTTTGTTGTCCACACACACTTGGTGTGTTGCAACTTTTGACTGTATGTTAATTATAATGTTTTAATTTCTTGTACTGTAGGAGGATTATTTTTAAATGTTAAGATGGAAAGGATCAATGGAACTTTGGAGAAATTATTTAACCATGTATGGACAAGGATATAATGTATGGACAAGGATATAATATATGGACAAGGATATAATATATGGACAAGGATATAATATATGGACAAGGATATAATGTATGGACAAGGATATAATGTATGCATGGACAAGGATATATATGGACAAGCATAAATGGATATCACAAAAAGAGGTAACAGTGCTGTACTGCAAGGTAAAATTCTACATTGATTGCATGGTTTTGTTATATGTTAATTAGTGTTAAAAGTCTGCATTATTTAAGCTTCCGAATTGCTAGTTTGATCGAATAAGTGATCCGATCAAGTTTATTGGTCTATATTGCTCTGGTTGAGAGCTGATTTGCATTCGGTTAAATTTTGCATGTTAAGTATTTTCTACAATTGGTTACAAACTACATTTTGGTATATTCAATTGCGGTGTAATTAGGCCTTTTGGATATGCATCCAAGGTTCTTGTTTTTGCCTGCTACGAATTACCACAACAAGGTCAAACTTGGAGTAGTAAGTTAGTGCATTTATTGTATGGTTGTATTAAAAAATAATATGTTGCACATATAATTATACACAAAGAAATCTATAAACCAAATGAACCCACACTCAAATAACTAAATAATAAATGCATAAAAATTATTAATAAAGTTAATAAACACGTACACACACGAGTAAATAAAAAAGGAATTAAAGCACATGAATAAATAAAATGAAGGATAATTAAAAATACTCTACACAAAAAGAAATAATAAACCTACGTGGATACTAGATATTTTCCATGACTTCAATGACTTGTCATTTTTGTTTCCCTGAGAAAAGGAAAGCAATTCAGTTTAGAGGTCTAAAAATTAACCCTTTCCCTACTGGCCCCTAGGGGACAAAATAGTATAATATTTCCTGGTATAAATGAGCAGGATCTATGCATTTCATAGTACAAATCAAAACATACATGCTCAGTAGAATTAGGAGAATATTATACACATACAAATACACAGGAACAAACAGGATAGTGAATTCCTACACTCAACTTTCTATAAAACAAACTCAATGCCAGCGAAGATTAATTTGGCTGTGTGGTACCTACATTTCATTCATAATCTTGTATAGTAAAAGTCCATCGACTAAATCACTAGCTTTGCACATCCCTTGGTCCCTAACCGCTCTGTTCTATAGACAGTTATAACTACTAATAATTAAGGCTAGGCAGAAACAGGTTGAATAACTTAAACTAGGTATGCATAAAGCTACAGTAATAGAATGTCAAGAATTCTCACATGTTCAGAGGATGTTCCCCCTGAATATTTTCCTCAATAAGGTCATCCAGGTCATATTTAACAGAAACATATTTGTTTCCATGCTGATCTTTCTTAACATGGGAAACATTGTAATCAAGAAGACTTTCATACGCACATGCATGCATGCACACTTTCTTCTTCATTGCTTGGCTCAGTCACCTGGTAAGCTTGATGGATGTAGTCAAAGCACACCGTCTGTAACAAGAGCACACCAAAGTAGGTGAAATCACCAAATAGCCATATGTCTGAGATAATCCCAAACACAGGAAGAGCAGGATCTCCTTCAGTACCAACAGCAATTACACCAGATTCACTGTATTTCGTTCCATACAGCTTGATCCAACTTGCTCTGTAGACATGAACAAATTGTACATACTTCTTAACAAGGGATGCATTAGCAATTGCTAACAAACGAATAGCACATCGTTTTGATGTGATTTTTGGGCGAAGGTTACTGACGACGGTGTAGTAAAACATATCGACTTTGTGTGTGTTTGCATTAATTCCCAATGGATTGCACACTTCCAGCTCATCATGATAAATGATCAATGACATTACATTTTCATGATCACGAAAGTACTGGTCAGATCGATAAAAATTACCATCGTGGATATCATAGTATACACCATCACTACAACTAGTTGGCTTTTTAAGAACCATAGTTGATATCCGTTCATTAAGAAGCAGCTGCTGCAAGCTTTTAAGAGTGGGGATATAAATAAACTTCTCTTCTTTTTCACAGATTATTCTCTTTGACCCTTTCTTTTTTCTGGAAAGTATTTTTCCCAGTGCAATTTCTTGATATGCAACATGATTGAAGTGCTCTCAGATATACTTTGATTGTAAAGCCTCTGTCTCAATGCCAGCAAATGGATCTGGCACATAATTAAACAAATTCTCTACAATTTCATTCTGCTTATTTGCTTGCAAGGCTTTAAGTACATCACTTTTAACATTATTAACAACTTGCCTTACCAATGTGCGGGTGCTGTCAATGATAGATTCCATAGCAACCTAAAAATGTTAAAAAAACCAATAGTTCAGCATAATTTGAAGGTATTTTTTTCACTAGTATTACTCTGTGCATTGAAAGTTCTCATAATAGGTAGCCTTTATTTTGACATGATAAATGTCTAAGGATAACCCTTTTTATTATATAGCATGCTATCGGATATGAGCTCTTGCGTAATCTGATTGGTTCCCTACTACTAGGCTATCAGCTCATATCCTGCTAGTAGAGGAAAAACAAGATGGCGGCATGTTTTTTTAAACTGCCGAAAAGAGTTGAAATTGACGGATTTTTATACAGAAAAACATCAACACCCTCAAACCAATGTATAAAAAAACAACATTGTGTAAAAATACATTAACAAATACACAATTTAGCATGTCAAATGGGAAAATTCACCTAAAAATGATGTCTTTTTACTTCAGAAACATGACTAAATTAGCGGGTTGATATTAATTTGTTGCCAAACAAAGAAACTCGCGGTTAAAATCAAGCTTACAACACACATTTTGTAGGAGATCACCAGTAAAGAGACTTTTTTTATTTAGATAAGCATTTGGAGTAGTAAAAACATGTTCTTTTTCAAAAACTAAGTAATTTAGTTTCACTGCCGAAGGTGTTTCAGTTTCATTTTTGCATGAAATCAAAACCTTTTCACAACAGCAACGCTAATATAAACAACTGACCCACCTTTTGACTTCATAAAGGTACCTTTTAATCTTTTTTGTTGATCTGCTTAACACATTTTTTGCCTCTCGAGCAACATTTATGCAACATTTCACTGAAGCTGTTTCGGGCTCGGACTGGGCTCAATTTAGGGGCCTTGCCATTTCAGCTGTGCGGGGGCCCAGCCGTAGGGGGACAATCCGAGAAGCCTCTAGGGGCCTCCGGGCGCATGCCCCCCGGAAAAATTTTGAAATCTAGAGTCTCAGATGGCATTTCCTGCGTTTTGGGGGAAGATTTTATAGAATTCCGGAGATTATAAAACATTAAAACGTCATAAACACACAATTTACACAATACAACAGATTTCAGGACTCTTCAACATATTTAGAACAAAACATTTTTAACATTTCAGAACATAAGAAGCTGTTCCATTTCCGAGGACTTTGATGCAAGTTTTCGATACACTGCCTCGTTATCAACAGCCTTCAGTAAATCAACTTCTATAGAACAAATCATTACTGCTTCCAAAGTGTTACTGTTGATCTGTTGCAAACTATTTTGAGTATTTTCCTTATCACTAATTTCACAAATGTGGAATTAAGTAATTGCTTCAATGCTTCCAATTTGATATTTTATGGGTGTGTCTGGTCAGGGGCCCATTTTGATGTCCCAGAAGGGCCCATGTGCCATGGCACAATGACACATAGGCCAGTCCGAGCCTGAGCTGTTTACCGAACAACTCAGCGAGAAACTCTGTGTGAATGCATCATTACGCATGGCGGAAGTATTAGTTGCCTGTTGCCTATGCCGGAAGTTTGTCGTTTCAAACATTTCGCTGTAATTTTGTCTCTTGTACAGTGCTTGGCTATATAATAAAACAGTTATACCATTCGCTCTCGTCGTATACGAACTAATAGCCAACTCGGCGAAGTGCCTCGTTGGCTATGAGCTCATATACGACTCGAGCTCATGGTATAACTGTTAAATAGCCCAAGACCTTCCCATATGCCGAATAAAATTATCTGGCATTAGCCCGAATAAACTTCTTAAAGTGGCCAATGGATTATAAAGGGTTAAGCTACCACCTCACCCAACCACCACCACTTACTTGTCAAAAGATTTCCATCACCCGAGTCCCCACCACACTACAACACCATTTTAGCGTCTCTAACTTCGTATGTTCTCCACACCGCCAATGGAACCTCAGGGCGTCGCGCTCGCTCTCCCTGATTCGAACTTGCAAGAATGCCTTCTGGATGTCGCCGATTACCACAACTGGATGAGTTCGCTGATGGACGAGTACATCCCACAGTTTATTTTGGAGCGGCGGGCCTGGGTACAAGCAGTCGTTCAACGATGGGGCATCGGGAGTTCTTTCGCTGACGCGTCGTATACAATTCGCATTTTCGTGGTCTCCGCTGTCTCCCGTATCACTGCTTTATGGGGTATGTAGAACTCGACTCCTTTCGCTGGATTGTTGGCTGGCTCTACTGCTCCACTTTCTTTCTGTTCCTGGATGATGACATCGTGATCAGCAGTGAGACCGTCACGCTGTAACTTGCTTGTGAGGCTGTTGAGGCGACGTTGGCTTCCTCGCTCGTTTGTGGGTAGACGTAAAGGGTTTCCTCTCCACGGCAAGCAGAAAAATATTTTGGGATCACTTCGAACCTTGATGAAAATATGATGGAAATATCTGTTTTTCTGCGCGCGTACAGGAAATGCTTACATTGCTCAACTTCCGTACAAATGCGTGCTAAATTGTTAATTATTTGCGTTAAATTTGATATCGCAATCCTTGCAGTCCGACTAAATAGTTTCTCCTAGGTTCATCAAAGGTTTACGTTTGTTAAAGTTTTACAGTTTAGTTCTGATTTTTGAATAATGACTCTTCATCTAAAGGGCATTGAAGCTGTAGGGAATATTGCTTTGCCAACAGCATTCTGCAAGCGTTGCTATCTGTTACGCCATACGAGATTGTTTTGTTTTGGTATTCGTGAAAGTAGTTGTGCGTTCGTGGGGTGTCCAGTAGATCCAGGAAGGAATAATAACAATTTTGAATTTGCATCCCTCTTAGGAAGCCTTGATGACCCCTGTTACTTATAGTAATTTTCCATGTGTATTTCTATCAATTTCACCTTGCTTTTAAACTATGAGTTGCATATTTAAGCCTCTCCGGCCCGACCTGTCTACTCGGTTAAGCATATATTTAGAAAATAAAATCTTGAGCTGATGAGCTCCTTTCATTATCGGTGAATTATAATTGTAACTACACTATAATTCTGAACCTATCTTATAATTTCTAGTAAGAACAATAACGCACCTCGCACTTTCTGCTAAACAGCGACTCCTGTTGTGTGGCATGTGCAGTAATTTACTTCCGGTATGGTGTAACAGACTGTAATGCTTGTAGAATGCTGTTAGCAGAGCAAGTATTCCCTAGACTTTCAATGCCTTTTATATATAGAGTCATTATTCAATATCAGAACTGAACTGTCAAACTTTCACAATCGTAAACCTTTAACGAACCTAGAAGAAACGATAGTCGGACTGCAAGGAGTGCGATATCACATTTAGCGCGAATAATTAAAAATTTAGCACGCATTAAGCATTTCCTCCGAGCGCGCAGAAAAATAGATACTTCCGTAATAGGCCAGGTTACCAAGGTTCGAAGTGATCCCAAAATATTTTTATGCCCACAGCAATCCCGTCTCGTACCAACCTTCTAGGTCTCTTGTTAACTGCTCCTTAAATTCATTATGAACCACTCCCTGATCGTGCTCTGGTGTGTCTTCATTCCATTCTAGCATCAGGTGCAAAATCTGCAATGGTTCTATCCATTAATCGTGGTCTGTTTCTCTCTTCGTAAGATTAGTTTTCACTTTGGTGAGACTCTAGTTAGCTGCTGTATATTTTTTGAGAAGTTTTGGTGATGCTGTCTTTTTGGAGGCAGCAAAGTCAAAACTGAGTGAATCCGTGCTGGCTTGACAGGCTAAGGTAATGCAGCCTTGGGTGGCTGCAGTGTCAATGCGAGGAAACTGGGTTTTCTGTTGACCCGTAGACACTCTACACGCATGCTAATCTTGCTGCCCTGTCAGAAAAAGAAACAGAGTTTGTTTTCTATAGTCTCTACTTCCGTTCAAAACATACTTGGCCCGAGTCGAAGTCATCTCTTTGACCCCCACCATCCTGAATTGGATTTGGCTGTCGAGCAATGAGGGGGGTCCCCCAATTAAACTTCGACCATGTGTAAATACATATATACATAAATGAATATATAATAAACGATTAATAAACACACACAAAAGAATAAACAGAAAAATTATTTTTTTTAATTTAAATTGTCCCGAAGTCCCTCTTGCCCTCACCCCCCCCCCCCCCCTCCCATGCGTTTCCTCTCTCGCGAAGGCCGCAAGACAATGACACATTGCTATGCCATCATTCAGTTCCTCAACTGTAGACTTGGCCTGACCGTTTTGAAACGTATCTTTAAGCTTCATGGTAAAAGAAAATTCAATAAATTCACAGTGTGAAAAAGTAAATTATCGTGAAGAAAATAATACATGGACCAATAAACTTTATAACGCATATTTAAAATATTTGCTTTTGTTAATAATAACCCCTACAATCTTTGACCCTGACAACCAGTCTGCATTCTAAGGGCCTTCCGCCACAGATCTGTGGCGGAGAGAGGCCAGGAAACTCCCGCCAAGGTGCTTTTGGCGCACAAGGACGCATGAAAGCTTTGCTTGGCGGGTGATTTGGTGTAAAATGAGAAATTTGTTTTAGGAAAATAGCCCTCTGGCAATACGGGGGTAGGAAATGGCCAAATGAGTTCGTTGTGAACTTGGCCAGAAAGCACCCGCCATGTTGAAAACCGCGTGTTTAAAGGTAATAATTCCATGTCCTACATAACCCAAGTACTTCATGAAAGCCTTACCCCAACAACTTACCCAAATCATCAAACTATCGCAAAGATCCATTTGTTCCTCTTCACGAGGTCAGCTTCCCCCAGTCATTATTCTCCACTGGCACTGATTAGATATTTTGACAACCTCGTCCCCAGGGCCATTTGTGGGGGCTGGGCCAAGATGGCGACCAAAAACAAAATGGCGGGAACAAATGGCCCTGGCACAGGCTGCAAAAAATGAGTCAAATTTTGACTCATTTTTGACTCAAAGTCAAAACTGAGTGAATCCGTGCTGGCTTGACAGGCTAAGGTAATGCAGCCTTGGGTGGCTGCAGTGTCAATGCAAGGAAACTGGGTTTTCTGTTGACCCGTAGACACTCTACACGCATGCTAATCTTGCTGCCCTGTCGGAAAAAGAAACAGAGTTTGTTTTCTATAGTCTCTACTTCCGTTCAAAACATACTTGGCCCGAGTCGAAGTCATCTCTTTGACCCCCACCATCCTGAATTGGATTTGGCTGTCGAGCAATGAGGGGGGTCCCCCAATTAAACTTCGACCATGTGTAAATACATATATACATAAATGAATATATAATAAACGATTAATAAACACACACAAAAGAATAAACAGAAAAATTATTTTTTTTAATTTAAATTGTCCCGAATGTCCCTCTTGCCCTCACCCCCCCCCCCCCCTCCCATGCGTTTCCTCTCTCGCGAAGGCTGCAAGACAATGACACATTGCTATGCCATCATTCAGTTCCTCAACTGTGGACTTGGCCTGACCGTTTTGAAACGTATCTTTAAGCTTCATGGTAAAAGAAAATTCAATAAATTCACAGTGTGAAAAAGTAAATTATCGTGAAGAAAATAATACATGGACCAATAAACTTTATAACGCATATTTAAAATATTTGCTTTTGTTAATAATAACCCCTACATCTTTGACCCTGACAACCAGTCTGCATTCTAAGGGCCTTCCGCCACAGATCTGTGGCGGAGAGAGGCCAGGAAACTCCCGCCAAGGTGCTTTTGGCGCACAAGGACGCATGAAAGCTTTGCTTGGTGGGTGATTTGGTGTAAAATGAGAAATTTGTTTTAGGAAAATAGCCCTCTGGCAATACGGGGGTAGGAAATGGCCAAATGAGTTCGTTGTGAACTTGGCCAGAAAGCACCCGCCATGTTGAAAACCGCGTGTTTAAAGGTAATAATTCCATGTCCTACATAACCCAAGTACTTCATGAAAGCCTTACCCCAACAACTTACCCAAATCATCAAACTATCGCAAAGATCCATTTGTTCCTCTTCACGAGGTCAGCTTCCCCCAGTCATTATTCTCCACTGGCACTGATTAGTTATTTTGACAACCTCGTCCCCAGGGCCATTTGTGGGGGCTGGGCCAAGATGGCGACCAAAAACAAAATGGCGGGAACAAATGGCCCTGGCACAGGCTGCAAAAAATGAGTCAAATTTTGACTCATTTTTGACTCAAAGTCAAAACTGAGTGAATCCGTGCTGGCTTGACAGGCTAAGGTAATGCAGCCTTGGGTGGCTGCAGTGTCAATGCGAGGAAACTGGGTTTTCTGTTGACCCGTAGACACTCTACACGCATGCTAATCTTGCTGCCCTGTCGGAAAAAGAAACAGAGTTTGTTTTCTATAGTCTCTACTTCCGTTCAAAACATACTTGGCCCGAGTCGAAGTCATCTCTTTGACCCCCACCATCCTGAATTGGATTTGGCTGTCGAGCAATGAGGGGGGTCCCCCAATTAAACTTCGACCATGTGTAAAATACATATATACATAAATGAATATATAATAAACGATTAATAAAACACACACAAAAGAATAAACAGAAAAATTATTTTTTTTAATTTAAATTGTCCCGAATGTCCCTCTTGCCCTCACCCCCCCCCCCCCCCCCCCTCCCATGCGTTTCCTCTCTCGCGAAGGCCGCAAGACAATGACACATTGCTATGCCATCATTCAGTTCCTCAACTGTGGACTTGGCCTGACCGTTTTGAAACGTATCTTTAAGCTTCATGGTAAAAGAAAATTCAATAAATTCACAGTGTGAAAAAGTAAATTATCGTGAAGAAAATAATACATGGACCAATAAACTTTATAACGCATATTTAAAATATTTGCTTTTGTTAATAATAACCCCTACATCTTTGACCCTGACAACCAGTCTGCATTCTAAGGGCCTTCCGCCACAGATCTGTGGCGGAGAGAGGCCAGGAAACTCCCGCCAAGGTGCTTTTGGCGCACAAGACGCATGAAAGCTTTGCTTGGTGGGTGATTTGGTGTAAAATGAGAAATTTGTTTTAGGAAAATAGCCCTCTGGCAATACGGGGGTAGGAAATGGCCAAATGAGTTCGTTGTGAACTTGGCCAGAAAGCACCCGCCATGTTGAAAACCGCGTGTTTAAAGGTAATAATTCCATGTCCTACATAACCCAAGTACTTCATGAAAGCCTTACCCCAACAACTTACCCAAATCATCAAACTATCGCAAAGATCCATTTGTTCCTCTTCACGAGGTCAGCTTCCCCCAGTCATTATTCTCCACTGGCACTGATTAGATATTTTGACAACCTCGTCCCCAGGGCCATTTGTGGGGGCTGGGCCAAGATGGCGACCAAAAACAAAATGGCGGGAACAAATGGCCCTGGCACAGGCTGCAAAAAATGAGTCAAATTTTGACTCATTTTTGACTCAAAGTCAAAACTGAGTGAATCCGTGCTGGCTTGACAGGCTAAGGTAATGCAGCCTTGGGTGGCTGCAGTGTCAATGCAAGGAAACTGGGTTTTCTGTTGACCCGTAGACACTCTACACGCATGCTAATCTTGCTGCCCTGTCGGAAAAAGAAACAGAGTTTGTTTTTCCTATAGTCTCTACTTCCGTTCAAAACATACTTGGCCCGAGTCGAAGTCATCTCTTTGACCCCCACCATCCTGAATTGGATTTGGCTGTCGAGCAATGAGGGGGGTCCCCCAATTAAACTTCGACCATGTGTAAATACATATATACATAAATGAATATATAATAAACGATTAATAAACACACACAAAAGAATAAACAGAAAAATTATTTTTTTTAATTTAAATTGTCCCGAATGTCCCTCTTGCCCTCACCCCCCCCCCCCCCCCCTCCCATGCGTTTCCTCTCTCGCGAAGGCCGCAAGACAATGACACATTGCTATGCCATCATTCAGTTCCTCAACTGTAGACTTGGCCTGACCGTTTTGAAACGTATCTTTAAGCTTCATGGTAAAAGAAAATTCAATAAATTCACAGTGTGAAAAAGTAAATTATCGTGAAGAAAATAATACATGGACCAATAAACTTTATAACGCATATTAAAAATATTTGCTTTTGTTAATAATAACCCCTACATCTTTGACCCTGACAACCAGTCTGCATTCTAAGGGCCTTCCGCCACAGATCTGTGGCGGAGAGAGGCCAGGAAACTCCCGCCAAGGTGCTTTTGGCGCACAAGGACGCATGAAAGCTTTGCTTGGTGGGTGATTTGGTGTAAAATGAGAAATTTGTTTTAGGAAAATAGCCCTCTGGCAATACGGGGGTAGGAAATGGCCAAATGAGTTCGTTGTGAACTTGGCCAGAAAGCACCCGCCATGTTGAAAACCGCGTGTTTAAAGGTAATAATTCCATGTCCTACATAACCCAAGTACTTCATGAAAGCCTTACCCCAACACACAACCTAACTTAAGGATGGCAATTCGTGTAAATAGGACATGGACGTATAACCTGTTTAAAGGTCTGGGCTATTTGCCGTGGCGGAAGGCATGTGAATCATTTGGCGGATAGAGTTTCTCGCCAAAAATATGGGCGGAAATATGTGGCGGGGCAAAATTATGGAATGCAGTATGGCCTGACAAGCTTTAATATTTTTTTTCATATTAAAATATTTGAACTTACCCAAATCATCAAACTATCGCAAAGATCCATTTGTTCCTCTTCACGAGGTCAGCTTCCCCCAGTCATTATTCTCCACTGGCACTGATTAGATATTTTGACAACCTCGTCCCCAGGGCCATTTGTGGGGGCTGGGCCAAGATGGCGACCAAAAACAAAATGGCGGGAACAAATGGCCCTGGCACAGGCTGCAAAAAATGAGTCAAATTTTGACTCATTTTTGACTCGGACCCAGGCTTCACTAACTTTATCGCACCTAGTCAGGCTCAATTTTTTCTGAATATTTATTTCAGCTTGACTGACCCAAACATCATTTGGTTCACCGTTGTACCAAATTCAAGATGAGCCCCCTCCAAGATAAATGTGCCACTTTTTTTGCCTTAAATTGCCCCGATTGTCCCTCTTGCCCACTCCCACCCCCCCCCCCCCCCATGTAACTTTGTAGAAAGATTGGCCACATACTAAGGAGAAACCGATGCTGTTTATATCCCTTAAACCTGTAAGCATGTAAAACAACAAAGTGGTCATTCTCGGCTAATGATTGACATTATTTCACGCAAATTAAAATCAATTTAAATTACAAAACATTTTCAGTTCGTTTTTTTTTCAATTGCTAAACAGCACATGGAGTGTCTTAATACATTTGTCACTGTAATAATTAGATTAAATCTTTGACAATTGTGTCACTAACTTTTTCAGAATATTTAATTCTACAGAACATGTTAATATTACTGCACTAAAGATACTTGGCATTAATTAACATAATTATTTAATCAAAGTGACAACTAATCACAATTACAAATTAAAAACACATTGTTTAAAAATACCAAAATAAGGTTAAGTACAATTTACCAGGCCATAATTCACCAGGATTTTCTTTGTCGACGATCAGGACTGCAGTAATTCATATATCCAAACAACATTTAGCATCAGGTGCAAAATCTGCAATGGTTCTATCCATTAATCGTGGTCTGTTTTCTTTGTTGTTAACTGATCACCAAACAACACACAAGAAAGACAAAATGCAGCATTTAAACTAGGAGAATAACACAACCAAGAGTAACTCTCAAACCATTTAAAAAGAAAAGACCTATTATTTGTTTTTGGAAAAGGATAAGACTTATCAGGCTTAAAAAACATTTTTGATTAAGTCTACTACTTTGAAAAAAAAAAGGACAATCTGTCGTGGAGAGGTGTGTTCAAAATATATTTTTCCTATTTCCCTTTACCCTTTGGGCGCCGTAAAAATTCGTCAATAGCCCTCCGACAATCCCTCCATACTTTTTCATGTTCTTCTTGAGGGGTCGGGTAAATGGAAAATACGTGGCGTCGAATTTGACTCACCCTTTCCGGGTCAAGTTGTTATTATTATGTTATTATGAACTTTATTAAAGTGTCAAAGCCTAATAGCTTGGGATAAAATCCCATACTAATGTGGGGACACAACAAAAATTATACATATATAAAATTATACATATTATACAATATTACTACGAGTTGCACAGAGTGCAATTCTTGCAAACCGTCCTCTAATAATAATGCTATGTTCTTTTTCCTAATCATACAATATTTTGAAATATATTTTTCTTATTTTCCTTTACCCTTTGGGCGCCGTAAAAATTCATCTATTGCCCTCCGGCAATCCCTCCATACATTTTCTTGTTCATCTTGAGGGGTCCGGTAAATTGAAAAGACGTGTCGTTTAATTTGACTCACCTGTTGGTTATATATATTTTATGAGCCCCCTCCAAGATAAATGTGCCACTTTTTTTGCCTTAAATTGCCCTGATTGTCCCTCTTGCCCACTCCCGCCCACCCCCCCCCATGTAACTTTGTAGAAAGATTGGCCACATACTAAGGAGAAACCGATGCTGTTTATATCCCTTAAACCTGTAAGATGTAAAACAACAAAGTGGTCATTCTCGGCTAATGATTGACATTATTTCACGCAAATTAGAATCAATTTAAATTACAAAACATTTTCAGTTCGTTTTTTTTTCAATATGCTAAACAGCACATGGAGTGTCTTAATACATTTGTCACTGTGATAATTAGATTAAATCTTTGACAATTGTGTCACTAACTTTTTCAGAATATTTAATTCTACAGAACCATGTTAATATTACTGCACTAAAGATACTTGGCATTAATTAACATAATTATTTAATCAAAGTGACAACTAATCACAATTACAAATTAAAAACACATTGTTTAAAAATACCAAAATAAGGTTAAGTACAATTTACCAGGCCATAATTCACCAGGATTTTCTTTGTCGACGATCAGGACTGCAGTAATTCATATATCCAAACAACATTTAGCATCAGGTGCAAAATCTGCAATGGTTCTATCCATTAATCGTGGTCTGTTTTCCTTGTTGTTAACTGATCACCAAACAACACACAAGAAAGACAAAATGCAGCATTTAAACTAGGAGAATAACACAACCAAGAGTAACTCTCAAACCATTTAAAAAGAAAAGACCTATTATTTGTTTTTGGAAAAGGATAAGACTTATCAGGCTTAAAAACATTTTTGATTAAGTCTACTACTTTGAAAAAAAAAGGACAATCTGTCGTGTTGAGGTGTGTTCAAAATATATTTTTCCTATTTCCCTTTACCCTTTGGGCGCCGTAAAAATTCGTCAATAGCCCTCCGACAATCCCTCCATACTTTTTCATGTTCTTCTTGAGGGGTCGGGTAAATGGAAAATACGTGGCGTCGAATTTGACTCACCCTTTCCGGGTCAAGTTGTTATTATTATGTTATTATGAACTTTATTAAAGTGTCAAAGCCTAATAGCTTGGGATAAAATCCCATACTAATGTGGGGACACAACAAAATTATACATATATAAAATTATACATATTATACAATATTACTACGAGTTGCACAGAGTGCAATTCTTGCAACCGTCCTCTAATAATAATGCTATGTTCTTTTTCCTAATCATACAATATTTTGAAATATATTTTTCTTATTTTCCTTTACCCTTTGGGCGCCGTAAAAATTCATCTATTGCCCTCCGGCAATCCCTCCATACATTTTCTTGTTCATCTTGAGGGGTCCGGTAAATTGAAAAGACGTGTCGTTTAATTTGACTAACCTGTTGGTTATATATATTTTATGAGCCCCCTCCAAGATAAATGTGCCACTTTTTTTGCCTTAAATTGCCCCGATTGTCCCTCTTGCCCACTCCGCCCCACCCCCCCCCCCCCCCCCCCCCCATGTAACTTTGTAGAAAGATTGGCCACATACTAAGGAGAAACCGATGCTGTTTATATCCCTTAAACCTGTAAGATGTAAAACAACAAAGTGGTCATTCTCGGCTAATGATTGACATTATTTCACGCAAATTAGAATCAATTTAAATTACAAAACATTTTCAGTTCGTTTTTTTTTCAATTGCTAAACAGCACATGGAGTGTCTTAATACATTTGTCACTGTGATAATTAGATTAAATCTTTGACAATTGTGTCACTAACTTTTTCAGAATATTTAATTCTACAGAACATGTTAATATTACTGCACTAAAGATACTTGGCATAATTAACATAAATTATTTAATCAAAGTGACAACTAATCACAATTACAAATTAAAAACACATTGTTTAAAAATACCAAAATAAGGTTAAGTACAATTTACCAGGCCATAATTCACCAGGATTTTCTTTGTCGACGATCAGGACTGCAGTAATTCATATATCCAAACAACATTTAGCATCAGGTGCAAAATCTGCAATGGTTCTATCCCATTAATCGTGGTCTGTTTTCTTTGTTGTTAACTGATCACCAAACAACACACAAGAAAGACAAAATGCAGCATTTAAACTAGGAGAATAACACAACCAAGAGTAACTCTCAAACCATTTAAAAAGAAAAGACCTATTATTTGTTTTTGGAAAAGGATAAGACTTATCAGGCTTAAAAACATTTTTGATTAAGTCTACTACTTTGAAAAAAAAAGGACAATCTGTCGTGGAGAGGTGTGTTCAAAATATATTTTTCCTATTTCCCTTTACCCTTTGGGCGCCGTAAAAATTCGTCAATAGCCCTCCGACAATCCCCTCCATACTTTTTCATGTTCTTCTTGAGGGGTCGGGTAAATGGAAAATACGTGGCGTCGAATTTGACTCACCCTTTCCGGGTCAAGTTGTTATTATTATGTTATTATGAACTTTATTAAAGTGTCAAAGCCTAATAGCTTGGGATAAAATCCCATACTAATGTGGGGACACAACAAAATTATACATATATAAAATTATACATATTATACAATATTACTACGAGTTGCACAGAGTGCAATTCTTGCAACCGTCCTCTAATAATAATGCTATGTTCTTTTTCCTAATCATACAATATTTTGAAATATATTTTTCTTATTTTCCTTTAACCTTTGGGCGCCGTAAAAATTCATCTATTGCCCTCCGGCAATCCCTCCATACATTTTCTTGTTCATCTTGAGGGGTCCTGTAAATTGAAAAGACGTGTCGTTTAATTTGACTCACCTGTTGGTTATATATATTTTATGAGCCCCCTCCAAGATAAATGTGCCACTTTTTTTGCCTTAAATTGCCCCGATTGTCCCTCTTGCCCACTCCCACCCACCCCCCCCCCCCCCATGTAACTTTGTAGAAAGATTGGCCACATACTAAGGAGAAACCGATGCTGTTTATATCCCTTAAACCTGTAAGATGTAAAACAACAAAGTGGTCATTCTCGGCTAATGAATGACATTATTTCACGCAAATTAGAATCAATTTAAATTACAAAACATTTTCAGTTCGTTTTTTTTTTCAATTGCTAAACAGCACATGGAGTGTCTTAATACATTTGTCACTGTGATAATTAGATTAAATCTTTGACAATTGTGTCACTAACTTTTTCAGAATATTTAATTCTACAGAACATGTTAATATTACTGCACTAAAGATACTTGGCATTAATTAACATAATTATTTAATCAAAGTGACAACTAATCACAATTACAAATTAAAAACACATTGTTTAAAAATACCAAAATAAGGTTAAGTACAATTTACCAGGCCATAATTCACCAGGATTTTCTTTGTCGACGATCAGGACTGCAGTAATTCATATATCCAAACAACATTTAGCATCAGGTGCAAAATCTGCAATGGTTCTATCCATTAATCGTGGTCTGTTTTCTTTGTTGTTAACTGATCACCAAACAACACACAAGAAAGACAAAATGCAGCATTTAAACTAGGAGAATAACACAACCAAGAGTAACTCTCAAACCATTTAAAAAGAAAAGACCTATTATTTGTTTTTGGAAAAGGATAAGACTTATCAGGCTTAAAAACATTTTTGATTAAGTCTACTACTTTGAAAAAAAAAGGACAATCTGTCGTGGAGAGGTGTGTTCAAAATATATTTTTCCTATTTCCCTTTACCCTTTGGGCGCCGTAAAAATTCGTCAATAGCCCTCCGACAATCCCTCCATACTTTTTCATGTTCTTCTTGAGGGGTCGGGTAAATGGAAAATACGTGGCGTCGAATTTGACTCACCCTTTCCGGGTCAAGTTGTTATTATTATGTTATTATGAACTTTATTAAAGTGTCAAAGCCTAATAGCTTGGGATAAAATCCCATACTAATGTGGGGACACAACAAAATTATACATATATAAAATTATACATATTATACAATATTACTACGAGTTGCACAGAGTGCAATTCTTGCAACCGTCCTCTAATAATAATGCTATGTTCTTTTTCCTAATCATACAATATTTTGAAATATATTTTTCTTATTTTCCTTTAACCTTTGGGCGCCGTAAAAATTCATCTATTGCCCTCCGGCAATCCTTCCATACATTTTCTTGTTCATCTTGAGGGGTCAGGTAAATTGAAAAGACGTGTCGTTTAATTTGACTCACCTGTTGGTTATATATATTTTATGAGCCCCCTCCAAGATAAATGTGCCACTTTTTTTGCCTTAAATTGCCCCGATTGTCCCTCTTGCCCACTTCCGCCCACCCCCCACCCCCCCCCCCCCCATGTAACTTTGTAGAAAGATTGGCCACATACTAAGGAGAAACCGATGCTGTTTATATCCCTTAAACCTGTAAGATGTAAAACAACAAAGTGGTCATTCTCGGCTAATGATTGACATTATTTCACGCAAATTAGAATCAATTTAAATTACAAAACATTTTCAGTTCGTTTTTTTTTCAATTGCTAAACAGCACATGGAGTGTCTTAATACATTTGTCACTGTGATAATTAGATTAAATCTTTGACAATTGTGTCACTAACTTTTTCAGAATATTTAATTCTACAGAACATGTTAATATTACTGCACTAAAGATACTTGGCATTAATTAACATAATTATTTAATCAAAGTGACAACTAATCACAATTACAAATTAAAAACACATTGTTTAAAAATACCAAAATAAGGTTAAGTACAATTTACCAGGCCATAATTCACCAGGATTTTCTTTGTCGACGATCAGGACTGCAGTAATTCATATATCCAAACAACATTCAGCATCAGGTGCAAAATCTGCAATGGTTCTATCCATTAATCGTGGTCTGTTTTCTTTGTTGTTAACTGATCACCAAACAACACACAAGAAAGACAAAATGCAGCATTTAAACTAGGAGAATAACACAACCAAGAGTAACTCTCAAACCATTTAAAAAGAAAAGACCTATTATTTGTTTTTGGAAAAGGATAAGACTTATCAGGCTTAAAAACATTTTTGATTAAGTCTACTACTTTGAAAAAAAAAGGACAATCTGTCGTGGAGAGGTGTGTTCAAAATATATTTTTCCTATTTCCCTTTACCCTTTGGGCGCCGTAAAAATTCGTCAATAGCCCTCCGACAATCCCTCCATACTTTTTCATGTTCTTCTTGAGGGGTCGGGTAAATGGAAAATACGTGGCGTCGAATTTGACTCACCCTTTCCGGGTCAAGTTGTTATTATTATGTTATTATGAACTTTATTAAAGTGTCAAAGCCTAATAGCTTGGGATAAAATCCCATACTAATGTGGGGACACAACAAAATTATACATATATAAAATTATACATATTATACAATATTACTACGAGTTGCACAGAGTGCAATTCTTGCAACCGTCCTCTAATAATAATGCTATGTTCTTTTTCCTAATCATACAATATTTTGAAATATATTTTTCTTATTTTCCTTTACCCTTTGGGCGCCGTAAAAATTCATCTATTGCCCTCCGGCAATCCCTCCATACATTTTCTTGTTCATCTTGAGGGGTCCGGTAAATTGAAAAGACGTGTCGTTTAATTTGACTAACCTGTTGGTTATATATATTTTATGAGCCCCCTCCAAGATAAATGTGCCACTTTTTTTGCCTTAAATTGCCCCGATTGTCCCTCTTGCCCACTCCCGCCCCCCCCCCCCCCCCCCATGTAACTTTGTAGAAAGATTGGCCACATACTAAGGAGAAACCGATGCTGTTTATATCCCTTAAACCTGTAAGATGTAAAACAACAAAGTGGTCATTCTCGGCTAATGATTGACATTATTTCACGCAAATTAGAATCAATTTAAATTACAAAACATTTTCAGTTCGTTTTTTTTTCAATTGCTAAACAGCACATGGAGTGTCTTAATACATTTGTCACTGTGATAATTAGATTAAATCTTTGACAATTGTGTCACTAACTTTTTCAGAATATTTAATTCTACAGAACATGTTAATATTACTGCACTAAAGATACTTGGCATTAATTAACATAATTATTTAATCAAAGTGACAACTAATCACAATTACAAATTAAAAACACATTGTTTAAAAATACCAAAATAAGGTTAAGTACAATTTACCAGGCCATAATTCACCAGGATTTTCTTTGTCGACGATCAGGACTGCAGTAATTCATATATCCAAACAACATTTAGCATCAGGTGCAAAATCTGCAATGGTTCTATCCATTAATCGTGGTCTGTTTTCTTTGTTGTTAACTGATCACCAAACAACACACAAGAAAGACAAAATGCAGCATTTAAACTAGGAGAATAACACAACCAAGAGTAACTGTCAAACCATTTAAAAAGAAAAGACCTATTATTTGTTTTTGGAAAAGGATAAGACTTATCAGGCTTAAAAACATTTTTGATTAAGTCTACTACTTTGAAAAAAAAAGGACAATCTGTCGTGGAGAGGTGTGTTCAAAATATATTTTTCCTATTTCCCTTTACCCTTTGGGCGCCGTAAAAAATTCGTCAATAGCCCTCCGACAATCCCTCCATACTTTTTCATGTTCTTCTTGAGGGGTCGGGTAAATGGAAAATACGTGGCGTCGAATTTGACTCACCCTTTCCGGGTCAAGTTGTTATTATTATGTTATTATGAACTTTATTAAAGTGTCAAAGCCTAATAGCTTGGGATAAAATCCCATACTAATGTGGGGACACAACAAAATTATACATATATAAAATTATACATATTATACAATATTACTACGAGTTGCACAGAGTGCAATTCTTGCAACCGTCCTCTAATAATAATGCTATGTTCTTTTTCCTAATCATACAATATTTTGAAATATATTTTTCTTATTTTCCTTTACCCTTTGGGCACCGTAAAAATTCATCTATTGCCCTCCGGCAATCCCTCCATACATTTTCTTGTTCATCTTGAGGGGTCCGGTAAATTGAAAAGACGTGTCGTTTAATTTGACTCACCGGTTGGTTATATATATTTTATGAGCCCCCTCCAAGATAAATGTGCCACTTTTTTTGCCTTAAATTGCCCCGATTGTCCCTCTTGCCCACTTCCGGTCCGCCCACCCCCCCCCCCCCACCCCCCCCCCCACCCCACCCCCCCCCACCCACCCCATGTAACTTTGTAGAAAGATTGGCCACATACTAAGGAGAAACCGATGCTGTTTATATCCCTTAAACCTGTAAGATGTAAAACAACAAAGTGGTCATTCTCGGCTAATGATTGACATTATTTCACGCAAATTAGAATCAATTTAAATTACAAAACATTTTCAGTTCGGTTTTTTTTCAATTGCTAAACAGCACATGGAGTGTCTTAATACATTTGTCACTGTGATAATTAGATTAAATCTTTGACAATTGTGTCACTAACTTTTTCAGAATATTTAATTCTACAGAACATGTTAATATTACTGCACTAAAGATACTTGGCATTAATTAACATAATTATTTAATCAAAGTGACAACTAATCACAATTACAAATTAAAAACACATTGTTTAAAAACACCAAAATAAGGTTAAGTACAATTTACCAGGCCATAATTCACCAGGATTTTCTTTGTCGACGATCAGGACTGCAGTAATTCATATATCCAAACAACATTTAGCATCAGGTGCAAAATCTGCAATGGTTCTATCCATTAATCGTGGTCTGTTTCTCTCTTCGTAAGATTAGTTTTCACTTTCGTGAGACTCTAGTTGGCTGCTGTATATTTTTAGAGAAGTTTTGGTGATGCTGTCTTTTTGGAGGCAGCAAAGTCAAAACTGAGTGACTCCGTGCTGGCTTCACAGGCTAAGGTAATGCAGCCTTGGGTGGCTGCAGTGTCAATGGGAGGAAACTGGGTTTTCTGTCGACCCGTAGACACTCTACACGCATGCTAATCTTGCTTCCCTATTGGAAAAAGAAGCAGAGATTTTGTTTCCAATAGTCTCTACTTCCGTTCAAAACATACTTGGCCCGAGTCGAAGTCATCTCTTTGACTCCCACCATCCTGAATTGGATTTGGCTGTCCAGCAATGAGGGGGGTCCCAATTAAACTTCGACCATGTGTAAATACATTTCTACATAAATGAATATATAATAAACGATTAATAAACACACACAAAAGAATAAACAGAAAAATTAATTTTAAATTTAAATTGTCCCGAATGTCCCTCTTGCCCTCACCCCCCCCCCCCCCCCCCCTCCCTCCCATGCGTTTCCTCTCTCGCGAAGGCCGCAAGTAATAGCTGTTCGAAATCTTCCTTTCCGGCCTCCTCCTCCTCCTTCTCTGTTAAATTTAATTTATCTCTTTACCCTTTGGGCGCCGTAAAAATTCATCAATAGCCCTCCGGCAATCCCTCCATACATTTTCTTGTTCATCTTGAGGGGTCCGGTAAACTGTAAAGACGTGTTGCTTAATTCGACTCACCCTTTCAGGGTCAAGTTGCTGCTTATTTCGGTTTCCTAAATGGGAAAGAAAGAACATCAAAACATTAATGAAAGCTAAACTAAACTTGTTACTCTGATGAAGGGCTCTGCTTGAAACATCAGTATTTCGCTAAATGAACCTATAGAGATTGGAAAGAAACACATCCATGTTGTGACCGTTGGCAAGGGCCCCGATGAGTCTTCAACCATGCAGTGAATCATGCTGCATTTCTTGCAAGAACTGCTTGAAGTACGTTGAGTTAAATTCCAGTCCTACTGAGGCAGGGATGTGTCTGATATACAATAACATCTTTAGACATCTTAGACTGGAAAGCACCATTCTTGTATTGTTGTGGATGACACCGTATGAATGGTACCATTCAGAATACTTTGATTCCTGGCTCCACCAGAGGGAACACCCATTACCAAGGACATGTTGGAACAAACTGAGTTAATTGGTGATGAAACTTTTTCAATTGGTAAACAAAATGAAACAATCGCAACTAGTTAAAAAATGAAAATAATACATTGCACACACATACATACATAAATGAATCAAATTATTTAAGGTCTATTGCAGCTTGGATCACTGTGAAGATCTCCCAAAGTTTGGAAGGTATGATGTGCATATACACAGCTCGACGAAGATGAAGGACCTGTAGAGCGCACTATACTACAAATCACAAACGTCGTGGATTATAAATATTAAATGAAGATGATGGTGATGGCCGTGATCTGAAACAAATTAAACAATTTATGACCGATAATATGGCCTTAGTTTTTTTGAACTTATGGAGATGAGACAGAAACAGCCATGTTGTGACCGATAGCAAGGGTCCCGAGCAGTCTTCAACCATGGAGTGATTCGTTGAATAGTGCTGCATTTCTTCCAAGAACAGTTTCAACTGCTTCAAGTACGTTGAGTTAAAGTCCGGTCCAACCGAGGCAGGGATGTGTCCCATATATTCATGGAAAACATGAGTAAAAAAATATGCTTTAAACCCTTTTCTGGGGTTGCTTCCTCTGGAGAAAGCCACAATTGTTGAACTTTATTTCTTTCATCACTTCCTCCAAACTGAACTGCTCTCGTTTTCTCAGTGAAATAAAAATGACAAGTCATTGTCTAAATAATTAATGTAATGTCAATGCATATGAGATCCAGGAGGGCAAGCTTACGATGCAGACGAACTGGGAGGTCGGGTGTAAACCAGCGAATGTATCCTCTTGGTATCTGATGTTTTCCTCAGTAATGAGGAATTTTTCCTCACTGGCCATTCATGATGATGTTGAGAAAAGACACACGGGTGGTTGCAAGCTGTGAAATAGTTTCTCTTTCCTACATCAGGTAGATTGGTTGCTTGCTGCCCATTTTCTTATAGATCACTGACAACATTGTTTACATGGGGGAAGATAGTTTTAAAGGCTCTTTCTTCAGTTTCAAGGCTCGAAATAAAATCTGTAGATTTTGTTTTGTTTGAGCTTTCAACGTTGTGATACAACGACGTATTTTACGACTATACAAGGCTAACACTTCACGTCTTCACCAGTTTGTCGCTCTTCTGTTTGTTTTTTTTATTGTCATTAACAAGTCAGCTTCAAGGTGTACCGTGTGCATCTACAGTTATATTGTTGTGCTGTGGTTTACCTATGGCAATTGTGTCTACGAGACATTGGGTGCAAACATGGTTACTAGATCAAAATTGTTTTCTCTTTCCGTCACTGGCAAGCACGTTCACATTCGCTGCTTCGGCCACTGGTAAAGCCATCACTATGACATGATCCAGACACTTGGATTCAGTCAATAACCTAAGAGTAAATATTTAGATGTGAAAGTATCAGTTAATGTTCTTTTTTGAAGTTGATTATTCTATATAGGTCCTGGTATATATGCAAAATGTTTCGCATCAGTCTTCCTTGCAGTTTCGTCAATGGTTTGTTTTACGAGAAGCTTTTGATGCCAATGCCTAGTTACTGGTAAATATGGTAAATATGTTGAACTGAAATAATCCGCCACGTTTTAGCATTTTCAAAATCGGTTGCTACGGTAAGGTTACACATTAAACGATCTGTAATCTTCTCACCATCCAGTAACATGCTCTAACCATTGAACTGCTCAAAATCGGTTGGTAGGCGAAGGTTACATATTTCACCATCTGTAATCTTCTGTCCACCATCATCCAGTAATGCATGCTCTAACCATTGAGCTACTGAAATGCCAAAAGGAACTTTCAAATGTTTGCTGGTTTTCCACTCAAAGATGTGATGCAAACATAAACACGTTTTAAACGGAACCAAACAAAAAGGTTTTGTCTTTCAACTATTTAACTCATTGATCTACTGAAAATCATATGGTACGCGAAGGTTGCACAATCTGTAATCTTCTCATTACCATTATCCAGTAACATGCTCTAACCATTGAGCCACTGAAAATCATATGGTAGGCGAAGGTTACATATTTCACCATCTGTAATCTTCTGTTCACCATCATCCAGTAATGCATGCTCTAACCATTGAGCTACTGAAATGCCAAAAGGAACTTTCAAATGTTTGCTGGTTTTCCACTCAAACATGTGATGCAAACATAAAAACGTTTTAAACGGAACCAAACAAAAAGGTTTGTCTTTTTAAACGGAACCAAACAAAAGTTTTGTCTTTTTAAACGGAACCAAACAAAAGTTTTGTCTTTCAACACTTTAATTCATTGATCTACTGAAAATCATATTCATATGGTACGCGAAGGTTGCATATTTCACCATCTGTAATCTTCTGCCCATCATCATCCGGAAGTCGGTAAGCGAAGGTCACACATTAAACAATCTGTAATCTTTTCTTTACCATGCATTATCCAGTAATGCATGCTCTAACCACTGAGCCACTGAAAATCATATGGTAGGCGAAGGTTACATATTTCACCATCTGTAATCTTCTGTTCACCATCATCCGAAAGTCGTTAAGTGAAGGTCACACATTAAACAATCTGTAATCTTCTCACTATCCCCAGTAACATGCTCTAACCATTGAGCCCAGCCACTGGAAATCGGTTGGTACGCGAAGGTTACATATTTCACCATCATCCAGTAATGCACATTTTAATCATTGAGGTATTGAAATGCCAAAGTTGTAAGTTTAAGAATAGTGTCACAGGCGACAGTTAGAAAAAAGATTTAAAAAATTAAAAAAAAGAAAAAATAGCTAGTCTTATATTATGTAGTTTTAAACGTACCACATGGAAGCAGTACTGCAGTCTTCGATACAACAGTTTTGTTGTCGAAAGCATGTTGCTAGCCACTAATATACGGTTGATCTTGCAAGTTTCTCGCACGCAATGAACGTCGATATTAAAAGAATATTGCATTGCATGTGCGAGAGAAATGCATGTAAGAAAGCCACTACCAATGTTACACGACACCAAACGAAGTTCTATACAGTTAATAGTGCCAGAAATTGAAGTTATTTTTTAATTGTAAACCATATTTTATTATTCCGGCATTTCCAGCATCAAATGACCGTCTACTTGTTTTTGTGAAAATAAAATGAAATTGCGTTGAATTATTCTAAACAGAAAGTTCTTCTTTGTTTACTGTGAAAACCAAACCTGGTTGCTTTTTGTACTCGAACAATGATACGCGTTTGATAACTGGAATAGAACATTTTCTGGTGTCGTGTGGAAATAAGACTTCGTGTAAATGTCTTCATGTTGTAAATGAGTAGGAATATGTTTTAAGAAAAGCACTAGGAAAAGAAATAACCCCCAAAAAAGAGGAAAAAAAGAAGAAAAAAAAAGAATGTGTGGTGACTAAAGAGAAAAAAAAAAAATACTAAAAAAATACAAAAAAAAAAAAAAAAAAAAAAATACAAATAAAAATAAATACAAAAAAGATGAATACAAAAGATAAATACAAAAAATAAAGAAAAAATATTAGTGCTTATTGAATAAAAAAAATATGGCTTTTACAATTAACTAATATATTTGTACTGGAATGTCTTTAAAACTGGGAGCTGTCCCTTGGCAGTGGACCATGTACTGAAACGTCTATGGCAGTCGAAATTTGGTGTACTTCAATTCAATTTCTCTGCTCTCTCGTGGAACTACCCACACGATGAAACACATCCAGAATCTTGAGACTTTCAAATGGCGCTGATGAGCCTAGAATGCAACTGGCTATACTTGGACATCCCTAGTTTAGACAATGATGGTGTCCATGCGAACAAACGAAAGTTATTACGAACCACAGTTGACCTTCACTTCAGGATGGCAATGTTTCTCTGTTCCCTCTGGCAACGTATCTTCTGCTGAGCTTTGTCCGTAACAACTTGATGATGAAGCCTGTTCGTCGTTCTCCCAGCAGCCTTGTTTCCATACCTAGCCAGACTGAGACCAGCTCGCGAGACTTTTTACAGAAGCTAACAGACTTGCTTTATTTCAGCTTTACCATGCTGCTGACTGGATCAATACGAGCTAACCAGAGTTGTGGTCTACTACAGCAACGCAGCTGTATTGCTACACTGACACTCCCTCACCTGACAATGCACCATGCACTGAAACTTTTACGACGTCATCCAGAAATCCAGAATCGGTTCAGATTCCTAAATGAGACTGTTGGTCTAATGACCCTAGAGTGCAACTGGCTGTTCTTCAACCTCTTAGTTTAAACTGATGGTGCATGTTCATACCGCGACCATTGGTGCAAGAATATCGACTACAAACTGTTGATAGAGTTAGCTGTGTTCGAGTCCTTAGTCGTATGCTGTATGGGTGACCAATGCAGAAGCTTTTGTTGTAAGTACATTAGAGTCAAACTGCTGATAAAATGCATTAAAGATACTGTAATTTTAGATCCGAGAGAGGGAATTAAATATTTGTCCGTTAGCGTCTTAATTCATTCAAATTTTCTTTAAATTGCAGATGAGTCTAACAAAACAGCTAATGATATTATTTGGGAATTCCAACGTTAGTCGCAGAGCTGAAATATGAACTGTTATTGAAAGTACGCAATGCATGGATGTCAACTGATTGTTAACGATAACTTATTGCGCTATAGGTTGGTGCAATGGTTTATATTTACTTTGTTTGTGCAATATTAAGTCCTGCAGCAAACGCGGTCCAATCTCTTTCTCGCGCTCGTAACACATATCTGGTTAAATATTATAGCTAGAGAATAGATTAGTAGTTAACTATTAATTAGTTTATTCACGCACAAATTATCTTTGATGTGCCGCGGTTAATAAATAGGTTATTGACCTTGCATATTAAATGACCTACTATATCGCTTTAAAACTACGTCTAGAATACCATTTTTTTGTTAAATAACGACAAATATCGTCTGTGTCATGAAGTCGGTTAGTGACCTTAACCTCGGTCACTACGCTGGTTATTACCCTCGGGCCTGCGCCCCTCGGGGTTAATAACCAGCGTAGTGACCTCGGTTTCGGTCACTAACCTATGCTTATCAAGCTAATATTGTGATTTCTTTATTCGTTGCAGAGTGAAATGTACCAATGTACTGGTGCAGGTCAGGTTCCCTGGCATAAGCGGTTTTGTGGCCGCTTTAGACATGTCTGATGGCACCAGAAAGTAAGTACAATCAAAATGTATTATTGAATGTTAACAGAAAACTAATACGATTGAGTTTAGAGCCAAGTGCAGTGTTCAACTGAAAATAAAATGGCGTCTATCTGAAATATTTACTAACCCCCGCCGCCCCCCTCCCCCCCAAAAAAAAAAATTACATGTATTAATTTTTTATCAATTATTATACTTATCAATTATCACTAATAATTTTTTGATATTAAGATTATGTCTTCCTTTGGATGGTGTGGTATTTCCGTCAAAAACCTCTCTTTCTATTGAACCACAAAGTTAAAGGTACATTGTTTCTCTTCGTTAAAGCGCAGTGAAAATGTTTTAATGTCGTTTATTTTATGGCACGGGTTACTTCCGGGAAAATCACGCGCTGTGATTGGTTGCTGACGTAACCTTGATACTCATACAAGAATTTTACCTTGTTCTAGAATGCAACTGACTTGAAATGTGGTATTTATTGAATGCAAGCTACTGTGTTGCTATTAACCAGCCGGACCAGCAGATCAACAATTATCATCTTACAATGATAAAGTCGTCGGTGAAGTCACCAGACAAGACACCGAGACGAGACCAACAATGAATGTCCAAGCTAGTGAAAAATGCTATTTTGATTAACAGTTTCAACTGCATTGGCGTGCAATTGATGACGGAGCTTTAAGAGTGAAATATTAAAGATGAATTTAACATTCAGTGGCCAAAGCTTCTTAAAATGGCTGCAGTCGAGTAATACACTGTGTGTGAATAGAATGAACACTCTGAATTGACAATGATTATTCCTGGTTCTTCAACCCGACTTAGAATCTAGACAAAAGATCTTGTATTCTGAAATATTAATATCGTGTAATAATAGTTTTATTTAGATTAATTATCACCTGTTCTAAATGGAGAAAAAATATATAAACAGTTAGACCAGTTGTCTGTGAACTGAGGACGACTTATAAACGAAGTTAGTATAAACCAACCAGTTGATCAAACTATTGCAAGAAACAACTGAAACCTCGGGAAAGTTTTCTGCCCTAAATTAGATTGAAAATTTCACTCAACCAATCGGGATCCAGCATTTGTAATACTTGACTAGTTGGTTTATACTAAATAGAAATGGAAAATATCAAAAAATGCTGATTTGTAAGTTATTGCTAATTACATTAAAAATAACAGTGAATATGTTATGTCCGTGTGTCAGTTCGAACAATCCAAATCTCCTCGTAGCCGGTTTTCCACTGGCGAATTTTGTCGCGTGAAGAGACGTTTTACTTTTCTCTCACCATCTCTCGAATGGGACTAATTAAAAATCTATTCCAATCTGTTCAATTTTAAAAGAGCAATGTCGCCTCGCGCAACGAAATTCGCCATTGGAAAATCTCCTTAATTCTTGTCCGGTCCTAATGTTCGCCCGTCATGCACTTGTGACGGATGACTCCACAGGGAGCCCATCTTGGCGGCGCGTGGGAACACTGTGGCAGACTCGAAAGACGCGCGGGGGACTGGCACACTCGATCGTGTTTTTTAAATCCCCTGCCACAGTCCCCCGCGCGTCTTTCGAGTCCGCCATTGGTGCCCACGCGCTGGCAAGATGGGCCCCCTCTGATGACTCTCGTTAATTTAAAAGACCAAATTTACCCGGGCCTTTTTAAAACGAAACCTTAATAACGATATGCCACGAAGTATTTCACAGCGCTGACCTCAATTTCCGGTTATCCCCGTTTGTTGACGAAAAAGTGATGTCCAGTTAACTTGTTTTTGCTAGGTTTCTAGGACTGAAAAGTAAAGTAGGAAGAAATGTTTTTGCTAAAGAAGGCGAAACCCGCGATAAAACACTTTCAAATCATGAACAATATAAAAGGCAAAAAAACTAAGAATAGAAATTCTCTTCAAGCGACCAATCATGTTTCGTGTTGATGACGTGAGCATACCAGCTGCTGAAGCGGGAAAATTTCGTTAAAGATTGAAAATAATGTTTTGGATTTTTGCTTCGCTGAATAAAAGAAAAAATATTCCCTGAAAAATCTCGACTTTGACTTTAAAAAAACAGCGAAAAGAGTTTTCTATTGTCGGAGCTTTCTTTCTCAACGTTTAGAGCGTTGGCTTGAGGAAGAGCGACTGCATATCTTGTATTTTATTTCGACAGCTGATATTGTCTTTCGTCTTCTTTTAACAAGTGGGTTTACGAGGTAAGCATATCAGAAGTATTTTAGATACAGAAATGTATTTTTTAGTCGCTTTTAAAACTTGAAGTCGTGAAAGGACTCAAACGTTTGTCGTCGCGTTCTCGTCAGAAATATGAACGATATTTTCACAGTTCTTGAATTGTTTTTTATGTTGAAACTTTCCATACCTTTGTACCTACTTGTACCTCTAAACATTCTTTATTTCAGACTTTCCTTTTTCTTTCGTAAGCATAGATAATATGATATAAACTGCATATAAATTGCCCTCGCAGGGTGTTTAGGGCCTTGTTTTAGCCTGCACGAGTTCTTTGCCTGAATGTCCGAGAAATTTAAATATCCAAGATGGCGTTCCACGTGCTTTTGAATACCGATGAAGATAAAGCAATATTAACTGCTTTTTGCTAGGTTTTGACTTGTTAAAGTAAACTGGGATGAAAAGTCTTTGATATGGAAGGAAAAAACATACGGTAAGACAATTTATCTCGAGTCTCGCTCGAGCTGATTTCAAATTATAAGGGTTGCTTCCTCGGGTAGAAGAGATATTCGCTTTTATAAAGTTAGGATTATGGGTAAGATAAGGGTTAGAATTTATTTTTGGTTGGGATTGGAAACCACTGAAACTAGTCTGTGTCCATTGTTTGTCAAGTGGAAAGCAAAATTCTGTAACAGAAACTAATGAATAAAACAACTCTTAATAATACTGTCCTTTTCATTTGACAGACCCACATCAAGTCTGTACTCAGACATTCAGTACTCACTTTTGCATTTTGTTTTAACACTTTGAAGTCTTCACAGACGATTTTATTCAGCACAGGGAGAGGTCCAGGCCTCAAAGTGTTACAGGTGATCTACAATGCAAACTGCGTATTCATGACCAAGAGTTTGTTTACATAATATTAGTTTTAAAAATACTGCCATTTGCAAGCCACCATTAGGCTTGCAATTATTTTCACATTTGTTTATGAGTTTCAGTGTTTCACCAGAAAACATTGAACATTTAAAAACAAATCAAGCAACTTGCAGTGTCATTTTGACAGGTTTCTTTGAAATGATGCCGCAAGTTGATTGGTTTGTTTTTAAATGTTCAATGTCTTGTGGTGAAACTTTCAACTTTCAAATGTAAACAAATGTGAAAATAATCGCAAGCCTAACAGTGGCTTGCAAATGGCAGTAAGTTTTGTGGAAACACCACGCTTAATATTTATTTGCTAAGCTTTTGACCATCTAACTCAGGTCTTCATCAGAGCAATATAACAATATGCTGTTGGCTAACATTATTTATTATCATAAATATTAATGATGTTAGCCGACAGCTTGTTAGGTTGCTCTGATGAAGGCTAATGAGTCAACAGGCTGAAAGCTTAGCAAATAAAATTACTTCTCACACACTACCAGGGACCACACAGCCACCATGCAATACACAGTACTTGACCTTTAAAATTATAGTCAAACCAGATGTTCTCTTGTGTGCAACTTTGCAATATTGATACACAACATTGTAATTTTGATTGATAGATTCAATTAGCAACCTGTAGAAAATGAAATTTAAAAATTTCGGTTGAGCAAGAACCCCAGGGTTTGTTCCTTGAAGAATTTAACATTCGTCTCATGCAAGAATAATAGTTTTAACGCTACAATTCTGTCAATTTCATAAATATTTTTTGTTTAGCTTTCACTTATGTGCGGGAAATTCCAAGATATTTAAAGTATTTTGAGTAATTAATATGAAGTTGTTTCAACACATTGAAGGATTTTTAAGTACCGGTACTTCCGTTTGCAATTAAATTTACATTTTGTGGGACAAAAAATATGACTGGCTTTGCCTTCACAAGAGGCCTTGCCTTGTGAGAGGTGTCCGGTTACGAGAGGTGTCCACTTATGAGAGGTGTCCACTTACAGGAGGTGTCCACTTACGAGAGGTGTCCACTTATGGGAGGTGTCCACTTACAGGAGGTGTCCATTTACGAGAAGTGCCCGCTTACGAGAGGTGTCCACTTACGAGAGGTGTCCACTTACAAGAGGTGTCCACTTACGAGAGGTGTCCACTTACGAGAGGTGTCCACTTATGGGAGGTGTCCATTTACGAGAGGTGTCCACAAAGGGAGGTGTCCACTTACGAGAGGTGTCCACTTACAAGAGGTGTCCACTTACAAGAGGTGTCCACTTACAAGAGGTGTCCACAAAGGGAGGTGTCCACTTACGAGAGGTGCATGTCCACTTATGTGTGTCCACTTATGGGAGGTGTCCACAAAGGGAGGTTTGACTGTATATATATATAAATATATATTATATAGCTTTGAGATACTGTGGAATATTTTTAACATTAATAAAAACAAAATTGACCAAGACATATAATAATGCATGTACATGTACTTGAAGCAAAATATGAATTAAGGAACATATTCAAACAGGAACACATTGTCACTACCTATATGCTGAGTCATATTTAGGAAATTCCCTCTGTATATCTGCTTTAAGAAATATAAATATATCCTCTTCAGACAAAAATAATCAATATTGTTTTCATAAAAGCTTTCAGCACCAGGCCTTGTTATGGGTTGATTCTGATCAGAGTCAGACGTTAACTCCCTGGTCATTATGGCTTGTTATCCTTGCATATTTCAATGTCTAGCCATTATCAAAACATAGCTTGATTTTAAATATTCAATAATTAGTATTGTGTCTGTGAGTGGGCTTGTGTTTGCTGCGGGAGGTCAACCTTGATCAGAGTTCACTGAATCAGCCTCAAAGTTTGTCTGAATGGTTTTCAAGCCATGTCTAATATATTTTATCTCTTGGCCACAAAAACTGTTATAAATGGTTTTCCAGTGCCAAAAAAGCATATATTTCATGTGGATTTTTCAAACAATGTTTTTGTGTACAAAACACACCAGAATTACAGCAGACTTTAGAAGAAAACTGATCCTTTGGGTTTAAACGAGACATAAAATTATGATATTGAATTAGTCAACCAAGTTTGACATTTACTGCATGTACTTGATTCTAACTTGCTGCTTACTGTAATTTCTGTGCTTTTTATTGCTCAAAAATGAATTGTAAAAACTGGTAATGTTGGGTATAGCACCTGAGGAAGAAGTCTTTGTCGCTGAAAATCCTGAGTTAGAAACTTAAAGTGCTTATGAAACGAAAATTAAGTTTGTCTTATTTGAAAGTACTTTTAAAATGACAAAGTAACATCTTTTGCAGTTTTTTGTTTCCTTGCTTTGTTTTTAAGATATCACAGTTTGTTTTATAAGCGAAACTAACCAGTGACGTCACAACGTGCATAATGACTTACCGGGAAAGGTTATATATCTTTTCTATTATCAGACGGAATCACTTCGAAGCAATATTATGTGTGTGTTTTTCTCTTACAACAACAAAAATATACATTTTCAACTGATTCCGTTTAGTAACAGCAAAGATATATAACCTGTCCCAGTAAGTCATTATGCACGTTGTGATGTCACTGGTTAGTTTCACATATCAAACAAACTGAAATATCTCAACAACGAAGCAAGGAAACAAAAAACTGCAAAAGATGTTATTCTGTCATTTCAAAAGTACTTTAAAATAAGACAAACTTAATTTTCGTTTCATAAGCACTTTAAACGCGTCTTAAATATATTTTTTATTAGCTTTTAAAAGTCGTTTTTACATTCACGTATAGACAGACAGGCAGACAGACAGACAGACAGACAGACAGACAGACAGACAGACAGACAGACAGACAGACAGACAGAAAGAATATTTCGAGTTTAGAATGAATTTTTCGGGTTTACAATGAATATTTCAGGTTTAGAACAGTGGTTTAGAATGAATATTTCAGGTTTAGAACAGTGGTTTAGAATGAATATTTCGGGTTTAGAACAGTGGTTTAGAATGAATATTTCGGGTTTAAAACAGTGGTTTAGAATGAATATTTTCGGGTTTAGAACAGTGGTTTAGAATGAATATTTTCGGGTTTAGAACAGTGGTTTAGAATGAATATTTCGAGTTTAGAACAGTGGTTTAGAATGAATATTTCGGGTTTAAAACAGTGGTTTAGAATGAATATTTTCGGGTTTAGAACAGTGGTTTAGAATGAATATTTCTGGTTTAGAACAGTGGTTTAGAATGAATATTTCAGGTTTAGAACAGTGGTTTAGAATGAATATTTTCGGGTTTAGAACAGTGGTTTAGAATGAATATTTCGAGTTTAGAACAGTGGTTTAGAATGAATATTTCGGGTTTAAAACAGTGGTTTAGAATGAATATTTTCGGGTTTAGAACAGTGGTTTAGAATGAATATTTCTGGTTTAGAACCGTGGTTTTGAATGAATATTTTGGTTTAGAACAGTGGTTTAGAATGAATATTTGATGAAGTTTTGTGGATCCTGCGTGGTTAATTTGGGAACTCGCGTGATTATGGGTAGGTGGGGTATAAAAGGAGGCGAAGGTCAATCACGAAGACATTCTGTATTGTCAGGCTCTGACCGAAGAAGAGGAAAGAGAAGCAAGGATGCTATTTCAACTCCGAAGAAGGCAAGAAGACGACGTAATTGCTTTCTTCTTCGTATCTTGGTAAGTTGAATTAATATTTCCTTTATTTCCTTACTCTTCATTTCTCAAGTTATTAAACGCTTGACAGCTTGGGCGTCTCGTTTTAAATGCGAAGAACTCTTGAACCAGATCTTCTTGGGGCATCAAGAAGATAGAACGAGCTTCATTTTGATATATACGAAAGCTGGTTAAAAATAACGGAAGCCATCGTAATTTTCCCCTCAATGTCGGCAACTACAATTAGTAAAGATTTCTATTTCCGGAGCGATGTAATTGACAGTTTGGGCGTCTTGTATTAAATGCGAATAACTCTTGAACCAGATCTGGGACACTTCTACTTTTGCCTGGGACAGCAAGAAGATAGAATGAGCTTCATTTTGATATATAGGAAAGCTGGTTAAAGTTGTTTTTAATAACTGGTTAAAAACTCTTGAACCGCAAACCACATAATTGCGTCTAGATTGACAGCAGTTTTACGCAGTGCATGGCTCAGGTTCTTTTTGCTTTGGGGTTATTGCGAATAGATGGGTTAGGGTTGCGGCTAGATTGAACAGCAGTATTTTGTAGTGTCCAACTTTTTTTTGCTCGGGAGTTATTTCGAATCATAGCGCTATCCACTGCAGTAGACCACAATTCACAAACTTCCTGGGTTAAAAGTAATAATTAGAGGCTTTGACTGGCAGTTATAAAAATTCGAAACAGACATTAAAACAAACATCACGATCATCACCACCATCTCAAAACTCACAATCATCTCAAACATCACAAATATCACGATCATCACCATCATCACGATCTTCACGGCCATCTCAAACATCACAAACATCGCGATCATCACGGCCATCTCAAACGTTATTAATGAGTTTTTGAAATATATATATATATATATAATATATATATATATAAAGTTTTAAAAATATAGAAATAAAGTTTTAAAGCGTTCCTGTCTTGTCTATTCTCCCCCTCCCCCTCCCCCTCCCCAGTAAATTTACAATCCTGCATGTCCCGACATCATCATCTATCACCTATGCTTATTAACTCTTTCCTGTCCGAATCGGTCTTTAGTATTTTATTCTGGCTAACGCCAGTCGATTTTATTCATCTCTGGGGAAGCCCTCGATCAGGAAATAGTTAAACTATTCAACCAGCAAATTGTTTTAAATTCGGTAAAATTCCTTGATAAAATATTCTAACTAGTAAGTCTAGCGTACAGCGGTTTCTCCTTAAATTCATATTGAACGTCCTCGCTTATTACTTTGTTGTTGCCTCTGATATAAGTCACTCTTAACTTGAGTGACAATGGCCCCTTAAAAATAAAAGAAAAAACATTGATTATCATAAACAGAAAATGCTTGTCTATACCGCCCATATACATAAAGTCATTTCTTCACATCTCATTGATATCAGGCTTCAGATCCATACAACCTAGTCTCTGCCCCCCCCCCCCCCCCCCCCCCCACACACACACACACACACACACACACACACACACACACACACACACTTTATTTTAATGTTGAAAGAATATAACAGCTTGCAACCAGTACTGGTCAATTTCTGTTTTATAAATTAAAGCTAGGATACCTTGAGACGTTGAAGATCCGACACTTTAATTGCAGTTTCTCCTTCAGCGAATTTTTCTGGCATTGAGTCTTGACTATCACACATTTCCTCAACATAGCATCCATTAAGAATCTGATTGTTAAAGAGAAAGTTGATTAAGATTAGGTCATTAATATTAAGTCATCAGTGGTGCCCCAACGACTCCAGTGACAGACGGACGGACGGACGGACGGACGGACGGACGGACGGACAGACAGACAGACAGACAGACAGACAGAAAGTACAGCGGTCATTTACCTTGTTTTCAGGAAGTAAATATTTCAGTGGTTCTAAGATGATGTCGTCATCTTCTGAATCAATCATTGCTCGAATGATCATGACGTTGGAAAATTCAGCGTTGAACCTCAGCACGACAATTACTTCATCGTCGTAGATTGTCACAGGATTGTGAGGAAGTTCTAAATTATTCCATAAATTAGTATCCATTAGGAACTAAATACGAGTATTTGTAAAATAAAAAAAAACAACTAGTTAAGTACCATGTCCTTTCTTCCACTGAAGAGTCAATGACGACCGAGCTTCATTTGCAACGACTTCATCACACAAACACCAATGTTCGGCCAAACTGCTGTGACGAAAAACCATTTGAATATGTCCTGTATAACTGTCAACAACCTGCTCACTTCGAACACCTGCATTGAAAAAAATATTAAAATGGTTCTCTGATGAAAACATTGTTGGCAATAATCCTAAAGATGTTATGGTAGTTGGTAATCGTGCAAAGTTTCATTTCAAAATTCGTTGAAGAAAAGGTGATATTTTACGTGTAAAGTTTGTATTTTGGAGCGCCACCATTAAAGTGGCCGAGCTTGAGAAGAATGAGTCGAGGAAAGTTTATGACGTCATAGACTCAATAACAACAATGACCCTTTTGTTGACAACAACAATGATCTTTTGTTTTTATTGAGTCTATGACGTCAAAGTTCTCCTCAACTCATTCTTCTCAAACATGGCCAATTTAATGGCGGCGCTCCAAAATACAAATTTCGCACGTAAAATACAACTTTGTTTTTGAGAATTTCGAAATGAAACTCGCACAATTACCAAGTACCATAATATCTTTAGGATTATGCAGAAACATGACAAACAATATTTTCATAAGAGAAGAACTTTAACAAGAAAACAGCTTGATAAAGTCATCACATGATTATTGTTCATCTTGCTCTGTACCTTTAGCGACATCCAGTAAGACGTGTTCAACATTTTTCTCCGGCTCTCCCAAATGCTCAAGAAGATGGATTGCGAAGTAGCCATTCCTCCGAGAACGGTGTTCAAAAACACGCCCTTGAGAACAGCTAATGACTCAAGAAAGAGAATATTAAGCTAGAATAGGAATAGACTAAGGTAGATTGGAGTAAACCGTTGTAACCTACCATCCAAATGCAATAACAACATTTTCTTGCTCAGCATTCAGACCGCCAGTAGAAATAGGATCGTGGAATTCCCGTTTCCCTTGATTATTTGGCCTAAAAACAACAAGAAATAACAATAAACAAACGCCATTCTTATGTCTTACATCAACAAATTACAGGTACACGACTAACGTTCTACCCAATCCCTACGTAGTTCTATACTTGGTTCTATACTACTTAGTACGTGGTTCTATAATACTTAGTACGTGGTTCTATACTACTTACGTGGTTCTATACTACTTACGTGGTTCTATATTACTTACGTGGTTCTATACTACTTACGTGGTTATATACTACTTACGTGGTTCTATATACTACTTACGTGGTTATATACTACTTACGTGGTTGTATACTACTTACGTGGTTGTATACTACTTACGTGGTTCTATACTACTTACGTGGTTATATACTACTTACGTGGTTCTATACTACTTAGTACGTGGTTTTATACTACTTACGTGGTTCTATACCACTTACGTAGTTCTACAGCAGTCGATCAATAGAACTTTAAGCCTGGCTTCTCTTTCTTGCATTGTATGGAGTACTTCGTTAATTAGTAAGTTTTTGGAACAGTTATATTCATCAGTGGCATTAATAGGCATTAAATAACTCTTTCCTTCAGCTTCAAAGCCATGTCCGGCGAAATAAAACAAGGCGTACACACCAGAGTCCAACATTTCGGCAAATAACTGCAGCGCGTGTCTCATTTCCTCAAGGGTGAGATTAACAAGTGAAATGACCTATTAAATATAAGACAAATGTAAGATTGTGTGTAAGATGTATTATGTAAGATATCACCAGACGATTTTACTCGTCAAGTGGAGAGCTCTTGCAGAAACTTGAATGTGAAAGGCTTAATTTTCCTAATTAGGTCGTTCTCTTAATTTTTCTAATTGTTCTAATTATGTCGTTCTTATAATTCTCTTAATTGTTCTAATTATGTCGTTCTTAATTTCTAATTATGTTTTTAATTACCTTAATTGTTCTAAGTATGTCGTTCTTATTCTGTCGAGAAATATTTCGTGTTTATCTTAATTATAGTATTAACACGAGTGGTAGTAGTTCCAAGACACATCTTACCTTGAAACCAATACTTTGCAGCACTCCTGCAATGTCACGAACATCATTTGTAGGATGATAAAGCTTTCCTAATTTTTCAAAATGTTCGTAATCTTTGTTTCCAATAAGCAGAGCAACTTTATCGCAAACTAAACAAATTAGGAATAATAATAAACTCATAACCTATTCTAATATCAAATTACCTGTAAGACAGTTTTAAAATAGATTAATACACGGTATAAAAAATCGTTTAAATGATCCGAATACCTTTTTGGTTTTCTTGCAAAATTCCTCTTGGAACAAAGTGCTCTAAAGTTCAAGAAATAAAAATTATATACATACATACTATTAGCTTGACGTGCCATACAGAGTCGTTTTTACTTGGTAACAAGAGCTAAATTTGCGCGATCAGAATTTTACGTTCATGAACACAGGTCCGCAAAATGGTTTTAAACAGCTGAGCACGTGTTTATGGGCGTTGAGTTGGAAACTTTTTAAAAATGATTTTAAATTATGAAGCATGCTTCTACCTGGAGCAATGGTATGAACTTTGGCAGATCGTGAGTTGACTGTACCAGCTTCATTAAACACGCGACACGTGTATGTCCCTTTATGATCTGGTGAGACTGGAGATATTACTAATTCACGACAAGTTGCCCCTGGAATGTCTTGTTCATCTTTAAACCACTGGAATCTTGGCCTGGGATCTCCACCACCATCACAAGACAATGACAATAAACTACCATAGATCACTGTCACAGATTGAGGATGTACGGTCACGCATGGCTGACTGACTGAACTTTCTGGCTTGGACTCTGTAAGTAACCAAGATAAGATAAAATTTACTGTCTGTCTGTCTGTCTGTCTGTCTGTCTGTCTGTCTGTCTGTCTGTCTGTCTGTCTGTCTGTCTGTCTGTCTGTCTGTCTGTCTGTCTGTCTGTCTGTCTGCCTGCCTGTCTACCTGCCTGTCTACCTGTTTGTTTGATTGTCTGTCTGCCTGTTTGTCTGTCTGTTGTTCTGTATGTTTGTGTGTCTTGAACATATTTCTATCTGTCTTTCTATTTGTGTCATATATTGTTTATTAATAATGTGCATAACAAATATAAAACATCAGCAATTTACCTAATAGTAAGTCTTCTGGTTTCTTACGAGTTGGTTCCTTCTTTTCCACAACAACTCTAACCCATCTTGAAAACTGATATCCACGAATATTTGACACCCGACATATATATAGTCCTTCATTCTCAGGTCTGACACATTTCATCACTAGTTCTTTATCATTTTGTGATTCTATAATTGTGGATTCTTTGAACCATTGATAAATCAAAGGTTGCCTTCCCACTGCATTGCATTGAATGGCAAGATTATCTCCAACCTTAAGTTCCAATTCTGATGGAGGCTGGAGAACTATTAATGGTGGTTCTATATTCAATAATTAAATAATAAATAGAAAAAAATATTTTAATCTATTGTCTATAAAGGTAATATGATGTTTTAATAACAAAATATTTTTTAACTTTTTGCTGACTTTGGCTGTTTAACAAGTACATTCCTTTTGTTTAAAAACTATTATACTGTACTGTATAATTATTGTACTGTACTTTACTGTACTGTATTGTGCTGTACTGTACTGTGTGCAGAGAAAAAAATTGAATCTGATATGTACAAAATAAATAAAAGTAATCATAAGATATTTTGTACCTCCCATGAATAAATCCAATGCTTTGTGGATATTCTCATCTTCAGGTAATTTTTCCAAGATTTTAATAAAATGACAAATTTTAACATTTCTACTTCCAAGCTTTTCAATAAGCTGTAGTGTTGGACTCCCATTTGATTTTAAGATGGCTAACCGTAATGTTTCAAACTCTCCTGTCTTGAAAGAATAAATATTGCTTGGAGTTTGAGCAACAAATGTTTTCCAATTTGGTTCTTTCTTTCGATCGAGAAGCTTTGCAAGATTTAGTTTAAGATCCAGAGGAATTGTGTTGATGATATCATTTAATGACATGTTTGGAGAAAATCTATAAAAGTTAATCTGTACAATCAAAATTATATATTTAATAAACTGTAATACAATGGCTCATGAATTTTAAAACATACTTTATGTACATTATTGAATATTATAAAGCTATTACATGTAAATTTGCATTACTAACCTATACCCTAAAACCTTAATCCTATATGTTTTAATAATAACTACCGTATATAAAAAATATTGATGTACCAGCTGTATGTACAAATGGAAGATAGAGATAGATTTAAAAGAGTTTTAAACTTTATATATATATTGTAAGTTAATTCTTATCAATATAGCCTGAAGATTTATAAATTGTTTAGACTGGCATTGTCTAAAATAGCTTCCTGTGTGCATAATATGAAAAAATGCTGTTGAATATCTACAATATAAACCTGATATAAACTGTATAATATTATACTATAATATTGTTGTTGTTGTAGTATGCATGATAATTACCTGGTAACACTGTTAATTCTCAATGTAATCTGGACCAGAGTAATCTTTTTACAGTTATAAATTATAAATTCTGACTTCAATTCTATATTTATGTTTTAAGGACGGGAAGAAACATCCGCTTTAGAAATGATTACTACCTGGGGGTAGACTGAAAGGAAAAGGAAACGAAGTGATTCTGTGATTATGTATTACATTAATCAACAACTGTACAATTAAGAGTACTTTATATTGTTATATTATATCATTTTTCTACTCACGAGTTTTTACTCGGAATACATTCATCGAAAAAGATCATTTCTTGGAAACTAATATGGCATTACGGAGGAGAGGGTGAGTCGTTTAAGCATTATTGAATCGTTTCAAATAATAAAATTCTACGGTTTTCTTTGCTATTTCTTTAATGATTTTTGTACAGTATTTTTTACTGAAGTTATAACAACGCTAAATGGTTATTTTTCAGTAGACAGTAGTGTTTAATATTAGTAAAATGGATGGTTTATGTCATGGTTTATGTCGATTGGGCGCCATGTTAAATTTATACAGGAAGTCATAAAATACATTGCAAGCCTTACAACTTCCTTTATAATGGGAAGACAAGATAGTGAAAGCAAGCCTTTAGTTTGTGATGGTTTATATGCTTGAAAAAACGTCTTCTTCACAGCATTCATCAACTATTTAGGTATGTTTAAGTAATAAACATTTTTTAAGTTTGTTTTTCTGTGGTTATAAAGTAAATATTTCGATAAGAAAGTAATTTCTTTCACTATAATTTCATATAATTTGCGTATACTGTACCTCATATGATACATGTAGAATTATTGTTCATTTATGCTGTATTTTTTAGGATATTTTTTTCGAAATGCCTGTCGATACAAGCATACAGATTCGTAAGTTGCCTTTTCGCGTATTATCCAAATTGGATCTGTACTTGGAGCCTCCCAGTAACAAGAATTGGGAAGCTCTGATCAGAGCTATGCCAGATGAACGCTTCAGTCAACATGAGGTAATGTTTTTGTTAAGAAAGAGTGGCTATAGACTGGAGTGTAGACACAGAATAGCTAGTATGCTACACACGTAAAAATCTCACAGCTTGTCAACAGGATGTGTTCGCAACAGGTCCATAGCAAGGCTGTTAACAGGTTGTAACAATGCTGTTCATTCAAGAAGCTGCTACAACCTTGTTAGCATCAACCTGTTAACAACTTGTTGAGTGCAGAGCGGTAACAGGTTGTTGGAACAACTTGTCATCAGTCTGTTGGAGTCATCAGCCTTGTTACAAGTTGTCAACAACCTGTTACAGACATGTTAACTTAACAGATTGGGACAGCCAGTGCGAACACATGACGGTGACAGCCTGTTGAACAGCCTTGTAACAACTTGCTTGTAGGTCTGTAACAGCTTGCGCGTTTTTACGTGTGTAGTTGATACACCAGAAGTCTGATTTATTCTGATTTCCATTGGTGACACTATTCTACACTATTCTGGTAAAATTCCACCAGCAACTAATTTAACCATCAAAAGTACCAGAGGAACTAATACCATACCAAGATGATGTTAAGGTGGTGTATATTTTGTGTATGTTCATACATTTAGCAGACACAAATGATGTTGCTGTGAAATGTGGTGGGGCAGGTTAGCGTATATGTTACAGTACAGTAAACATGCTAGTGAGTCAAGTTAGCTATCATATTACAGGGTTCAAATTAACATATCACGATTCGCAAATTGCAATACACTTTTTGAAATATGCGATCCAAAACAAATATAAAAACTCCAAAATTGTGATGCAAAGTAACCACTGAGTGCCTTCCAGTAACTTCTTCGCAGCGTATTTTGGTTAATTATTACAAAATAAAACAACAGCCTTTGATAGTTCTCACGTTACATCACATCATAACAATTATTAATAAACGTCGTGAAACTGAAACACTGCTACTGTAAATTTATCCTTCATAATTCAGTGAGATCCCAGCCCCCCACTTTTTCGACAAAATATTTTTGTAATGCACTTTAGTGTATCAGATTAGTGTAAAAGCTAGATAATAAATCTGATGATATTGATCTGGGGTTGACAGCATGCCTAACTGCTGTGTTGCATGTTAAATGTATATAGCTGCATTGTTACTTGGGATAAGTGTTTATTACATGAAGCTGGAATTTAAAAAGGCAAGGATAACTTAGTCTTCTGACTCAATCATCTCATCCCTCTTTCCTCGAGATTTGTATTTAGTAAGATCCTCAGTTAGCTAGTGCTAGTTTACACGATATAATATATATATATAACCTCAGTCTCATGTGGACAGGCTCTAATTATCAGCTAGAGCCATGATGGTTCAATCTGCTCCTTGATTTGAAAATTAATCACAACTTCATACTAGGTTGAATTACTAAGACTTCAAGGATCTCGACAAGGTAACACATGTACCAAACTTTTACTGCAAGATTTGGGTCAACGATGTGTCACAGTCAAAGAACTGGGCTTTTATTTAAAAAGAGTTGGAAATTATGAAGCAATGATGGCCTTGGACTGGCCTAATGGTAGGTTTATTTATAGTTTAAGTATTTAGATATATTGTTAACCCATTGCTGCCTAGGATGTCTGAAGATTCTCCCTTTGACAGATAGTGGTGTTAAACACTGTACAAGTAAAAGAAAAATAAAGGGGGCTGTTTTTGGCTGGGTCAGGAATGGGTTAACATAATCATGTTAATCCATTAGCTGCCTAGCATGTCAGAATTCTCTCTTTGAGAAGTAAAATTGTCTAGTGTTTAAGACAGCTAGTTAAAAAATAAATTAAGCCCTGGCAATTTTTAATTGGCTGGGTCAGGCAGGAATGGGTTAATATTAGCTTAATTATAACCAAATTAATTACTGCAAAGATTGTAGTTAAATACCAGGCAAGCACAATAAAATGGAGAATTGTACATACATTTACTGTATATTATACACCTGTTTAATAAATATTTATCTACACTATGTGTATTTACCATGTTTTTTTATCTTCAATTTGTGACTGATCAGAACCTGTTGTTATAAAAACTCAACCTGAGGGGAAAGTGTTGTCCGAGGGTGAAGAAGTGCGATTAAGAACAGAAGCCGAAGGTTTTCCACCACCCGGATACCAGTGGTACAAAAATGATGAAGATATAATTGGTGAAGTAACGTGTGAACTTAGACTTAGCAATGTGACTACATCTGCTTCTGGAGAGTATTATTGTATTGCATTGAATAACAATGATAGTGTCAAGACAAATAAAGTGAAGGTGAAAGTTATGAGAAAAGGTTGGTAAACTAAAGCATTAGTATTCTATTGATTGTAAAAGGCAAATGGATCTGGCATGGATGGATGAATCTGGCATGGATAGATAGATGGATGGAGGGGTGGGTGAATGGATGATTGGTAGGATGAGAAAAGGATGGATGGATGAATGGTTAGATGGATGGAGAGATAAAATGAATGGTTGGTTGACTGGGTGGATGGAAAGATGGATGGGTGGGTGGATGGATCAATGGATGATTGGAGGGAGGGAAGGAAGGATGATTGGGTGAATGGATAGATGGATGGAGGGATAAATGGATGGTTGGTTGGCTGGGTGGGTGGGTGGGTGGATGAATGAATGAAAAGATGGATGGGTGAGTGGAGGGGTGGATGGATGATTGGAGGGAGGGAAGGAGGAAAGGATGGGTGGATAGATGGATGGAGGGATAAATGGATGGTTGCATGGTTGGCTGGGTGGGTGGATGGATGGATGAAAAGATGGATGGGTGAGTGGAGGGGTGGATGGATGATTGTAGGGAGGGAAGGATGGGTGAATGGATACATGGATGGACAAATGGATGGTTGGTTGGCTGGGTGGATGGATGAAAAGATGGATGGGTGAGTGGAGGGAGGGAAGGATGGATAGGTGAATGGATAGATGGATGGATGGAGGGATGGATGAGTTGAGTGATATGGAAGAGTGCATGCATTAGGTGGATGGATGGATTGATTTCTGGATGTGTGGGTCAGTGTATGGTTCATCACTCGGAGTAGAATCTAGTGTCAATATTCTCCACCTGAGTTTACTGTCCCATAATAATTCTTATAGTGTACTGTATTTTACTGTTTTTAATTATTAGGACCAACAACTGAACCAGCTGAACCATTACCAGGTGAGATTTGGGATAAGAGTATTTATTAAACAGTTAAAATAATTGTAGTTTTCAGTTTGTTGCTATAAAATGCCAGCAAGTGTTCACGCCTAGTATTGTTCACTATAGATGCCAAACCTGTCATTACAACTCATCCATTACCTGGGTGTATTCTTCCTGGTCATTATCATCAACTTCATTGTAAAGCTATTGGTAAACTACCCTTGGCGTATCTCTGGTACATGAATGGTCAACCATTGTTGAATTCAAACTTTCCAACTCTTGAAATACGTTCATTCCTTGAACAAGATGAAGGGTCTTATGCGTGCAAGGTGACTAATGCTTATGGAGATGACATCAGTAATGTTGTTGACTTAACAATTGGTAAGCAAGCAATTAGTTAGTATCGTTGGTTCATTCCTTCGTTTGTTGGTTCGTTCATTCGTTTGTTCGTTTGTTCGTACTTGATGTAACAATTAGCTGTTTTTGTTTTAGATAAAAAAGATCGCCCTCGAACTGTTGGTAAGTTCAAATGAATTTCATAAAAGGATATTATGCATAAAAATATATTCAAACTATTTAAAAAAAATAAATTTTTACACTAGCTTTATATGACTCAGTGTAAATTTTTTCATAATATTTTTTGAACTTCATTAGCTACGGACAAAGTTGCTCTACTGATAGGAAATCAACTTTACACGGAAAATTTCCCTCAAGGATTTCAAGGCCAGGGAAACCTCAGGCACACAATTGAAGACACACAAACATTGGGATCACTTCTTCATCGTGAAGATATGGGATTCAACGTGCTGTCTTTTGCAAACTTGAGTCGCGATGAAATGGAGAAAGCCGTGTACGAGTATCTTCATTTATTGAGTGAAGGCTGTTATGCCGTGTTTTATTTTGCTGGCCATGGTTTTGAAGTAAATGGAAAACATTATTTAGTTCCCGTTGATGCCCCAACAGAATGGACACCGCAAGACGCCGTGTGCATACAGTGGATTCTCGAAGCCATCTGGAAATCCAGACCAAAGTTAACAGTAATATTGTTAGACATGTGCAGAGTAAGGTACGAGATGCTGCAGAAGCAAGACCAGTTGCCAAAATGGCATGCAAACATTAATCCTTTCATGCGCATCGTTGTTGTCGAACAACTTGATTTTTTTACTCGGTCTAACGCCAGACGATTTTACTCGTCAAGGAGAGAGGTCTCGGCGAGCCGTACGTGAAAGGGTTAAGACCTTCTGACTAGGAATCAAACCAGCGACTTTGCGTACACTTCATAGTCCAAGCTACCGAGGCTGTTGTCGAAAGCTTGGTCTTAATCTTAGTGCATTTTCTCAACTGCTCTTAGTTTGCTATATAAAATGTACACTTGCAGGAACATATAATATTAATTTGTTGATCTGTCCGTGTCTATTTTGTTTTGTTTTATTTTTCTCTAGACCAGTAAACAACGGAAAAGCACATTTTGAGGACTATGTTTTTCCTCATGACTTGAAGATTGTAATTGGATTTGCTACGTACGTTATTAAACTATCCCTTTTCCCATGAATCAAATATGAAATGTGAAATTATCACGCAGAAAATGCTACTGTATATATTTGATTTCTATACCTAAACAATCTGTTTTAATTTAGTTGCAGTCAATCGGAGTCGTACGAACGAGTGGAGGAGAAAAATGGAATATATATGAAACACCTAAAAAAACACATTTGTCGAGATGTGAAAATAGAAGATATTCTGCATGATGTCACAACAGGTAAAAGATATGCGCATGCTCCAAAGTTGATTGCTCAAAAAAACAGTCCTGGTCAGAAATCGGACTCGTAGTCCATTGATTACATCGTAATTCTAACTCTATAAATTATTTTTAATTCAAAATTACTGCTGTGGGTTTTTTGTTAAATTTAAGAAGAGTTAATAATTTCTAGAGTTTGTGTTTGTGTAGATGTGGACAAAGAAGCGCGTGAGTGCATCTTCACTGAACGCCAGCGTCCAGAATATCATAGTAAAGGAGGTGGATATTTTAGTCTTCGTGATCCTGTCATTCCTCATGGAAACTCGAGCGCTGAAAGATGGCTTAAGGCTCATAGTAAGTTGTTGCTTAGTCGGTCGTTCGGTCGGTCGGTCCGGCCGTTCGCCAACCCATCTGGCCGTCTGTTCGTCAGTCAGTCCGTCTGTCCGTCCGCCCGGCCGTCTGTCCGTCCGCCCGTCCGTTCGTCAGTCAGTCCGTCTGTCCGTCCGCCCATCCATCCGGCCCGTCTGCCCGTCCGTTCGTCAGTCTGTCCGTCCGTCCGTCTGTCCGTCCGTCTTTCAGTCAGTCAGTCAGTCAGTCCGTCCGTCCGTCCGTCCGTCGTCTGTCTGTCTGTCTGTTTGTTTGTCTGTTTGTTGTTATTGTTGCTGTTGCTGCTGTTGTTGTTGTTGTTGGTATAAAATTTTCTCTTTACAGAATTGCCTGAGAGACGTATCATTGAATTTGAGCCCGGCGTGAAAGTGGAATTGCGCTTTGAGCACCGTAACTGGTTGACTAACACAATCAACATTTTAGTTGGCGTCATTGACAAAGGACTGGCAGACCATTACTATGCTTACATTTATCAACTACCAAATGTAAAGCTCTATTTTATGTTTCTGTTTGATAAATTTATTGATCTTGTATGCGTGGTCTACTATACACTTTTTGAAAGTAAAGTTGTATTACTTGAGAAAAATAATGATCTTAACACTCGCTTGTTCATTTTTAGAGTCTAGAAGGTCATTTTCCCAAAAAACAAATTGTAAGTATCATCTCGCGATGCGTTGATTCAGAAGCTTAGGGTTCAATTCCTGATTGGCAGTGAGATTTAATTTTATTATTAATATTTTTTATTAATTTCATTTGTTAGCCGCTTGCTCGTAGCTGGCCTCAGCAGGATCAGGCTCCACAACACATGCCCTCCACTGAACGATCAACAGAAATGTTTCATTTACAGCGGTTATGTGTAAGTATTGTAAGAATGGTAGTCAGATAGTACAGTACACTAGTGCATTAAGGCTCTCTTCCACTCATCGCAGAAACTAGTTCCCAGCTTGCTGCGAGTACTTGTATCTCTTTAAAAAGAACTCACAACGAGAAAACAAGCGCTTCGAGTTGTTTCTAATTAGATCCAAACACTCGCAGCGAGCTGCGAACTGGTTTTTGCGAGGACTGGAAAAGACCCTTTATTCCTACTAGTTTGACCGCGAGAAGTTCCTTTGAGTCATCCATTTTAACCACGACTACTCAAAATAAAAACGATTATTATTTTTATGTCTCAAGTTAGTTGATAATAGCCCCGTTTATATGAGACTTGATAAAAAGCGGCTTACACAGGACGTGGCTTACACAGGACGTGGCTTACACAGGACGTGGCTTACACAGGACGTGGCTTACACAGGACGTGGCTTACACAGGACGCGGCTTACACAGGACGCGGCTTACACAGGACGTGGCTTACACAGGACGTGGCTTACACAGCACAGGACGTGGCTTACACAGGACGTGGCTTACACAGCACAGGACGTGGCTTACACAGGACGTGGCTTACACAGGACGTGGCTTACACAGGACGTGGCTTACACAGGACGTGGCTTACACAGGACGCGGCTTACACAGGACGTGGCTTACACAGGACGTGGCTTACACAGGACGTGGCTTACACAGGACGTGGCTTACACAGGACGTGGCTTACACAGGACGCGGCTTACACAGGACGCGGCTTACACAGGACGCGGCTTACACAGGACGCGGCTTACACAGGACGCGGCTTACACAGGACGTGGCTTACACAGGACGTGGCTTACACAGGACGCGGCTTACACAGGACGCGGCTTACACAGGACGCGGCTTACACAGCACAGGACGTGGCTTACACAGGACGCGGCTTACACAGGACGTGGCTTACACAGGACGCGGCTTACACAGCACAGGACGTGGCTTACACAGGACGTGGCTTACACAGGACGTGGCTTACACAGGACGTGGCTTACACAGGACGCGGCTTACACAGGACGCGGCTTACACAGCACAGGACGTGGCTTACACAGGACGTGGCTTACACAGGACGTGGCTTACACAGGACGTGGCTTACACAGCACAGGACGTGGCTTACACAGGACGCGGCTTACACAGGACGCGGCTTACACAGGACGTGGCTTACACAGGACGCGGCTTACACAGGACGTGGCTTACACAGGACGTGGCTTACACAGGACGTGGCTTACACAGGACGTGGCTTACACAGCACAGGACGTGGCTTACACAGGACGCGGCTTACACAGGACGTGGCTTACACAGGACGTGGCTTACACAGCACAGGACGTGGCTTACACAGCACAGGACGTGGCTTACACAGCACAGGACGTGGCTTACACAGGACGTGGCTTACACAGGACGTGGCTTACACAGGACGTGGCTTACACAGGACGTGGCTTACACAGGACGTGGCTTACACAGGACGTGGCTTACACAGCACAGGACGTGGCTTACACAGCACAGGACGCGGCTTACACAGGACGTGGCTTACACAGGACGTGGCTTACACAGGACGTGGCTTACACAGGACGTGGCTTACACAGGACGTGGCTTACACAGGACGCGGCTTACACAGGACGTGGCTTACACAGCACAGGACGTGGCTTACACAGGACGTGGCTTACATAAGACGCAAAACATTCGTATAATAATAATAACTTTATTAGCACTCCCTTTCCGGGCGTTTCAGGGCTAATTTATAGTTGATTTCAGCACTAATTCTGTAATATTTAAAACACGAGTAGGAGCGCGTAGCGCGAGTGTTTTAGATCTGATAAAACGCGACTACGAGTGTTTTGAATAGCTTCAAAAACGCCGACAATAGATTTGCTAATTAGGATGACATTTTATATAAAATTTCACGTTCATTAGTATTCTTTATATAAAATTTCACGTTAGTTAATATTCATAGTAGTTTTATCAGGTATAAAGGACTTGCACATGATCAAATACGTGCATATTAGTGGACAATTTGGTTCATGAATATTAATGAGTTTTTGAAGTAAGTATAAAAGGTACTTACACAAGCCACGGCTTGTTCAAAAACGCCGTATAAATGGGTCAGTTCACATCTTATGTAAGGCGTGTCTTGTCTAAGCTGCGTCTTATCGACTTTCGTATGAACGGTCCTAATATGTTCTTTCTATTCAGGGCAATCTCACTGTTACCATCGCTCTGGAGTCGGGAAGTCCCGGAGGAAAAACAACCAAGTACAAAGTTGAAGTTTTCACTGCCAAAGAATTTGGTTTAGCCCAAGTTTTCCAAACGTAGCTCGTTGGATGTGAGGAGAGCTAGAGCAAGCAAAGATATCTAGAAAAATATCTTGGCATGGTAGATCTAGCCATTAGCGTGTATCGTGCCCATTTTGAGACGGGGGGAGTGTGGTCCTTTTTCGAACGATAAATTTTTTCAAGCAACATCGCTGGATCCTCTAGTGACAATATGCACAGCTTTAGAATAATCCATTAATCTTGAATTAACATGAATTTAAATGTATAGAAATTTGATAGTTAAGTTGACAGGCAAACAAACAGACAGACAGACAGACAGACAGACAGACAGACAGACAGACAGCGGATAGCTGGATCTTCCTTTTATCGCCCGATTAATGGACTTATTGGGGGGTAAATATACCCGCACAGTCTGGAACATGTAAAATATTTGTACCACGACACAATGGTAGCATATTTAATTTTTTTTAATAAAATCCTCTGCCCTCGTTTAGAAAATTCAAGAGAATTTTTGCACTTAAACGAGGCTAGAAGAGGCAATGTATGTGCATAATACAAGAATACTAAATTGCGCGTCGTTTAAAGTCTGTTGTTGAACTATTAAATAAATCAAAGAGAACTCGCGTGTTTCAAATTTCAAAGCTATCGTTGACTAGCAATCCTGTAGCCAGGGGCTAGCTTGGGTTATTTGCATAGGTTATTCGCTCGCCTTACAAAGGGACTGGGCACGAGGTTATGCGCAGGTCAGGGAGAACGCAGGCTCTGGGAACGAGGTTGCTTCTGATGGGCTAATGGTTTTCGCGCCACAATCTCAAATATTTTGCTTTTCAAACTGAACTGGAAGAAGATTTTGACGTTTTGGTTGCTGTAGAACTGCTTAAAAAACTAAAAAATACAAATATAATGGACAAGAACTGTATTGTGAGTCATTCTGGAAGGACCTAAACGGTAAGAAACATAATTATATTCGATGTACACCTTGAGAGAGAAATTCTGCTGTGAAGCGTTGAATGAAGTGTTTATATTTCAATACGAGAATGTTGTTATTCGCATAGCGATTCATTTCTCTTCGGTTTCGGGTACGTTCGGTCTTCTTGTCAATCTCAGTACTTCTATAATAAACAAATTACATAATGGTAAACGTTTTTTACCATTTAACTTGCTTGTCTCTCGCCACATAGCTCAGAATTCTTGCTTTGCACTCGGTTAGCAGCAACTGTGTATTTGGAGTATGTTTTCCTCGGACATGGCCGCCGTATCTTATCTCCCATATCTCAGGGATTGATTGCAAATCATCAACTGCTGAATAAATATTCTCAACCAACTAGTTAAAGTGGTCTGTACCATCAATGTTATTCATTCTGAGATTGGCTACGCTATTAAAGCATAATATATGAAACTTTTAACTGAATATTTAGCTCAATGAATGGCTTCAATGACAGTTCTATTGTTTACAGAATAAAGCGCTCGTGGACCCAAGGGAGGTGCGATCCTTTATTATAAACTGCACGAGGTACACTGAACTTATTAGACCTTAGTAGAGTTATTCTGTCTGCTGTGCTGATATCTATTGTTTAATCTTCGTCCTTCGAACCAAATCCATGTGATGACCATAACATACTCTTCTTTAGAGCACATATACATCTCACAGTTTAAAACAAGCAAGGCAAACGACACATTTCCAAGGACTCACGAGCAAGCATTGAACTTCTTAACTGTGTACATGTCGGTTACCTAAGGTACGTTCTGTTTTGTTCTCAGCTCCATAGAGTAGTGTAGATACTGTATATAGTCCTATATAGCATAAGTATTTAAGAAATATTTAATATTTCCTGGATTTCTATAGACCTTATTAAAAAATGGCCGCCGAATTAGAATTCTTTTATGTACATATAAATTAGCCCTCATGACCTCGTTTTAAAGTAAAAATATTTTTGAACTTCCCACATGAAAACGAGTTCATAAGGGCTAATTTATATGTATATGAAAGAATTTTAATTCGTCGGCCATTTCAAAAATAAGGTGCGATTTAGAAAACAAAGACACAGCGGCCATGTTGGTTGGTAGGTACAATAGCTGCCTCCTCCGCAGGCTCTTCTTATAATTTTTAGGAAAATAATTGTTTAAGTTAAATTTCTCATGTTGAGCGAAACTCGATCGCGTTTGTGAAGCCAGGGAACTAGCGTAGAGCGCGCGCAATACGCCCCCCCCCCCCCCCCCCCCAATAATCGACCAGATCTCAATCTTGAGAAGCGACTGGGGACGAGGCAGGTACCAACCAACATGGCCGCCATGACGTCACGTGCAACCCATTGGGAGCTTTGATTGGCCGGCGTATTGGATAAAGTCATACAGTTATAATGGATTTTTTTCTGCTTTATTCCATCCCCGCCACCTCCAAATTGATTTCACATGCAATTTTCAAGATTTGATTTTACAAGTTTCATTTCCAGTTTTATTCAATATTTTCTTACTAATTTATAAAACATTTAGTTGAACTATAATATTTAATCTCCCAGTTCGTGAATTCACTGAAAATAAACAACATTAAAGAAAGCAAAACGATGCAAAGTCATGTGCTTCTCATTTTCTTGGATAAGGAACTGCAATAAATGAATGAATGAATACATAAATAGATAAATAAATAAATAAACAAATAAATAAATAAATAAATAAACAAATAAATAAAAGATAAATAAATAAATATACTATATTTACTTACTGTAAGGACGTTCAAACGGAGGTCTAAAATTTCCTTGGGCCGGGGGGTACATAAGATGAGGAAAAGCTTGATTGAAATGTGGGTCAACGGTTGACATATTACCACGACGAAAAGCGAGATTAGATGGTAGATTCTGTGAGCCTTGAAAGGAAAGTTTATCCCTTAATGTACGTTGTTTACCCTCGTCGTATTCATTTGTCCTACGTGTTCTCTCTCTTCCTCGTTCTTTCTCGACTTCCGGCTTAGGTGGAGGGCTAGATGAAGTGTTCTTACTACTATTACTAGAAACGTCTTTTTTCGTTTGAGAAGTGTACTCTCTCGTGTCTACTTCGTGAACTTCATCGTCTCTCGTACGCCCTCGGTCTGTCGTCGTTGTCGACGTCGAGGAACTTCGTGAAGAGTCGCGTTTTGAGTCCAGATGGCGAGAGGTGACCGCGTTATGGTACTCGGCACCAGCTACCAAAGGATTGGCGATCATGATACCAGGAGGGTGATGGAATGCTGTCGGCATAATAAACGGGGGCATACCTAAATAAAACACGACACAAACATTGATAAAGTTGATAAGAACAGTACAATGGGGGACAACTGCAGTACAATCAGGGACATTTACAGTACAATGGGGGACCAGTACTGTACAAAGGGGGGACAAGTACAGTACAATCAGGGACAACTACAGCACAATGGAAGACAAGTACAGTACAATGGGGGACAAGTACAGTAAAATCAGGGACAACTACAGTACAATGGAGGACAAGTACAGTACAATGGGGGACAAGTACAGTACAAGGGGGGACAAGTACAGTACAATCAGGGACAACTACAGCACAATGGAAGACAAGTACAGTACAATGGGGGACAAGTACAGTAAAATCAGGGACAACTACAGTACAATGGAGGACAAGTACAGTACAATGGGGGACAAGTACAGTACAATGGGGGACAAGTACAGTACAATCAGGGACAACTACAGCACAATGGAGGACAAGTACAGTACAATGGGGGACAAGTACAGTACAATTAATTAGAGACAAGTACAGTACAATCAAGAACAACTACAGTGAAGGCTAATTGCATGACAGTGAGGAGGACCAAGTCAACAATACCTTGCATAGCCAGAGTTGCCTGTTCATAACTATTCGATAGCCCATGATTGGCTGGTAAATTGGCACCAGTTAAAAATCCTGGATAAGTACCGCCGTGTGGTGATTTATTCTCAGAATTGCTGGAAGTCATTCGATATTGTACACTTTCACTCGCAGTGTTGATACTGGGCCTTGTGGCTGGCGATAATCTCGACTTCTCATCTTTTGATGTCACTTTTTCTTTCTCATACGATCTACTGCCACTAAATATGGACTCCTGTACAAATAAAATAGAAAATTATTTATATCATATTGCACAACAGACACCGCAATCTCCCCAGCGCCTTTTCCCGAGGGGGGACGACCCAGGGGACAAGGTGGCAATCTCGCTACTCGCAACAACTCTGACCTCTTTTTTCGACGGTGTACGAGATTCCATGGCTGGTTTTAATCTGGAACTACTGGAGCCTGAAGACACTTTGGACCGGCTGCTATTTTTTTCATCGGCTTTCTGCTTTAAGTTTTTCTCAGTTTGTAGTTGACTAAAGAGAAAAGATAGCGAGAATGTCAGGAGTTAAAAAAAGATGAAGTCTTATAATCTTCACGACAGCACTTACTTGAATGCATCCATTTTATGTTGGTATTGTTGATGTAATACTTTTTGTTCTAATTGCTTGTACTGCATTCGACTTCCATCGCGATCATCATTGTCTTTTGGTTCACTAGGCTTAGGTCTCTTCGATGGTGAAGACTCGTACTCAGCCTTCTCTGTTCCTTTCGAACTACTTGATCCACTACCATCTAAATGCCGTTTGTTAACCACGAGTTCAACCTCGGAGCTTTCGGAGAAAGGTAACCCGCGATTTCTTTGAGTTTCGCTCTTGTTTCCACTGCTTTTGTTTCTCGTCTCCTCAGGGACTTTTTTCGTTCTTTCCTCGGCCTAACATTCATACGTAGAAATTCAAATTATAGGAGTCATGGTTAAATATTTTTATTCTATTGTGCGGGAGGTCTCCTGAATTCACGGGTAAAACCGTATTGCGTTAAGTTATACGGTGTGATTTTTCATGCAACTTGTTTCGCAACGCCAACGACATCTTAATTGTTGCGAGACAAGTTGCATGAAGTATTGCAGCGTGTAACATGATGTGCAGTGGCCAAGATCATTGTAAGGCAAGTTACTGCAATCGTTGAATAGAAATTGTATAGATTTCTAATTAGTTCCACCAGACAGGCCCGTAAAACAAAATATTCGCAATTTAAAGAGGTGAATAACGAACCTCCGTTCAGAACCGGAGAGTGCTAAAACGTCGCATGCTATTGATTCCGAACGAACGAACAGACAGACAGACAGAATATAAAGCGCTGCTAACTAGCGACTCGTTAGGGTACCGCAACTAGACTCACCTTCGGCACAGCGGTTTCTTTCTGCGGTTGAAGTAACATTGGCATCATGGGGTAGGCTTGCAAGAATCTAGGATCCATAGTTTGCATCTGTAGTCGACTTAAATACATCATGTAATTCTCCATGGCTTCTATAGTAGCGCTATCTTGGGGCGTCGTCGGATACGAGTAAAATGGCGCTCGGAGTCGAAGCATTCTCGCTTCCTCTTCATTTAAATGAGAAAACTGAAAGGCACAAATAACAAGAAGTGTTTTACCAACTACTGCACGGTTTTTGCCGAGTATTTTCAGACATTAAGCTAGTTAAAACATGTTCTGTTTGGAACTTTAGAAACTTTGGTGGACTTTCATTTTACCATCTTTAGTAACTCATCTGATCTAATCTTCCCTCCTAACGTACTATCGCTTATCAAGATTACAATTATATGCTGAACTATAATTTTCCTGTATTGTAAGAAACTTTGAGAGTTCTAGAAATCAGAACTCTCTTTAGTATTCTCTAAGCAAGGTAATAAGTGATTAGCATCGTACTCTTTTGAATGGTTCTCAAACTACATTTACTAATCAGTTAAATAAAGGATTTAACTGCCATGGGGTAACACATCGCATTCTATCCACTGATTGTATCTTGGTGCCAGTCTCTTACGTCACCCTCACAGGCAGACCGCGCAAGGGGGCTGATACAAAGTACCATTTCTGTCCAATAAACTAACCTTATTGTCAGCAGCCATACGTTGTGATTCCACATTCAGTTCTGCAACGTCCTTGGTAGGTTTAGCGTCGGATTTTGAAGGATGTGTTCTAGTGCTGTCTATATTTCTTGATCTCTCTTCAGGACTTCGCGTATCTCTTCTTTGTGCTAAAGTGTCGTCATCTCTAGCTGCTTTAACACGATCAGTTTCTCTGTATGGTGAATGGCGAGTAGCGTCTCTGTTGGAAGGATTGGGACTAGTATCTCGGTACGAGGCCCTCGCAACAACCTCGCGGTTTGGTGAGCGACGGTCACGGCCTGGTGACCTCCGAACATTGTCTCTCAGTGGAGATCTGTTGTAATCACGACCGCTGACCGACTCTCCGTGCGATGATCGTTTATCAGAGTCTCTATGCGTCGACCTCTCCCCAGTGCCTTTCAGAGGTACTCGTCCAGAGGTTTCCTTCTCCGGGGAGCTTCTTCCGATGTCTCTGAAAGGCATTCCGGTGTTTTTGTCTCTGTGTGATGACCGTTCATCAAAATTATTGAATGGTAACCTCTTGTCGGTAACCCTTTGAAGTACCCTTTTAGCGGCATCTTTTTCCGGGGTTCGTCTTCCGATATCTATTCCCGTATAACCACGGGCACTACTTCGGAAAGGCGGCGACCGATCAGCTTCCGACACAGGTGAACGGCGGGAAACTTTTCTCGATGGGGAACTTGTTTCTGTTGTGGCGTACTGCTGACTATGGTCTCTAAACGAGCGTGGAACAGAATCTCTGGGAGGCGAGTAACTACTTGCTGGTCGCCATGGAGACGAATGTTCTGGGACTGCTGGAATGTATGATGGCTGAATGTTCATGTCTCTTTGCGATGAAATGCTATCCACTGGTTGACTGACTCTGTTATCTAGGAAGAAATAATCATATTGCTTATAAATCTCCTGAACGAAGGAATCGTGACTATCAATAAGACCAGAACAAGCAATCACGCAAGTCTTCCTAGACCTTCCTCACACCGAGTTCGAGTCTGCGCTGTGTGGCTATGAGATAAGCTAGCTTCTCTCAGTGAACTCGATGTAAGTTAAAATGTGATACCTGGAACGCTAACGAAGGACCAAAAAGTGAGGCAAAAAGTTCCAGGCCCCTGCGCGGTTTGCAGGTACGATTCAGTCTCCCACAAAAATTTTTTTACACGGCCGCCCGTCTTGAGCGAACTGCGAAGGCTCGAAAAAAGGTTTGAAAAAATTATTTATCAGACTAAACGTGCATTTAATGGTTTCCCATTGTTGTGCAGCGCTGTTGTTGTTTTATTTACTGTATAGCAGTCCAAAACTATACAGTAAATTAAGCTAGGGATGAAAATAGGCTGAGAAAACAGACGTCCTTTTGCCGGCTAGGATGAAAACAGCCAGCCGAAAAGGTGAGAACAAGAGTGAGAAAGCTATTCTTGTACGAGTTTGAAGACGTATTGATACTTGATATTTCATAATATACATCTAATGTCATTTTCTTATTTCTGCTCCTTTAATTTCTTGTTCAGTTTTGTTAAACGGCCTTTTGTAACTAATGATATTTTAAGAAATATAAACTGACAACTTGATTGTTTATTTTTCACGTTTACTCATGGCTAGTTGTTGTTTTCGGTACGAATGCGGAATGCTTTTTAAACAAAACGAACTGATGAAACTGGTACTAACCTAAACGGCATATTCTATACTAAGTTGGTGTTGATTTTTTGTATCCTCTTCGGAGTGACGAAACTCTAATATATATGGTTTATAATATAACGAAAATTTGATTTAATTTCTTCACTGACAAACTTCGTGCACGTTTTGTAAAGACAATAACTTTTCCTATAGCAACAAATAGACAATCACTGCATAATTAGTTCGGCAGCATAGCACAACCAATCAAAATTTAAAATGCACGTTTAGCAAAGCGTGATAAAATGATTCAATAAATAATTTTTCAAACCTTTTCGAGTCTTCGCAGTTTGCTCAAGACCGGTGACCGTGTAAAAAACATTTTGTGGGAGACTGAATCGTACCTGCAAACCGCGCAAGGGCCTGGAACATTTTGCCTCACTTTTTGCCCCCCGAATGACTGGACGTTAGCGTTCCAGGTATCACATTTTAACTTACATCGAGTTCACTGGCTTCTCCATGTTCGCCTTTGATGGGGTAGTTCATGCTGAGTTATCAAAACGCTTGCAAATAGTGATTTATAGTCAAACCGGATGTTCTCTTGCGTGCGACTTTGCAATATTGATAAATTACGATTCGAATAAGAATCGTAATAAAGCGTTTGCAGGTTGCTGATTGAATCCGCCAATCAAAATTGCAATGTTGCGTATCAATATTGCAAAGTCGCACGCAAGAGAACATGCGGTTTGACTATAATAAATCCAAAAAAAGTGGAGAGAAACTTGTTACAAAGCACTAATGACACTTTACCTGTTATCGTAGCCTGTATGCCACTGTAGTGCTCAGTCCCCTTACTTCCTGCAATGATAGCATCCCTTGTTTCAGTGGCAGCAACCGCTGACCTGCTAGTTTTGCCAAGTGGTATGACCTCTCCAACTGGAACGTCCAACGTCTTCTCTACTCTTACTTTCTTCACCTCAGTGATGTCAGTATGTGTGAGGTCAAGCGAGATCTTTGGACTGCTCGACTGAGAGAAAAGCACTTTTACTGGATCTAACAATAAAAATTTATAGACAAACAAAATATATAACAACAGCGATGATGATGATGATGATGATGACGATGATGGTGATGATCGTGATGATTGTAATGATGGTGGTAATGGTAATGGAGATGATGGTGGCAATGGTGACGGTCGTGATGATTGTAATGATGATGGTGATGATGGTGGTAATGGTGAAGATCGTGATGATTGTAGTGATGGTGGTGATGGTGGTAATGGTGATGATTGTGGTAATGGTGACGATCTTGAAGATTGTAATGATGCTGATGGTGGTAATGGTGATGATAGTCATGATGATGCTGCTGATGATGATATTCATGATGATGATGCTGCTGATGATATTCATGACGGTGATGGTCATGATGGTGGTAATGGTGATGATAGTCATGATGATGCTGCTGCTGATGATATTCATCATGATGATGCTGCTGATGATATTCATGACGGTGATGGTCATGATGGTGGTAATGGTGATGATAGTCATGATGATGATGCTGCTGATGATGATATTCATGGTGATGATGCTGCTGATGATATTCATGACGGTGATGGTCATGATGGTGGTAATGGTGATGATAGTCATGATGGTGATGCTGCTGATGATGATATTCATGGTGATGATGCTGCTGATGATATTCATGACGGTGATGGTCATGATGGTGGTAATGGTGATGGTAGTCATGATGGTGGTAATGGTGATGGTAGTCATGATGGTGGTAATGGTGATGGTAGTCATGATGGTGGTAATGGTGATGGTAGTCATGATGGTGGTAATGGTGATGATAGTCATGATGGTGATGCTGCTGATGATGATATTCATGGTGATGCTGCTGCTGATGATATTCATGATGGTGATGGTCATGATGGTGGTAATGGTGATGGTAGTCATGATGGTGGTAATGGTGATGGTAGTCATGATGGTGGTAATGGTGATGATAGTCATGATGGTGATGCTGCTGATGATGATATTCATGACGGTGATGGTCATGATGGTGGTAATGGTGATGATAGTCATGACGGTGATGCTGCTGCTGATGATATTCATGACGGTGATGGTCATGATGGTGGTAATTGTGATTACAAATAAAAACAAGCTTACCACTTGAGAAACTTCCAATTGATCCAAGAGCAAACTCTCCCTCGTTTTTCTCAGTGTTAAACGGATGAGCGACTCCTACAGCTCGACCTGGTTTCCCAATAAAGGACGCCTTGGGTCTGTCGTCATCAAATTTACCCAACTCATTCTTAGTCTTCTCATCTTCCTCCTCCTCACAAGAACCTCCCGCTGTTCTTGCCTTGTCAGCGGTTTCACGTGCGACTGAAGGTTTCTCCGGTAGGACTTCTTGACCGGGTAAGCTACCTCCGGTCATCTTCTGCATCAATGCTGGGTGAACTTCGGGAACCCAGGTGGTACTCGCAGTAACTACGGATCTCGCTGATGGTTTCTTGGACGAAGCAACACTAATATATCCAGGACGAATCAAATTTTTAGTTTCACACGAGAGTTGAAACGAAGCTGACGATGTTGCTGGTGCCCCTTGCACCTTCCAAACCATAGCTTTGTTTTCTTGTGTTTCAAAAGATCCCTGTTGTTTAGCTGTTCCCCCATTATCCCCATTTAACCCACTCTTTTGAGGTTCCTTAGCTTCACCAAGTCCAGCTTCAAGTGTCTTAGATTCCTTTTCCTCAGAACTCTGAGATACGTAACTGGCAAAGTTAGTATTCGAATTAACGCGAAAATGCTGGTAGCCTGGTAACGAGCGAATTTCAGCAGCTGACGTCTTCAGTTGATTTGTATCCTTGGTAACCGCTACTCCATCAGCCGGTGTAGATTTTCTTGTATTATTATTATTTCCAGATTTAATTCCTTTATTGATCAGCCATTCATTCTTGTCACTTTCAGGAGTTTCAATTGTTCTGTCATGGGGTCTCTCTCTGTTAAAGTGCACTTCTAAATTCTCAAGTTTTAAACTTTCGTCTGATTGGTCTTTGCAAGTTAGTTTTCCCATTCCAGCATTACCCTCTTCGATCACTTCTTCTGGAAAAGGAAAACGTAAAAAGAGGCCAAAAGTGTAATTACTACTCAATCACATACAAATAGATCTAGTGGTAAATTGCCGAGAATTTTAGCAATGAAATACTGACGTTTCCAGCGGAACCCTTCATCAAAGTAAAATGTGAAAGTAAAATGTGATGAAGGGCGCCGCTAAAATCAGTATTTCGTTGTTGAAAACCTCGGCAGTTGACCATCTTTTCACTTTGCTCTTGTTCAACCAGTGTTCAGACAACCAGCCTGGAACAATGTGTATACGGAGCACTGTAGTTTTATAAAACTCTCAAGTACTTCATTCAGTATTTCCTAGACAGCTAAACCCGCCAACTAACCTTTGATTGTGATGCCCATTTCATGCACTTCCACACTCGATCCAGTCTTTTCTGAGTATCCACTGATTGACTCGGCCATAGGTTCATAACTGACGTATTTATATTTACCAGGGTTTGACGTCACCATCATTGCCTGTGACGTCATTCTAGCAAAGATTCCCGGATGAACGACGTCAGTGTTGAACGTGATATCCTGGGAGCCAGGACCAGACGGTTCGTCAAAAAGAATTTTAGCAGCTTCTTGTAAAATATTAGGAGCTGGGGTACAACCATTTTCTTCTTCGGTTTTGATCATCTCTTCCGGCTCGATTTTGATATTCGTGACGTCATACTTCTCCCCAGTCTCCTCCACTTTCTCTTTCTCAGACTTGTTGCTTTCATTCTCGACCGAGTCCTCTTCCGGGATCACGGTGTCGTTGCTCTTATTGCTAGAGTTGGATTTCTGACTCTTGGCTTTTCTGCGGCTCAGTGGTTTGACGTCATCAGAGCTGGATGATTTGGAATGTGCTGACATTGGTTCCTTGATATCAGTTGATTTTGTTTCTTCATCTTCATCAGAGTCCTGAATGAAATCAAAATAAAGAAGGATAAGACTCTCGTTTTCTAACATCCATAGCTAGAAAAGAAAGAAAGAAAGGAGAAAGAGAGAAAAAGAGGAAGGAAGGAAGGAAGGAAGGAAGGAAGGAGGAAGGGAAGGAAGGAGGAAGGGAAGGAAGGAAGGAAGGAAGGAAGGAAAGGAAGGAAGGAAGGAAGGAAAGGACAAAAGGAAGGAAGGAAGGAAGGAAGGAAGGAAGGAAGGAAGGAAGGAAGGAAGGGAAGGAAGGAAGGAAGGAGGGAAGGAAGGAAGGAAGGAAGGAAGGAAGGAAGGAAGGAAGGAAGGAAGGAGGAAGGAAAGGAAGGAAGGAAAGAAAGAAAGAAAGGAAGAAAGGAGGAAGGAAGGAAAGGAAGAAAAAGGGGAAAAAAGGAAGAAAGAGAGGAAGAAAGGGAGGGAGGAAAAAAGGAAAGGAATGAAAGGGAGGAAAAGAGAGAAAAAAGGAAGAGGGAAAAATAATAGATCACCTTTTCATCAGCGTCAGCAACACTATCAAGATGCGCATGCGCTTGATGGTAACGCAACCCATTGATGTGTTTGTATTTTTTATTACAGTTGCGTTCAGGACACTCAATAAGTGGAGTAGGAGAAGGACTGGGAGAGATACTGGTCTTGACCGTACAACTTCTTCGCCTCGTTCTCGTGCCTTCTTCAGCAGTATCCGACCCCAGTCCTCTCTTGGCCCTCGGTCTCGCAAACGAATCCTTGCCGTGTTTTCCTTTGTTATGAAGGAACCTTGGACCTGAAGCAAATGCACAGAAGATCATCAGGAGGAGAAGAACAAATAATTTGGAATTAAAACAGATTGAAAATATAGAAAAGGTAAAACAATATTAAAATTAGATTTAAGAATAAAACAATTATATGGTGATATAAAAGACCACGGAAAGCTTCAACAATCCTCAATTTAATTTAGAAATCCGACATTGTCTCCTAAAACAATTATTCTGTATTTTTAAAAAAATATTCTCTAAGGCGCTGTCAACTTACCTCTCTTGCCACTTCCGGTCATCTTCGGTGATAAAGGGTTTCCGGTGTAAGCTGAACCCTTGTGCTTGCCTTTCTTTCCTTTGCCTCGCTTTGAAGCCAACATATTAGATTCTTTTGCATCGTCCACAATTCTAAATGAAGACAAAATCGAATGACATCAACGATTTTTAAAATATTCCATATACGGCCCTGAAAAAAATGGCGGCTACACCGCGTTTTACCATAATGCTTTGTGACCCTAAATCAGCTCAAAAAGTAACGCTAAACATTGTTTATCAAGGTAACATGAATTAAGTAAGCAAGAGCTTCATTCATCTTTCGATACAAACAAATGTTTACTACGCGAAAGAATTGCGGTTAAATGTACGGTACGGTCAATTCGACAACCATTAGTTTGTTGTTTATGGCAAATAGCAGTGTAAGTAAGTTACCTACACTCAGTGATGTGAGTAACTTCGTTACAAGTAACTAGTTACAGTAAGTAGTTACATTTTTAAGTAACTGAAACTAGTTACTTTTTCTGAAGAAGTAACTGTAACTGTAACTAGTTACAAAAAATATGTAACTTTTACAGCACTACCTACACTGAACAACGCATTACCTTGGAGTGGCCCAGCCATAACGGGAATGGTCAATAAGACTTCCAGAGTACATTTTGTTTCTCCATTTTAAGTTTACAACCAAAACACCTGCAACAAAGAATATGTTGTAAACAAACAATCCTATTTACGTTTAACAAATCAGCTTTACCATTCATCGTCTTTTATAAAATCTAACTTATATTTCAAGCAGTTTCCTACCTCCCATAGTTTCCTTCCATATAACACCAGATAGAGTAACAGGAGTGCCGGGTACTGCAGGCGCAATTACTGCTTCCATCGCATCTTCTTCTGTGCTCTGTTTAATGTCTCCACTTGACAGCACCTCAAGTGTACCAGATGCAACCACAGGACCTGGATTCTCAAACTAAACAAAAAGTTTTGCAAACGTTCTGGTGTGTTTCTATTGACTACGTTTTTAAAGAGGAAATTGCCAGTACAGAGTTTTGGTATAAATTTACTGGATCTAAGGTTACCATTAACGCACCTCAAGTCGTTTCAATTCCAAAGACGTTGAAAGTGTCTCTCCATCCATGCAGCCATTTCTGGAGGATTCCTCCATATCATCTTCTACTATTGGTGATACATTATCAGTATCTTCTTCTGCTTCTTCTTCCATTTCATCGTCATCTTCTTCTTCATCATCTTCTTCCTCTTCTTCTTCATCCGGTTCATCCTCTCCATCATTATCATCATCACAATCATCATCGTCGTCATCACTTGACTCATCTCCATTCCCAGACCCCTCACCACTCCCCTCCATTCCTGAGCTACCATTGCCTTGACTTGTTGTTCTATTACGTTGACTTTCTCTATTTCTTTCATATCTATTCCCACTATCATCTTTCTTTTGTTTTCCATTCTTTTGCTGTCCATTCTTTCTTCTACCTGCCATGCGTAATCTAATCTTTAGAGCAGCTTCTTTGACATTGACTGAATCCAAGGCCGCAATTCCATAGTTATAAACATCATTCACTACATCTTTACCACAATCGCTATACATAGAACTAAATATGTCTCTTCGGGATTTGGAACTTTGAAGGAGTTTGCGTAGCCAAAAACGTTTCTCTCCAAGCTGGCTTTGCAAAGAGGTTGATGGTTGGATCCGATATTTCTTGAGATGATTTTCATGACAAGGAAAACATGTAATTACAGTCATTGTCGAGTGAAACCTTTAGTCTCATATCAAGTAACAGGAGGTGCTTCGTGTAGAAGTGACGATCTTTCCAGCATTACAAATCCATAGTTGGTCTTTCCTAAGAATAAACAAATAAATGAATGAAGGTAGAAAAGAAGGGAGGGAGGGAGGAAGGAAGGAAGGAAGGAAGGAAGGAAGGAAGGAAGGAAGGAAGGAAGGAAGGAAGGAAGGAAGGAAGGAAGGAAGGAAGGAAAGAAGGAAGGAAGAGAAGGAGGGAGGGAGAGGGAGGGAGAGGGAGGGAGGGAGGGAGAGAGGGAGAGGGAGGAAGGAAGGAAGGAAGGAAGGGGGGAGGGAGGGAGAGGAAGGGAGGGAGAGGAAGGGAGGGAGGAGGAAGGGAGGGAGGAAGGAAGTGAAAAGAGAAAAGAAGGAAGGAAAAAAAGTAGATAGGAAGTACACATACATACATATAAAATATGAAGATAAAACTACATGTGTATATATTCAAACAGTTTTAGTATGTTACGTTAAGAACGAACTGAGTATTAACGCAAAAGATTATCTTTCTAGCAATCTAGCACATCTGGTTTAGCTGCATGTTAAAGTAAGAAATAGTCAGCGGAATGATCTGTGGACTCATTGTTTTCACTTCTTTGCGCTGTTTTTCCTTACTTAACATGCATCTAAATGATAAGTAGATGTAGCCCACGTGCACTCCCACGCGCTTGGCCTGCTTATTCAAACCTCGCCTGCATGTGGGTCTCGTTGTATACAAGCAGGTTAGCCACCAACCCGCACTGGCCCTTGGACTAGCACTGGCCCACGTCACACGTGCTGAAACAAATGTTATTTAAACTATGGCGCAGACAATCACTGGCACCTCCCGTCGAAGGTGTACAAATGCGAACAATAGCGCTGTCTAAACAATTTGAACTAAAATATGAAACTAACGTCACAAAGAAATTGGAATAAAACCAAAGCAATCTCAGAGAAGTCTTTGGGGCCTCAATTTGGTTATATTCAAGACATTTTTATCTGAACGTTTTTTGGTTTGTTTGCACCACGTAGTTTATCTTATGCCATCTTTTTGTCGGTACTCTTGCCTTCAGGGCATATACGAAATGCGTTCTTAATATATTTTTTTTACTTCCGAATAGCCAGTACGCTCCATTCATTTATACAACGTTCAACCTTGTCCTTGTCTCGTTGTTGTTACGAATAAGGATAGAGCGAGATGAAGATAGACGAACAGTCTACTCTGACTGGGCACATTCGGTATAAATAAAGCTCTTATCTTACAACTCCTAATTTGTCTTGCTTCAATAGTAGTTTGTTATTTTAGATATCGTTCGTAAGGAAAATGCTAAATTAACAAGAAACGAGGAGGAACTGGGAGTAGAGCCAGCTGTTGAAACAAACAGAAGTTTGCGAAGTAGCAATGCACTTGGAGTAAACGGGGGTGTATTATATTTAATATTATGTTTATGAATCATTGTATAAAGAGGAAGACATTACGTTCATCATTCTTACCAGAAATGAAATAAATTAGCAGCTAATACAGTTAACAAGTAACTTCATTTTAATACCAATGATACAAATGGAAACCTCCAAAGCGATGTCTGTATAAATCACGAAGCGAAGTCAAGCCAAGAAAGATCAAGGGTGAGACGATGATATCAGTAGGATGAACAAACTCCCTCAGTCAGTGATATACAATGACAGGAAACCTCACACAATTCAGCATAAATAACAAACGACAAAGGCAACCAAGGAGCGGCTAGCAGTACACGGTATATTACAGATATTGATAGTTTTCCTTTTTCAAAGATCTTTTCTAGACGCTGGCACAATCAATAATTCCCACAAAATACAGTTTGATCAACATAACACTGGCAACCAATCAACAGCGTTAACTCTCTTGACCTGTGACCCATAAAAATTCTTAACCTGATGATAACAAAATAACTGAAACAATAAGTAGGTTTCGCTTCGTCGCTTCACTTAGTGGGAAAACACAAAAGCACAGAATGGAATTGTTAGTGGTGCCGACGTGTTCAAAACGACGCAAGGTTTACCAAATTCCTTCTTGCGTACACTCAAGTAAGATCACCGACACGAGAAAATTGTTTTAAAATGATTATCACGAGCCCAGTTTTAATCTGTTTATCTACAGGCACTTCAGGTTTTAAATTATAATATTTGGTCAATGACATTTTCCGGCGTCAAGGTTCGTCTCAAATATACTGTGAACCAGGCAGCTGACGTGAAAGAAAGAGGTCGTGCAAGTTGAGATCAGACGAGATTACTGTTACTGTAGCCGACACTGTGTCTGGAGAAATCTAATCTACACATACAAGAGACAGTAAAGATTATTCAAAGTTAACCTAAAGCAACTGAACTAGATCTAATAAACAACTCTACTGTTTGTAGCAATAATGTCAATAAAGTCTTCGCAAGTTAATATATGAAGAATTTTCAAGAGATGAAAACAGCCGTACTAGCCAAAGTTCTGCATGACGTCAAATCGATTTAGTTCTTATCACCACATTGAGTCCACGTGCTTAAGAACAATGAACATAAGGGGGATTATTTCTAGTAAAATTATCCCAGCTTAATTAACAAAAATAATTGATGCCATAGCAACGGCACGTTAGTTGGTTATACGAGATTGTTATGCCTGCTCGTGTCTGTGCGTTGTCAAATCATTTGGGTCATTTAGTTTTCATCAAGTTCCAAACGTTCCAACATCACTTGGTGGTAAATATTTGCAAGTTGAATCTGTCAACAATGCACGCGTGCCATGGCGACCGGAAGTTCATACCAGAGGTCGTCGCTCATCTCTTTAGGGTTTCGCCTGCGAGCAAGTACATTTACGATTAGCCTGCGAGCAGGCTAGGATCTGACTGCGTTCCTCTGCAAAGTAGGGCTGTTTGAGCAATGAACGCAATGTTTTGGCCAAGCGGACTGATGATGACCAAACCAACTGGAAGAGTGCCCCGTGGACGAGGCTAAGATCTGACGCTGTTCCATCGAGTATAGTCTGGTGACTCAATAGGATTCATCAGGAGTGTATAGGAATTCTGACGATCGTACGGTGAACGTGAACTCGTTATGGTCACTGTCTCACTCCAGAGTGTGGTTGGTTACTTGGTCGTCGTCAGGTCGTCCAGAAACGCTAAACACGACTTCATGATGAGCTATAAAGGGTTCCGCTCAAAACGTCAGCATGTCGTCGCTAAACAACTCTTCAGTCTCCACCTCTTCCGTTTTGCTATAACCAAATCACTGCCTACGCAACACTCTGTAGAGTTAAATATATAATCCACCGGAAGCACAAGTTGTGGGATTTTAGCGAAAACTTAAGTCACTAAATAATTGGAGTAGACGTTTCACTGCTATGTCTTGGTAAAATCTTAGTATACTTCTATTTACCTACTATTATACATTTAGAGTAGTATTTTACATTTGTGACATCACGTTAATTATGTTCTCACGCTGCAATGCCATGATGTCTGCCAACACAAGAGTTAGATTTTAGATTTAATGACTTTATTGCCTATAGCAACTGGTGGTCAAACAGGGTGAAATGCCCCAATTGAACATGACTACCATGATGTAAGTGTTGGTTTTACGGAGGGAGGAAAACCGGCGAAAAACCCTCGAAGCACAGGAGATCAACTAGCGGTAACCCATCCAAGTACTACCGTCTAACTGGGCTTAACTTTTGGTGGGAGGCAGCGCGCCAACAGCACATGCCACCCGTGCTCTACCGTACTAGTGCTAGATATGAAGATTTTTATTGTTATTATGATCTCTAAAGTTTAGTCTTAACACAACAAACACTGCCTATCACAACAATTCACGGGGTTCGTTTATACACATATCTTGGCATGTTATCATAGTCAATCGAGATATGGTATGGAAACTCGGCAAACTTCAAAGCGCCTGTAATGAGCTGTGATTTTATGTTGAACCGTTACCAGCAAGTCATCGCAAGTTGGCAGTCACACATTTCTGTGGCGGTCGTTCGAACACCCAAATTAACAAAATAAAGGTTTCATGAGTGTTTTAAACAAGTTTTAACTTTGTCATGGTACATAATATTTTCGGGAAATTATTCAGAGCGGCTGGCTGAGATAGCGTGACTGCCAACTTGCGATGACTTGCGTTCTCGTTTGATTCGGGCTTTACACCGTGCACATCCTTTGTTTTAGGTTTATTAATATTTAAATAGCACGGTTGAGTGATTGAACTGAAACGTTGCTATTGGACAATTATTCGTTCATTATACTAAAATACAATGTGTTCAGTGACCGTGCACCGTGCACAAAAATGCATAAAGGCGAACAAAAAGATAGACCAAAACTTTAGCTGAGTTTCCAGACCATATCTCGATTGACTATGATTTTATGCATGTAAGTATGTTGGTTGACAAGCCTTGGCAATATTTATATTTAAGCTTAACATTTCATAACACAACTTTCAGACCGTCATAAAGAACAACTTCTATAAAAAAGAACATTGTATAAGGACACATCTTGCTTAATTCGCCATCTCGGTGGTTCCCAACTGGAGATAGTGATCGCTGACAGGCAACACCTGCTAGGAGCCTGGGGAAGAATGTGTGATAAGATCACCAAGCGTACCGTTTTCAACCATTGACTTGAACGCACGATTTACTGGTCAAGTTTACTAGTGAGCAACCGTCTGTGGTAAATAACAATTGGCGCCGCTCAAAACGTCATGTATTTCGTTATCAAGACTAATCTCGGCACTCAGCAGTTTACCATCTTTTCACTTCGCTCTATCTAAAACACTGCCTATACAGCACTCTAGTTTTTACTCTGATGAAGGGCTCTGCTTAAACGTCAGTATTTCGTTATCAAGACTAATCTCGGCACTCAGCAGTTTACCATCTTTTCACTTTGCTCTATCTAAAACACTGCCTATACAACACTCTAGTTTTTACTCTGATGAAGGGCTCTGCTTAAACGTCAGTATTTCGTTATTAAGACTAATCTCGGCACTCGGCAGTTTACCATCTTTTCACTTCGCTCTATCTAAAACACTGCCTATACAGCACTCTAGTTTTTACTCTTATGAAGGGCTCTGCTGAAAACGTCAGTATTTCGTTGTCAAAACTAATCTCGACAGTTTACCATCTTTTCACTTTGCTCTATGTAAAACACTGCCTATACAGCACTCTAGTTTTTACTCTGATGAAGGGCTCTGCTCTAAACGTCAGTATTTCGTTATCAAAACTAATCTCAGCAGTTTCACCATCTTTTCACTTTGCTCTATGTAAAACATCGTACATATAAACCTCTATTGCAAGGCGCGGTTACATATGAGAGAGTGAAACTTTGAATGGAATATAATAGAAACAAGCAAAGATACGAAATTCCAAATGAGATGATACAATATTTCTTGAGCAAGGCCAATATCGTGTAAGATGGAGAAAAACTAAAGGAAATCTATTTGATTCAACTATTGCTACGATAACGAAGAAATGTATAAACTTAATTTATTATTAATATACATAAAACAAACTACTGTCTCTATTATTTAACAACCAGGTGACAATTATATTATATCAACAAATGTTACAAATTTACAAATACCAAAGATCCTTTATGAACTCTCGACAATCCCTTAAATTACCATAACAGCAAAGCATTAGCTCAAGGCTATTCAAATCCTCACTGACTTGGAACCAATGGTCATTAGCTCAAGGCTATTCAAATCCCTCACTGACTTGGAACCAATGGTCTTTAGCTCAAGGCTATTCAAATCCCTCACTGACTTGGAACCAATGGTCTTTGGCTCAAGGCTATTCAAATCCCTCACTGACTTGGAACCAATGGTCTTTGATTTGTCAACAAAGAACATATACCTCAGATAATGTCACAAGTATAGTATTCAGTCCCAGTATTTCTCACACGCAACACTCAATACGTCTGTGACCTTGTAGCATACACTCTGCAGCGCTGTACACCGTACACTTAAAACTTGAATTATCCTGAACGCATTACAGCTATATGTGTTCAATCCCAACAATTCCGTAACATTTCTGTGTTTACAACTTTAAACCAAGTTATGGTTTGGTAATTGCGTTTTACTACGTGCTTTTACATAAAATTTCAAATCTGTTGTGCTTCTAGACTACGGACATAAAGCCTTCCTTAACAAAGACACATCATTTAGAAAAACGTGTTTGTTAAAATACTGTATTTATAACAGTATACGTAAAATTGCGTATGTAAATGTTATTCAGGTTTTCAAATTGGAAATCTTTCAAGCAATAACTAGCCTTTGGCCATTGAAGAGAAATTCAGAAAGGTCTACGACGGCGAAGATCTTGTCGAGAAGACAAATATTATTTAATTCCATGCAGCCAATAATTCCATAAGAATGCCATTGTGCTTAGATACATCATAGTTAGCTTTATATATCTCCATATAACCATAGTTTGTTTCATATATTTACTTTCAATACTGTTATGATACACCAAACATATATCACACTGGACTACCAACTTGACTCCTACCAAAAGTTACAACTGGCGAAGAATTCCTTCTCTTATTACGCCATTCAAACCAGGCATCAATCCTCGGTTTTTCTGGAGAAGCAGAAGAACTTTCATTGCCCTCCTTTCCATCGTCCGAAGACATGGTTGAGCGCCCCATTCGTCCTTGATCGCTCTCTCCTTCGTGTAAGCTCTCAAACGAATATTTAAAAAAGTTATCACTTCTGCGTCGAAGTTCAGCGCCAAAGCTACTGGTGTCGCCAGCAATGATAGGAGCTGAAGTAACTCGGAATAATGTCGTCTTTTCGTTTGGAAAACTGTGTGCCATTTCTTGTCGGCTTTCGGCTTTATCTTTAGCGGGAATTGGTTTGGAAGCACTCATCGTTATAAAAACAACGGCACTTCACAACAAATATGTTACAAGCTTTCGTTCTTCAGTCGAATGTTATGACTCACATTACGCAATATGAGACATTGGACAGGAAACGGAACTTTAGGCAAATAGCTACGACATGTGTTGTACGGAAACGGGTGAAGTCTGCACGCAGGCTACGACATGTATAATAGACGGAAATACGACGCCTAGTTTATATCTTTGTCCGCAAAATGTGTTGAATATTTGATCGTAAATAGACATGTTTTAGTCGTGACGTTTACTAACCACTTCATTAATCACTGATGTTGAACGAAATAATATTGGCATAAACCGCCATTTCACCAATTTCACACTCTGAACATGAATATTGAAGTCGAATATTAAACTATTTTTAAAGCTTTCTATAAAACACACACACAAGATCTGTCGACGTCATATATCACGTTGCCTCGCAACCTCGTTCGCAACTTGTTGGCACGCAAAAAAAGTGTTGTGAGTTGTAAAATAGTTTGACATTGACGCAAAACAGAACAAAAGTCGAAAAAGACATGCGCTTTCCATTTTCTGGTTTAACAGAATTAAAAAATGAATAAACCCAACAGATAGAGGAGATTAACAGAGAAATAAAGCTTAGGGTTAAGAGGTGGAGGAATCAGACGTGAGGAGAGATACGTACATGAAAACGTCTCACAACACCCCAAATTATTTTATGACAGATGCATTCTCCTATTCATGTTTAATACAAGTAATTTTGACGGAGAAAACTTGAAGTAATTTGTTGTGAAAGTAGAAGTCAACTCAACAGTATGTGCAATATGAAAATCTACAAAATTAAATTGTAAGTCAACGCCAAAGTCAACTTTCCAAGAAGATTGCCGCATGTGAGAAGAGTGCTTCCAGTTTCACTCTGCCAAATATCTCAGATTTTTTCCAAGAACTCCGGTTTCCTCCTGTAGTAACTATGTGGATCAATGAGGGATGGCCCTCTAGGAAGAACAGTTTAGATATGATCAATGGGGTTATCCAGTAAAAATAAATTTAACTCTGTTTCAGTGCAACCAAGGCCCTTTGGGCATTACATGTACATTTACAATACTGTAATGTAGAATTTGAATGTTTTAAAGGAACATGTGTAAATTGATGTAATGATGTAACTTTTTTATCTTACTGAAGTAATTGACTGCTTGGTTGCAAAATCAGTTTAATGCAAAACTATTATTTTTTATAGTGAAATAAAAGTAGTGTGCTGTTTAGGCAGTGTTGAAACAACAATCGAAATGTAGTAAAGATTTTGTTATTATTTTTGATACAATCCTATAGATAATATTATGGCTGCAAGCCATTTGTGACAAGTCCATAAATAAAACCAATTTGATTAAAAGCAATAGATAAATTTTGCTTTCCTTGGAAGAAACACACTGACCCATAGTAAATTCAGTCCAGTTCAGTACCATGGCCACTTCTCACCTCCAAGATGGCAGTCTGCAGGCATTGTTGTAGAAAAGAAGGCTCTATATTTATGCTGTATTTGTGACTGGTTTCCATTGCACATGCATGTCAGTTGCTTGGTTACAATCTCAAACCCAGCTCAAATCAGAGCAGAAAACAAAACAAGAACTGGGTTACTTCATCCTAAATCTTGGACAAAGCCAAACACGAATACAGCAGAGATTTCTTTTCTTCCTCTCTCTCAGCAGAGAAATAAGGAAAAGAAGGCTGTGCTTGCAGGGTACAATTAATATGGCTCTTGTTGCTGCCGCAGCGAGCGAGCGAGCAAGGCAGCAAACCTAAATAATGTAGTGGGGTTTTTTTTCCAATCTTTCATTGGCGCATTGCATTGTGGTCTAGTTGCTATAGACCCAAAATGCAGTGTGAAAACAACTAACCAGAATACAACGCATGAAGTACATGCTTTCTTTTCGTTTGGACTGTCGAGCGAACAGGTTTTCAGGTATGTATGCAGTATGCTAATTGTGAATTTCATGTAAAATTAGACAAATGTCTTTAGTCATCTGCAAGATTAAACAAATGTCATTAGTCAATTGCAATTTTGTTTCATTACAACAGACATTTGAACTGTCAAATAGCCAATACTGAGGAGTATTGTTTGTTTCATTAGAACAGACATTTGAACTGTCAAATAGCCAATACTGAGGAGCGGGTGCGTATGCATCTTTTCAATTAATATATAGCTTCTCCCAAAGACCTTTAGCCCAAACGCTACCAAGATATCCTAAAGACAAGCCGTGAAGTTTAGTCTACATAGTTCTCAATGAGTCAGTTAGTCATTTATTAAACAATTGTTTAATCTGAATCTGATGTGCGAAGACGTGTATGTTTATTTTAAGAAGAAATTTTAGCTTTACATTTATATTCAACATTTTACAGTTGCATTCTATTGCTTTAAAAAATACACAATAAAAATATTGTTTTTACTTCTTGAATTTATCTTTCTTGTGTTTAAAATGCATACAGAAAGTCAGAAACATGCAACCACCAAGCTTTCTCCTCCCACATGTCAGAAAACCCACAACTCTGCCACATTACCACCAAAGGCAGCATTCACATACCATTTAGGTAACCCTAGTACACTACTAAAACTGAATTCTAACATCTTGGAATTAAGTGTTTGTTATTCACATTTCATGTTGCTGTTGTGTTTTTAAGCTTAGATATTTTTCTCTGAAGAAATACTAGATTTAATGTGCTAAAAAGTTATCATTCCCTGATGTCCTTAGTCAGCAGCATATACCAAAGAGCTTTCATTCAAAACAGATATTTTTCTCTAAAGAAATACTAGATTGAACGTGCTAAAAAGTTATCATTCCCTGATGTCCTTAGTCAGCAGCGTACACCCAAGAGCTACAGTATTCGTTCAAAACAAAGAGGGTGAATATTTTTTGCCCCAAGATCAATCTGAATATCATCCTTGTTCACAATACCCCTCTGAGCCAAGATATCACTATTTACTCAAAAGGCAAAGTTTGTATTGCTTTTTATAATTTCCATAATAGTTCCAACATCTCAATCAAAAAATTTTATCAGATTATTTATATGCTGAAATCAGACTGCCACTGATTAATCACATCAACACACCTGCAGCTTGTGATCAACATATCTTTCACAGCTACGTACTTTGCTCAGCTTTGGATTTTTGAATAACTTCTTAAATGAAGTAACTCTGCTGCTTGTAAAAAGTTTTAAATATTGAGTCTGAATATACACAGCCTGGCACCTGTCCCATTCGCATCTAGTTACGATATTTTTTCCCCTTTTATTGTAGCCATTTTATTATTATGCTAAATTGAAGTTGTTAAACTTTGTACTGTGTCATATCCCACAAAATTATAAATTTCTATTTTTAAAAATATTATGAAATTCTATCTTTATATTCCCTGAAAAATTACTATGAAAAACCATCTGCAGAATTATTAGATAATTTAATATTTTAGCACCACCAAAAAAAGAAGATGGGGGAATAAGATACTAAAATATAGTGGCTGAGGAAAACAATATTAGAAAACTATGTTTATCCAAAATATAGGTAAATACAGGGTGTTAATTTATTATATTTTTAATAATTTTTCTTTGACTCAGATGACAGCTGAACTGTTATGCCTAATAAGAGTTCCCCAGGCATGAAAATATACACCTCATGTCCCAGATTTAATACATTTTAAAACTAAAAAGCTTACGGATTATTTAATACAGACTTTTCTAGTCATTGACGTGGAATTATTCAAATGTACGGTCAAAATATAAAGATTTTTAAAATGTTCAGAGAAAAACAATAATTATTTGAACAAAAACTAACCCTTGTAAAGATCGGTAAAGGAAATCCACCAGCCGAAAGAATGATGTCGAAGATAATACCTTTCTGTGATCCGACCATTCAATTGTAGCACAGTCAGTAACAACAAAGTTCAAAATATATTTTATTCAGAAAGATGCGACGCCATATTATTTTGATCTTTTATAAAGTTGTGTTTTAGCTTGGGGTCTGGGAACTAGTAGTACTGGTCAGCGGTAATTATTATGCTTCTCATAATTCTTCATGTAATTAGAATGAATTAGAACATTAGAATTGGCGCGAAAACCCACTACACACTCCTGGAAAGACGAAGAAAAATTCTGATTTGGAGTTTTAAGACTTTAAAAAAAACATATTCAAGACAGTCTGAGCTTCAATTGAAGAGAAATTGTTGTGGATAAAGTTGACATGTTTAAAAGCTGTCAGAAATAAATGGTAAGAAAACTTCTAAATTATATTTTACCTACCTTTTAAAATCTTTAAATAATACCTCCAGTAGCTAGCTTAATGGACTTAATACTGTAAATAAATTGTATAGGTTTCTTAAAACTCGACGAAAAAACACTAAAAAGATTGTTGTTACAAATATCTTAGTTCGTTTTTGAGATATTTAGATTTGTTGGACGTAGTAAAAAAGACCAAAAGGACTATATATTCGTCGTTTTTAAAACACGAAATCGTTTCAGACATTGCCTGTTTATTTCAGTGTTGCAGGAAACACACTTGTGTACTTAGTTAAGTAATTTTGTTTGACAATTCCAAAAATGTATAACATTTTCAGAAGGTAATAAAGGTTAATACTTGCACACATTTAATGACAAATGACATTTGTAGTTTAACAAACCAGTCTTAAAAACCAAAACTATTGCATTTTTTAAAATAATATTTCTTTCTGTGCACGCAACCTATATTGCTACAAAACACCATAGGCGTAGAAGGTGGGGGGGGGGGGGACAATTGCGGAATTGCCCTCCCAAAATATTTGAAAAAGGAAAATTCGGGCACTTTCTGCTATGAATTTCGGGCAATTTTGACATGTATTGCTGTGAAATGTTCAAGAAATTAAAAATTCATACGTTAAGCTAAGACTGAAAAATACGACTTAAAAATTGATATAAAATGTAAAATATCTATATAATACAAAATAAATAAACTTGAAGTTGAACTGAGAACCTTGAAACTTTATCCAACGCGAATCGACAAACGACAGTAATTTGTCCCACCCCTTCCCCTTATCACTAAAAGTCGTTGTTTGCATGTTGCAAACTTGCTCTGATAGACTATTAAAAAATCTATCATCTTTTAGTTTAAGAAAAATACAACAAAATCATCTCAGATGAACACCATTGTGACGTATTCTCAAGTACTCACTCAAGTAGGCTGTAAACGTAAGTGACATTCGATCTCATTGTTGTTTAGAAGTGCTTTGTGAAACACGTACGTACCCAACTATCGCGCGGAAGACTGAAACTACCACCCTTTACTGCACCCCAGCGGCGCATGCGCGCGTACATTTTCTCCCCGGGTCTTCTCGCGTGATGATAGAAGTACAAAGAATTAACAAATCAAATTTTAAACATTGTTATAGCAGTATAACAGTACAGTTATGTGGTTTGAATACAATAACTTAACTTATCAGCTAGTTTTTAAAACTCATCTTGAAAATTAAATACCGTTATTCAACAAAATAATGCTTTCTAGTTTTTCAAGCAACGCATCATGTTTTCTTATTGACGTGATTTTCGTCATTACGCAGGCTTAACTTTTAAAGTTTATTACAAAAATAAGGAAATTAAACGTTTATACATTGGAAATCATATTCATTGACAAGATTTCTGTCACTTTCCGAGATAAGTCGAGTTGGTAAAGAAGACACTTTGCTTGCAAGTCCTGCTTGGTTGATTGCTTCCACAGTCGCAAAAACAGTATCTCCACGTGACAAGCCATATCTGTCATCCAGATGAAATTTAGCTTCAGAAACAATCTTTAGACTGCCATACGACACTACATCTACTCCAAATGGTTTCCTTCCAACAGCAACACGGAATCCTGCAATTTCTGATTCTTTATCGTAAAAACCAGACCAGGAAACACGAAGCGTGGTATTCAGAAAATGACAGCCCGAGTGCTTTCCTCTCATGTCGTGATTTTCACCTGGACTAATAAGTACACGACCCTAGAGTAAAAATGTCAACTTTTACTGATCACGCAATGTATTAACATTGACTGTGGTCATTATTCAACACCACCACCACAACCACCATCACGATCATAATCACCGTATCATGCAACACTACCGCAATCACCACCATTACCATCACTATCATTATCGCCACCATCATCACTATCACCATCATCATTACCACCATCACCCTCACTATCGCCACCATCATCACTATCACAATCACTATCACCATCACAATCACCACCACAATCACTATCACAATCACCACCATCACAATCACTATCACCACCATCACCCTCACTATCGCCACCATCATCACTATCACTATCACAATCACCACCATCACTATCATCATCACCATTACCACCATCACCCTCACTATCGCCACCATCATCACTATCACAATCACCATTACCATCACCATCACAATCACTATCACTATCACAATCACCATTATCATTGCCACCATCACCATTACCATTACCACCATCACCATTACCATCACCATCACTATCACCACCATCCCAATCACTATCACAATCACCATTAGTAATTGGTTTCTCGTTGGAGTCTCCGCCTCATGCCCCAGTTCTATCTTACCTTTTCTGGCGGAGTATTATCAATTGTTACTGGTGACGAATATACTTCAGCACTCTCCTCTCCAAGGATGTTCATGCAGGTAACCGCTAGCTGGTACTTTTCATCATGGCGCAGGCGCAGATTATTAGCTACCGCATGTTTTTCACTCGTAGTGAGTGTGACTGGAGCCACAATGGAACCGTTGGTAGATTTTACGCTAAACTTGCAGTTCTTGACTCCACTTTCTTCGTCTTTGAATGCACTGAACGTTGCCGTTAAGGAACATTGGGCAACGCATGGCATGTAGAACTTGTCTAGCACCACTTGACCACTGACTGGTGGAGTAAAATCTGCTGTAATTCCTTCTGTTGTTGCTAAATTAAACAAACCAGCTTTATTCCACACACGGATTGTTAAGTAATACGTGTGTCTGTGTTTTAATTTGCAATCGAAGCAACTTATGCTTTGATTTCCTGCAACTCGACGCATTTCTTGAGTTTGACATTCACCCGATGTAGTACCAACACAATATTCAGTAAAATCAATGTTGCTTTCGTCGTCATGCGTATCCCATCTTGCTTTTAGAAAATCTTTTGATCCAATAAATGACGGAGAAGTGGACGATCTTTGAAGTTTTACCTTGCGGAAAATGAACAATATCTGTTTGAGATGTTTATATTCACAATATTCCGCGATCACTGCCGATTTACCATCCTCTAATCTTCTAAAGGTCTGTTCTTATCCGTCACTCTGTCTATTATTTTTGTTCGTTCGTTCCTTCCTTCCTTCCTTCCTTCCTTCTTTCCTTCCTTCGTTCACCGTGTATTAATATAACTATCGCGAGTTTCCTTAACCTTATTATGTAATCATTACAGACCTAATCAAAGCCTAAATATTAAAATATACTTACATGTGATATAACAGGTGGAGATGTATCAACTGTCACTCCGTTAGTAGAAACACGTGACCTCAATCCAGCATTGTTTACAATCGCCAATGTGACGTAATAAGATGAACCAGATTGCAGAGTAAGATTCTCAATCTTTGCCTCCTTGGCAAGACCAACTGAGAAGAATCCGTGTACGTCATCTTCATTGGACCCAGACCCCACGGCTACCAAGTACTCTTTGAGACCACTTTCGGAGTCATGCGCAGTAAGCCAGTGCGCATGTAGTATGCCTGCGGAAGATTGGTACTGAGTATCTGCACCTTGAATCTTGCCATCAAATATGGAGCGAGCAAGAGGAGGAGAGTCGTCTACAATGACGCCATTGGAGGATGACGATGATTTAAATCGATCCGGGTTTTCACATTCTATGGTCGAGACATAGCGGAGGCCTGGGGTTAAGGTGAGGTTGCTATGCATTATGGAACCGCTTGCGTTTACAATCGTTTTCAATATGGTTACCATGGAGACTTGTGCAACAACACTCTCTTCACTGACAGTCAACGTACACTTCTCGATACCAGTCTCTGGGTCATCAAACTCGAACCAGGTCGTTGCTAAGGAAACACTGGCGTTGATGTATTCCCAGTCTTTGTCAATTCCGTCATACACGGACCCCGTCACAGGAGGCGTGACGTCAATTTTAAACGCATCAGAACTGACAACAGTTTGAAGTCCGGCTTTGTTACTTGCAATGACGATTGCATAGAACGGCGTTTCCATGTCAACGGGCACGAAATTCCTAACGGAACTGTGGAGTGCCATACCAGCGTTTATTTTTAACGTGGAACATACATCTTTAATATAACCCAAACAATACTCATAGTTTTTAATGCCAGTCTCTGTATCACTGAATGCTTCCCAAGATAAAGTGTAATCTATTTCTTTTCTTTCTTGGTTTAAAATACTGTGATTCATTTTCACAACACCGCCACTTGGTGGAGTGGTGTCCAGAATAAATCCATCAGAACTTTTGTTACTAGTCTTTCCGCTTATTGTGGTTGCCTTGATAGTGATGTAATACCTAACCCCAGGCTCCAGCCCGATATCAGTGTCAACCAGTGATTGAGAAACACTCGTTACCAGTCCTACTTCGGTAAACTCTATGACATCATCACTCCCTCTGTCTGTCCCCAGAGCCCACTCGTATCCTATCACTGGATCTTTCAAATCTCCACGAAACACTCCCCACGTTGCTCCGATGGTTTCACCACTGACGTCATATTCCAGGTCACGTGTTCCTGTTCCATCTCGCCCGTATGACGTCATAGGCCATTCATCAACAACAGACCAACCATTGGAGTATTGTTTCGCGGTCATTCCCGCGTGATTCCAACAGTGGATGACATTAAAATATGATACGTTTGTTTTGAGTTCTAGCTTAGTATGAACTTGTAAAGTCCAGCGAACGTTGTACGTGATGTTAGCGTTGTCTAGTTGCTGCTGATAGATCACAGTCTCTGCCTTCCCATCGTGCTTTACGACCTGCCATTCACAATGACGTATTCCGCTCACAGGATCTTGCGCACCGAACCACGTGACAACTGGCGTCCACGAAACATCGATTTTCTCTACATCCGGGATTTCTGCTCTCTCTCCATCAAAGACTCGACCAATTTGAGGAGGACTGGGGTCAACTGTAACTCCATCAGAGGTGAATGTTTTAGATAATCCTGCTCGGTTTGTGATGCGAAATCTTGCAAAGAATGTCATACCAGCATGAGGTTTACAATCCAAACAAACAAACGACTTGTTCTGGTAAATATAAGTGAAAGGTTTAATCCGACAGTTTAAAGGTGTGCTGCCAACACAGTATTCAACTTTATTTATTCCACTTTCTAAATCATCAATACTTTCCCAATGTGCAGAAACTGAATCATTCAGTGACATAAAGTCAATATCATCACCAGTACGACCATCTTTAACGCTTCCATTTTGAGCCACTGGTGGAGTTTGATCAATAGTTAGAACCTCTAGTAACATGGAGGTAATAAGTGCTGCTGCGTTGATTGCTTTAACTGTGATGTAATACATCTTATTGTTTGTAAGATTTAACCCTTTGCTCTTGAATTCTGTTGATAAACCATTTCTTTTAAAAGTTTGAATATCGTCACGTAATGCCTCCGTTCCAATTCCAATTTCGTATGCAACTACGGAACTTTCTGGGTCCTTGAAAGGTTGCCACGCCACCTTAACTGAACTGGGATCAAACGCAAAATGTGTTTTTGGTAAGTCGTGTGTATTTCCAGTGTAAACCGGCGGCGTGTTATCCAAGGTGAATTGTTCTGATTGAATACTAGTGGATAGTCCAGCGTTATTGATTGCCTTCAATATAACACGGTAGGATTTTCCTGGATGTAGTTTGTTGAGAGAGATGTGCATGTTAAGCCGTGTGGGATTCATTGTGTAATTTAACAAAGATTGATTATCATTTTCAATTGAAACCTCGTACTGTGCTATACCACTTTCAAAATCTTCAAATTGTTGCCAGGTAACATATAAGACGCCATCAACGCGAAACTGTGATTGTTGTATGCCTTGACGCGATGTTACCCGGATGTTTCCACCGATTGGTGACGTATAATCGAAAACCAGCGGTGGCGAACACGCACGTGATACAAGATCTGCCCGATTTCGCGCCATTACTGTGACGTAATAAGGTAGACCAGGGCGAAAGTTATAGTCACTTCCTGTGGTATTTGCTGTAGTTGATAATCCAATGTTGATAAGCAGTTGAACTTGGGTTCCACATTTTGATGTACCAATAGACCATTTATAGTACCATAGTTCACTCTCAAGTTCCTTGAAGTCCCCCCAGTTCACATATATCCCCGAAGTACTGGACGAGTAGTAAGTCCCAGTCTCCTGGACAAACCTCCAGTCGGCCTTGGTCATTCCAGGTACAATATTTGAAGGAATGGGAGCACTTGTATCCACTGTGATACCATTAGAGCTCAGTTCTCGCATACCGCCTGCTCTGTTGTAAATGCGAAGGAATACGGTGTAGTTGTGTCCGTGTTTTAGAGCCAAAATATTCTGTGATTGAACGTGCGTCTGAAGTCCAACATCTACAAACTCTTGAACACTCGTTCGGTCTCCATCACTCGTACCAATCCCCCACTCAAATCTCTCAATTCTACTTTCCAAGTCCCAGATGTGTTCCCAGTTTGCGCTCATTTTTGTTGTAGAAGACTGGTAACGAATATCTGGTTCAATTATCCCATCATGCACCACACCGTGTGTTGAAACAGTTGGATCAATTAGAACACCATCTGAACTTACACACGTTCTTAAGCCTGCGTAATTAATGGCGCACACTATGATATAATAAACGTCATTAGCCAGGGTTAAATGAGAAATTGTTGCTGATGTATTATGTCCGACATCGACGAAAGACGTCACATCCGGTTGACCAGCTCTGTTACGACTAACGGCCAATTCAAAGTAGCGTACGCCAGACTCGTGATCTTGTATGCCAGACCACGTGGCAGAAAGTTCTGTAGTGCTTGTCTGATAATCAATGTCATCATCTCCGCTGCCATCTAGTACCATGGCTCGTTTGACGTCAGGTGACGTCACATCAACAATAAAGCCATCGGAAGACACTGGAGCTGTTTGAACTCCCGCTAAGTTCTCAGCTTTGATTTTGACACAATACCGCTGACCATTGACGAGGTTAAGACCTTTTATCCCAAATGACGTAGACGTCGCTGGGGTAACGGGGATAAAGACATTGTTCGTCACGTGATAGTTGCCACGCATACAGCTACCCACTGCAAAGTAGTAAGATTTCACCTGTACGCCTGACGACTCAAATCCTTTCCAAGTCGCGTCAACTTCGCTGGTTTTCGTTTGGAAATCGGCGTCTGTTGTCGGATCACTTCCGTCTGAAACCACGCCGAGATCTGGGGCTAGATTTAATGGAATGAATATGTAGGATTTAATATCTGCATGTAATCCAGCGTTGTTGATACCACGGATTATTAAACGATACTCTTTGCCATTAGTTAAGGCAAGTGATTGAATTATTGTTCGAGTTTCTAAGTTGACCCCAGGGACATCCTTCCACAATGATGGTGTTGGTTTGTCAGTTTTTTCCAAGATAATCCATTGATATTTCTTCATTCCACTGTGCTGATCAATAAACTGAGGCCATGATGCAGTTAATGAAGTTCTAGCTTTAACATATACCACAGTTTCGTTATTTTTTACCGCCATTTCTCCTTCTATATCAATGCTTCCAGTATACACAGGATGAGTGGTGTCAACGTAAACGCCGTCTGATCTTACCTCGACATAATGTCCAACCTTATCTATAGCACGGACTGTGATGTAGTATGTATTACCATTTGCTAGATTTAACCCCTGGACTGTCGTGTTGGTCTGGAGACCTACGGAGATCCATGAAATAACCTGTTTACCACTCTTATCCTCTAGCTTGTGTTTATATTCACTAATACCGCTGCCTTTAGGGCCGTCGTCGAATCCATTCCAGTTTGCGTAATAAACAGTATTTGATGACTGATAATCAATGTCAGTAGAACTACCATCATTAACAATACCAGGCTTTGGAGCGTAATGATCGACAACAACACAGTTCGAAGACGCCTGGGTACTAAGTCCAGCTGCATTGATACCTTGAATCAACGCGCAATATTCAATCCCCGAGGCAAGGTTTAAGTTAATTATCTCAGCCATGTTTTTCATTCCAACTGAAACAAATCCAGATGATACCGAGCCTCCATTTTTCCTCTCTACTCCAAACTTATAGTTGACAATGGGAGTATGGGGATCATTGAACTTACTCCAACTAGCTCGGTACGTTTTGGTCCAATTAACATAACGAAGGTCTGACGATACTTTAGATCCATCAAAAATAGTTCCTGGGGATGGTGGAGAGGTATCGACTACTACACCGTCACTCGTAATTTCAGAATATAATCCAGCTTTTGTATATGCTCGAATCTTGGTCCTAACTTGGCTTCCATCGGCAATTGCGGAAAATGTTTTCGTGAAGGACACTTTTAGTTTAACATCTGAAGAACTTTGCAGTGTAATTTCCTTGCTGCTTGAACTTGCTTTGTTAAACACTGCAACGTGGTACTTTGCAATACCGTGAGCTGTTTTGAAGCCTCCCCATGAAGCACTTATTGCTTTACTTGATTGATATTGAAGATCATTAGCACCCAGTCCATCACGAACCCACCCACCTGTGGGTTTGCTGGTATCTATGGTGATGGGATTAGTGCATACTGGGAGACCTGACTGCCCACGAGTATCAGTTGCCTGGACAACTATCTTGTAAGATCCTGTATTTTGTAAAGTTAAACCAGTGATTGCATGATTGTCTTTGTTTTGTGGAAGTCCAACACTTGTTGCACTGAGAGAACACGTATCCGAACTTTTAAGTAATGACCATTTCATGTTGAGTGAACCACAAGTGACGGAAAAACTGTTTAGTTTGAGATTCAAACTGCTGGTGCTGGATTGAAATGCAATGGAAGATGAAAAGTCAGGCGTTGTTATGCTGGCCTTGCCTTGTTGGAGCTTTATTGGGTTGATTACTTGTGGTGGACAAGTACCCAGCACACCATTGCATCTGCAATTAGCCAAAAATTATATATAGTAAATAAAATACTAGTATTTATTAATAGTCTAGTAGTAAATAATAAAGTTAAAATTTATAATATTTTCAAAATACATGACATTCCTTCCTTCCTTCCTTCTTTCCTTCTTTCAGCTTCTAAAGCCATTATTTTACCTCTCAGATTGATCACATTGGTCAGCGGCAGCACGACATATTGTTCCACTGCTCTTCATTATATCTTTACATGTGCCATCGCCAACACACTGAGAGGTCTGGATACAACTAGACTGCGGGTAAGACGTATGACAGGTGTACGCTGACCCAACACAACGACCACTCTGACAAAGATCTTTCTTAGTACATGCGTTGCCATCGTTACAAGATACCGCTGGTTTATTGGACCACGCGGAAGTTGCTTTTGAGTTCTTATCATACAAGTCACACCACTGGCATTGATTGCTGGGATTGATCTGTTGGTGACTGTAATCTTTACCTGCAGACATACACGATGATGAGTTTATTGTCTTTTATAACTCAAAAATGATAACACCAGATAATTAGTCTGTTCCAAAATCACATGTAAGCCACATGTGGTTCCACATGTGATCACATGTGAACCACATGTGATTTTGAAACATGTGGACCAACTGATTAGCTAAGTTTGATAAAGGTAAAGTTGATTTGCCGAGGGAGGAAAAAACAAGTGCCGTCTAGAGCTCAGAAGTCTCTGAGTGTTAATATCTAACAACAGCTTGCACAGCACGAACATACACAACATTGCAAAGTTTATGGGTCCCAGGCTTAGACACGCGCTCAATTACAATCCAAGTACTAACTGGACCGGCGTCGAAAAGCCGCGCGTGAACAACACACGTCACCGCGCTTCCCTTAAATTTACGAATGTTTAGTCCCTAGTACATTTACTTTCAATAATATAATATCCATAATAAGCATAAAAATTACCTGCTATTTTACAAGTACATTTTGCTCCAACATATCCAAAACCAGTATGAAGACTGCAGTCGTTTCCATTGCAATATTGACAAAGATTATTACAAGTAAAACTGATTCCTTTACATTGACCATTTTGACATCTATCTGATCTTGTACACTTCTGTCCGTCGCTGCATGTGACGCCATTTCTGTTGGTCCATGTCGTAGTACTAGCACCTGGATTACACCACTAAACAAAGACAGAGATTAAATATTTATATTCTTGAATTACTGGAAAAGTATTAACTATACCAAATGATGTATACCCAAATTGTACTGACGTTATGCATAATACCGTTCTGACGTCATAACCGTGCTACATGCAACTGACTTGAATCACAGAGTGCATAAAACAGAATCTATTGTTTGTGAATAACTGACTAACATCAGTCACGCTCTGACGAAGTCCCAAATTTACGGAACGAAAGCTCAGCGAATTTTTATCGTTAATAATATGGTTTATAATTTAATAAACATGGTGTATAACCGGAAACATTTTGTTTTATTACATTAACATACATCGCCATGCCAAGCTTCAAAATCTTGATAAGACAACTTATTTTATAATGATAAGGCATTCAAGCATTGTCTCTCCGCTCTCAGCTTGCATGGTCAGTGTGAGAAAAAATGTTTTCTTTATTTTCTCCGGCTTTCTTGCGCCATTGGCATTTAATACGTTCCTCTCTTCTCGACGTTTCCCTGAAACTTCACTCTTTATCTCCTACATGACTTCTCTTTCAGTTATTTGTAAGCAAGCAGTTTATACCAGCGGGTTATATCATGCAGCAATTGCAACCCTTAGCTTCATACCTGTACTCTCTATCAGCAACTATTATGCTATACTCTCTCAGTCTTTTCACTAACCCTGTGTGGTATTCACTCTACGTATTTGATCTGTATTCAGTTCTCAATGTCTAAGTCTCTGTACCGTAGAGCAGAACACTTTATATAATTATTTTAGTACTTCATTAGTTAATGCCAGTTAAATAGCATTGCTCTATACCTGACATGGGTTTGATTGTTACAGATACTTCACTAATACTTCACTAGTTAATACCGGTCCCTTACAATTAAAAAGCATTGCTCTATACCTGGCATGGGTTTGATTGTTACAGATACTTCACTAGTTAATGCCTGTCCCTTCACAATTAAAAAGCATTGCTCTATACCTGGCATGGGTTTGATTGTTACAGATACTTCACTAGTCAATGCTTGGGCCCTTCACAATTAAAATAGCATTGCTCTATACCTGACATGGGTTTCCTGGTTTTGCTGCATTTGTTGCGTAACAAGTGTCAACGTTGTTATATTTAATGACGCAATATCCGGTCTTTAGTCTGCACGCGTCATTATGATGTTCCTGACAAGTGAGACAGGAGTAGGGCACACCACGACACTCTCCGTTAGTACAACGATCGTTCCTTGTCTTCACATTATTGTCACTGCATTTCAGATTGTTGTTTGCCGTCCATCTTGTTGGATTGTTGCTGTTGCATTGCTGTAAATTGGAGAAAATTATACTGCAATTTTCGATTTGAGCTCAGAGACCGGAAGTTTTTGAAAATTGAAAAGTTTGATCGTTTCGCAATTTGACACGTTCCGACGGGAAATTTGAATGTTTGAGCGTTTTGACCAATAGAAACTAAGACATCCTAAATGGCCCTTGGCAACGTGTGCGTTTCAATATTCAAACTTTTCAATAAAAATTTCTGAATAAATTATGGCATAAATTATGCCATAATTTAGTATTATGTTGTTAATTATAACTCGAAATGGTATAAATTATTATAATTACCTGACACGGTTTTCCTGATCTTAAATTACCATTTGTGTAACATGTTCCATCAATGACACAAAAACCTGGTTTAATTTGACAATTAGTTCCATCACAAGTCTCACATGAACGACACGTGAAAGGTGTTCCTCGGCAAACTCCGTTCACACATTTATCATTTCTAGTGCAAAGGTTACCATCACTGCAGGATAACGCATTGTTATTTGTCCACAATGTCTCTCGTGTTTTTTGACAATCCTGTGTGAAAAGAAAATGATTGCAAACTTGTGTTAATTGTGTCTTGTACAAGGAAGAGAAAAGGCGGATAACATGGAGTAAAACTCTCGAGTCACGGGAACCAATCAGCAAGGTACTTCACTGGATTCCTAGGTTAGCATTTGTGTTCGTGTCAGGCTTTCATAAAGTACTTGGGCTATGCTGGACAGTAAATTTATAACCAGGTGCTTCAGTGGATCCGAAATAGCCTTCACCTTCCAAAACGAATCCTGGTGAACTAAAATAGCAAGACTAGTCACCGTATGTGGACATCTCTAAACATTATACACAGTACAACTCTCCCCTGTAATTCTTACCTGACATGGATTTCCGGGGTTTATTCTCCCATATCCATAGCATGCTCCTCCTATCTTGCATTGTAAGAGGTTGCATCTTGTTCCTGCTTTAGTGTAGCAAGATTTGCAACTGCAAGTGTAACTTCCAGGAACATTGTGACAATTATGCTGGCAAGGACCAGGTGTCGACGCACACTCATTAACATCTACAAAACAGTAACTTTATTTATATATTAACCCTATCACGCCTTTTATTAACACGTGTTTAATTGACTTAAGATTTCTCTTCCTCATTTATCACACTTCATCTTCCCAGCTCCTCCCTTACCTCCCTCCCATGTCCCATCTCATCCACTCCTAACTCCTAGCTTATCCTACTTCATCCTCCGACATCCTTCTTTATCCCACCTCATCCTCCCACCTCCTACCCCATCCTTCTACCCCCACTTCATCCTACCTTATTCACCGACATCCCACCTCATCCTACCGTACCCTATCTCATCCTACCTTATCCCCTGACCTCCTACGTCAACCTACTTCTTATCTGATGCTACGTCAGTCTAGATGAGGTTAGCGTATCTCCAACTCACACACCTTGTTCACAACATGTTCCTTTCCATGAAGATGTACATCGACAATGTCCTGACAATGGCGCTCCTCCATTCTTGCATGCGTTTCTGTTACATGCTCGTGTTTCACTCAATTGGTAAGGACACGTTCCTCCACAACTTTCTACCCTTGTCTTTCTACGTGTACGAGTTGTAGTCCCGGCATTTCCACACTGGTGGCTACATGCACTCCAGGGTGTAAACACACTTACTACACAGTTGATTGCCCTACAGGGGGGTGGGGCTCGACGTCTTCGACGTCTCCAACCAACAACATCATCTTGCGCGACGAGTAAAAGAACGATACACCAAAATGACCAAACAACAATCTGCATTGTCTTTCTTTTCTTCTTAACTTTTTATATGTCTTGAACTATTCGGAAAATATATATCTGTCGGAAACTTTAGGTCTTTTCCTATCGAATCTTTTATTTCCCAAACTCTTTTAGTTCTTCATAGCCTTAGTTTGAATCAGCGGGATCTAAAAGAATTAGGTACTTTAGCATTCTAAAACATACCTTGTACGACCTTTTGATTATGGAACCATGGAGATCAGATCATAAATAAAACTATAGGTGTCAACAAATAGAATAGTCTCTTTGGGGAGCAGTTCAGGCAATGGCGTGTAATGAATCCGCTATCTCTTGGAGAAATTGATGGGGAAATTATTAAAATTAAAGATTGATCTTGGATGAGAGCAAGTGTTGAAAACGTACTAGATATTACCAAACATATCATAATTGCTAGAAAGAACTCATTACAATTGGTACCTTGGCTATGTTGTACGATTTAAGGAAATTTTTAAGCCAAGTTTTCGAAAAGAAAAAAATGGGATCGTCTGTCAACAAATTTGAAGGCGTTTTCTCCCACAGAACAATGCATCAGTTATTTTGACGTTCTTTTATAAATTTGGTATTAACTTTTTTATGACTGAATAAATCTTCTAGAACTGATGCAGACTTTAGAATTGGGCTAACGCCAGACAATTAATTTTACTTGTCAGAGAGAGAACCCTCGGTCACTAAGGAATTATGTGTTTTGTTACTAACAGCATTATTTCATAACCCAGACACCGCCTACGCAATTGTATGTTCATAAGACCTCCAGAGAGTCCATTTTTGTCGAAAGAATGCTACGATTGACTTAATCATTGTTTTTTTAGACAACTAAGTACTCAAACGCAAAAATTCTAGGGAAACGATAAAATATAAAAGGTATATGTTACAGAAGAACGTTTGATTTCCGCGTTTCCCATAAAAGGTAAAACTGATTCTGGTGTTGTTTGGATCCCACACATAGTAATTTCCTGAAGCCGACGCACTAATAAAAATTAAAATATAATGATAATTTCTCTATTAACATTCTACAGTGATATGATACGAACTTGATCTAAGATGTTCTCAAGAAGGTATCCAAGTTTCCAAACAATATTCAATATAGCAAAAATTTGGAAAGTCGAAGACTCTTTGTGTAATGGAAATTTCCCTTTTGCCAGTTTGTCATGGCGCTCGGCTTCCTATATATAACTCTATTGCTAAGTTCCTTGTTATTGGTCAGTCGTCCCAACATTTTAACATTTAAGAAAAAGAAAAACCAAACAGTATAGAGGAAAACTTGCATGTCCGGTCGTGTACATATCCTGACTAGAGTTATCCGTAGTTTCTGACATACGGACAAAACAATGGACACTTCGAAAAGGGGTTTTCTTATGGAGTGTCCATTGTTTTGTATTTTATTAATTTACTCAGTGGTAACTAACCGTAATTGTTAACAAAGCTAGATATGAGAAGACCCCAAATAGTGTAGAAAAAAGAAAAAAAAAGAGAAAAAACCCAGCTTGCATGTCGTGGCACACACTCAGGTATACGAAGACTTCAAAACCCTGCCTCGGGCATTTCTTGAATTATTTGATTTTTTTAATAACGAACAACTTAATCCTGAATTAGGGGCCGAATACATGGGGAAATTTCAGCCCAGCTACTGGGGGATGGAAATGAGGGAGTGAATGTTTTGAATGAGAAACACGAAGTGTGGAATACAGAAAGTGCCTTGTGAAAAGCGGTAAAGAAGGAATAAATATGGTTTATTTGAAATACACATCTAAATATGTTTGTTTTATGCTGCATGTTTGTGACAACTTGGCTGATTTCCACACTTCGTGTTTCTTATTCAAATCATTCTCCTCTTTTCCATACCTCAGCAGCCGGGCTGAAATCTCAGCCCCTTAGTCGGAAGAATTTGTGAACAGAATAATGAAGATTTTATCAAAGAACACTTCAAAGTTTTATAATTAAAGATTTTGGATAAGTTAGACGACGGTCAACTTACGGCTTTCATGTTTGACGCTGTCACGATTGTGCAAGAAAAACGACAACCTCGGATCAGCACATTTTGTACTTTTTGCGCAATAAGTATCCGAGTTCCTCTTCATATAAGATTTATATTGTCACCCAGAGATGCTAATGACACCAAATGACAACATATGAGGCTGATACCTGCTGAAGATCAGTTCCTGAGATTTCGAGAAAAGGCCGACTTTCAAAGAAATGAGTGATGAAAATGATGTGTAATGTTACTCAACACCTGAAGTACATCAAACATGATCAAACGTTGAAATTAAAGCGATAGAATTCGTAACTCATTATTCATGCACTATAAATATTAAAATCGCTAATACTTTTCATCATTTCGGCTTGTTATGCGTCACTTACACATACTTTTGTAAACGAATTAAGGATTAGTTTGTCAAACATTTACTTTTAAAAGAACATTGAAATACCAAACAATTGCTCACTATCACGCCACATGCATGCTACAAGCCCAGACAGGACTTCCAAGGAAGTGGGTGTCGTGCAGTTTTTCATGTCATTCTTAATCTTATATTGAAATTAAAACGACAGTATCCAAAAATTATTAATACCATAATCACCATACGTTCGGCTCGTGACGCGTCATTTACCCATTTTAAGAGCTATGCAGATCAACAATTTGCGAAGAAACCATTTCTTGTTAATGCTCAACTAGATGCAGAGCTGAAGACGTTCGGAGTATTAAACAAAAGCCGGGTAGAATAAAATATACATGGTGTGTCTTCGCCAATTATTTATCTGGATTACTCATAGCGCTACAAAATAACAAATACTAACTTTACAAGGCGGAGCTATATATTGTTAAACATTGACTCAAAAACTTGTCCAGTTAATATCATTTCCCGTTCCCGGATCATAATCCTGACGAACAATATCTTGTATGTCTCATTAATGTTTAAATTAATAATTGTTGAAAAACATCAAAATTCCGTCAAGCCATCAATTTATCTTAAATATTCGTGCACTAGTTGTAATAAATGAATATACTTGTATACAGGAATGCTTGATTCATCTCATATCGTCTTAATTATTTTCAAGACATTTTATTTCCGTTGGTGTGGGCAACAGCAAGTTTCACTGAAAACGTCAGCTAATATGCATACACAGCATGTGAGTTTAGTTGCCAGTATACCAAACTTTAAAAATAATAAAATAAGCTTTCGTTCAGCAAAAATACAAGATTCTAGTAGCTGAAAAGATCCCCTTAATGCGAGCACTTCATATCAATTTCCATCTCTTACACTGTAACTATATCTAGCAGCTCATGCACTTTTCACAAAATTCTATATATACTCGAATGTATTTTCCTTTGAGAGAAAGTTATCTTACAAGTCGAAATTAAAGTTATATTAAAGCACTAAATTTAACTGCATCGAGAAGAACTCAAAACACCAAACAATTTACTGACTATATATAAAAACTATATATAATGAACTATATATTCTGATAATTCACAAACCTTATTTTGACGTAACACTTGTAGTAGGGTCAGAGTTGTGTCGCGTGCACCGTTCGTAGTCCTTCAACTTGCGAGTTTCTTAACGAACAGCTTGCGAAAGTGTTGTCCTCCGTAGCTGACTGGCAGACGTCAGAGAAAGAGGAAATATGTTTTACTTCATTGAATTGGTACGTATTGCCCATTGTGATAAACAACACAAACAGGAAATGAATCCACGCCTATGTATATGAGAGCCTTACTGCATGACTCGACAGGTGTGACTGCAGTTGTGAGTGTATTTATCGTTCAGCTTTCTTCTTGGAAGAATGGACTAACTATAGTCTGAAGAACCGTCCGCAAACTTAAGTGGAATTTTTGTCAGAAAAATGTTTCTCAAACTAGTCTCTCTGTTAGTTTTCTGTCTATTCTATCTTACGGACGCTTCAACGCAGCTTGAATTATTTCCAGGCTTGCATTGCAGCTATAATTACGATCTTCAAGTTCACACTCACCGAGGAGAACGATCGACCAAGGAACTTAACTTCAAAATCAATGCAAGGGTATGTAGTTGATTGTGTATTTATTTGAAACGCATTCTGTCTAATAATCAACGCATATTAAGTATATATAGTTGTAGCTAGAGTTGGTATAGAGTTTTCTACTGTTCTGTTGTAAAATACATATAATGTCTGTTTTCAACTTTTAATCGAATTGATTCAGTAAGAAAACTGAAGTCTACCACTTATAGCAATTATTTTAACTAAAGTTTCATATTGGTAAAATATGCTTTAAAATATTTTTAATCTAAGTGAATATATTCTATGCATTAATATGCCGCAGGAAGTTCAGATATTTTGGCATATTACAAGTATTTATTTCCGTTGATGCAAGCTTCTGTATAGCGCAAGAGAGAGGATCATTCATTATCTACCGAGTACGCTATTTCGTAACACTTTAACAACTTATAAATCGTAATTTTTATGCAATTTATCCATCAAGCGGCACAATATTTCTTGATATTTTTAATGCTGAAACAATATTTCAATTGGTAGTTTGTTTATTCGGTTTTTTTTTTTGTTTTTTAATGAATGTAAAACTTGAGGTTGTACGCCAACAGCCTGACAGAACATAATCCCTTTTTTATTTTGGTTATTCCTCCTTGATCTTGATATCAAAATAATGTTGTTGCTCTCTGATTATTCTATTTATTTAGAAATACCTCTGGGTCACACTGACCATACCGCTAGATTTGAGACTAAAATATTGTTTCATATACGCGGTTTAAGAACCATTCCCAGAGAAACCGATGAAGAGAACTTTCTCACTGATCTTGTTACACTGCCAAAGTCAATAATTCACCGCAGTTGACTTCGGCCATGTTAGAAGTGAAATATAAGCTTTTTTCTCGCTGATTCAGTTTTATAAGTTGCTGCATATTTAAGACAGGAAATAAGAGTCTCATTATAAAGAGCACAGCCTGCAGAGATGAACGCCACGGGAAACTTTATGATATTTGTCCGTGAATTGAAACTACTTGAGGAAACGGAAGGCGACATTTCTTGCGTAATTGTTGAAACGTGCTTCATAGCAGGCTTTGTGTTCAAACAAAGAATGGACCGTGGGGGTGGGTTGTGAAATTGATGATAGTTACGTCAACTGCATCGTTGACGTAATTTTGCTTGATATTTCCTGGTAACACTACAATTATCCGCGTTGTTTTTCCAGGCTCAGACTTTTATGAGTAAGAAATGTTTTGTATGGTGCCAAGTTAAATTAAACTGGCTACGTTCAGTCACTCGAGTCCTATAGTACTCAATAATAACTCAATAGTTAATGCGTCCCACTGACCCAGTGATCAGATGGTCGTTCTTTCAATTTCCACTGATTTGGAAACTGTAACATGATTTATTTTGTATTTTTTCTCTGTTTTCTCTCTGAGTTTAGCGATAGCTTGTACAACAAAAACAAACGATTAAACTTTATTTTGTATTGTTATTTTTTCTTATAATTTGCTGAATACGTTATTTTGAGAAGAAAGAAGGACTTTTTGTCCTAACCAGTGGTCCCAATCAGTGGTCTCAACATGTTTCTTAATTCAGCTGGGTTTTTTTGTTCTTATCTCTGACCAGAATGCATTTGGTGACAACGTGCTCGTCACATACGGTGACGAATAAGAATAATAAGGTGCGTTCGTACTGAGTACGAGACTCAGGGGAAACGAACAAGAACATGACACTCAGCTGCACTTCGACATTTATCTCGAAAATTCTTCATTCTAATTAAGTAATTAATTATTTTTTGAGTTTTACGACATCAAAGACAGGAAAAGACGTGTCGCTCATTTTCTCAATAATCTGTCGGTAAAACTGCGGGGGTCCATAGTCTAGGGTCCATACAGCAGACGGCAAAGTAACCTGAAGTATTCGTTATTAAAATTCCACATATCATGTTCCAAAATGACATGTGAACCACATATGATCACATGTGCTTCACATGTGATTTTGGAACAGGGTAATACTGACTTTATAAATTATTAACATCGCCATCTTCATTCTAGTTTATATGTTTATTGTAAATTAGATATTAAACTAAACTAAATTATATTTCAATTGTGGGAGAAAGGTGCATGTATTGTAGCAAGCTTAAAGATTTCAATTTGTAACTTCCTTGCCATCAGTTTACTATATTTTAATTTAATATATTTTGTAATCATATATGGTAAATTTATAATTCAATTAGTGAAATCCCTATTCGCACTTCCCTTCATACAACTGATCTGACCACGAGGGTCACTCGAACACGAAGATAATATTGGGAAATGGGCACTTTACTTAAGTATTTTTGAAAATCCTTAAGGTTTCGAAACCGGAAAATTACGTACCGGACGTTAAAAATAAAGTTGAAGTTCTAAGAGCTTTATTTCGTTTCCTAAGTATTCGGTCTGTGCAAAAATTTCAGGCAAAAACGTTCCTCCATTACTCTACATTTAGCTAATAAATAATCATTGCGTTTATCATTTACTTTATAATAATTCTTATAAAGATGATCTAAAAAAATTCTCATTATTATTCACATATATTATATTGTTTTCTGCAGGTTAATGTGGAAGTCATAGACCAGCATGCAGAAGAAAATGAAAGACATCTTTACGTAACTCGTTTACAATTACGTCAGCCACGTGTGATTCGAACAGGCAATGGAAAACCTATTAAACACGTTGTCGATCACAACTTGGAAGAAAAACTATCCAAACCATTTTACTTTCTTCAAGATGTCAAAGGCAGAATTACTCGAGTATTTTATCCACACGAAGACTCCCCGGATATCATTGGTCTTAAGAAAGGTCAGTTAGAATACCAGATCCTTCCTGCTTATCAAGCTTTGAAGCTAGACCTACTGCAGAAGCTCTCAGCTTATAATCCCCCGTTTATAATCTTTCGCTTATAATCCTCCGCTTATAATCCCTCCGCTTATAATCCCGCCGCTTATAATCCTCCGCTTATAATCCCTTCGCTTATAATCCCGCCGCTTATAATCCTTCGCTTATAATCCCTCCGCTTATAATCCTCCGCGTATAATCCCTCCGCTTATAATCCCACCACTTATAATCCTCCGCTTATAATCCCACCGCTTATAATCCCTCCACTTATAATCCCTCTGCTTATAATCCCTCCACTTATGATCCCTCCGCTTTAATCCCTCCGCTTATAATCCTCCGCTTATAATCCACCGCTTATAATCCTCCGCTTATAATCCCCTGCGTTTATAATTGCCCGCTTATAACCCCTCACTTATAATCCCCCGCTTATAATCCCTCCGCTTATAATTCTCCGTTTATAATCCTCCGCTTATAATCCACCGCTTATAATCCCCTGCGTTTATAATTGCCCGCTTATAACCCCTCACTTATAACCCCCGCTTATAATCCCACCGCTTATAATCCCGCCGCTTATAATTCTCCGTTTATAATCCTCCGCTTATAATCCTCCGCTTATAATCCCCTGCGTTTATAATTGCCCGCTTATAACCCCTCACTTATAATCCCCCGCTTATAATCCCTCCGCTTATAATCCCCCGTTTATAATCCCACCGCTTATAATCCTCCGATTATAATCCACCGCTTATAATCCCCCGCTTATAATACTCCGCTTGTAATCCTCCGCTTATAACCCTGCTTAGTTCATTCATGCGTCGATTCTCTTTGATGTACCGCAGTTATTATATACGTCAAGGTAATTAACCTCTATCAATACGTATAGGCTCACCACTTATGATCTCGGTCCGTTTATAATCTCTTTGATTTTTATATTCTTATTTATTGAATTAGATCTTATATCTACTTTAGTGTAATCTATAAATAGTTGTATAATACTGTTTGAATTGTCTGCGCATGTGCGTTTTGGTAAAACATTAGAAAATACAATGTCTTGGGTTTGTTAGGTGTTGTGAGTGGTCTGAACTTGAGACTTCATGACGAAGAACATATGACATCATACGAAACAGAAGAAGAAGATGACTCAGGTATTCACGTGACTTATTATAACGTAAGTAGAGCCAATACTACTCATGTTGACCTCACAAAGAAATGGACAAGTGATGACTATTTGAAACACGCTGATGGACGTCCTGTTAACGGAAAACAACACAGCAAAAGTCATTATCATTCCGCCGTCAAAATTGAGAACAATGCAGTTAAGTCAGTGAAGCGAACACACTGGTCTTACATGCATAACGATAGACCCTACAAAAGACCTCTTCATCATGAAGCTTTTCAAGATCAACCTGATTTTGAATTTAAAGCATCTGGAGAAAGTCAGTTAGACCTTCTTGGCTGTTCTAAATCCTCCAGTGGTAGACGAACGAAAAGAGACTCAGAGAATGAAAATATGACATCCTTTTTGGCCGCTCTCAGACGAGACACTTTAACGTATGGCGACACGCACCGACTCAAGTGGTCTTCTGTCGGCAATCCAAAGAAACCAACCCGAACATTTTACGAGCTTCTTCGGTGCTACTCGGATCCTTCCGTAAAAGAAAGCGAGCTCTCGAAGTGTATAAAAGAACTTCACTACCTAGCTCGAAACGATGATGAAATCTTTCAGAAAGTAGTCAACTTAACTCTAGAACGTTCCCATCAAAACTTTTCCACGTGGTCAGGGTTAGTTGGTTCGTTGGTTGTTAAGGGAGATTATTCCACTCAGAAGATCTTAACAAGGGTACTTTTATCGGTGAGTCCTCGTCCCCTGACGGAAAAAGAACACTCGGCACTTCTTGAAGCAGTGTATTTTATTCCTTCTGGTCCATTGTACCCAGACCTCGTTCAAGCTCTGATGTCGCTCCATAAGAACGTAAGTAAACATGAAGAAGTGTCAGTGCGGGCCATGTTGGTGCTTTCAGGTTTAGTAAAACGAACTCATGAGGCTGGTTATAACCGTTCATTATCAGATACCGTAATGGAACATTTACACCACAGTTTCAAAACACATCCAGCTCGTTTTCATGATCGGGAAAGCGACGCTCATGAAACTTATCTTCGAAATCATTTGTGGGCATTCGGAAATTTAGGTCATCCTTTGTCTCTTAACTTAATTACACGTCATTTAGATCACGATAACTCCGGTATCAGGTACTCAGCGGTCTCCGCTTTGAGGAAACTTCCTGCGGAACACACTGACCATCATTTACTGCGGGTTCTCAAACAGGACGAACATGTGACTGTAAGGGCGGGAGTTGTAGAAGTCTTCATGGAAAGACGTCAGAACCTGAGTGACGAACTGCGGCAAGCGATTGAAGACGCGCTGTGGAAAAGTGAAGAAGGCGACGAACTTGATTCCAAGATTACAGAATTTCTTGAGAATCACGGAGATGACTCGCATGTTGTCATCAAACAATTACGCAAAAGAAGAGAGATCATCAGGCGCAAGAAAAGAGCGCTTATTCCTGCGTTGAAACCTCGCGAGTTTTCTCTAGGTCCACGCAAAGAATGGCGCAAAGTATTTGGCGGGAAACGTGCAGGAGCGGAAGCCATGATGCAGTTTGTGAACCAAGTGAAGCTAAGAATAGGTATTTTTGGCGGGAGTTTCGAGGTGGATTTGGATAACCTTGCGCTTCTTCGTGCGCATGTCCTTAAGTGGTCTTTTGACATCGTCAACGGCAAAGCAGCTTTTAAAATGTCCGCGAGTTTTAAGAATGACATTCCCAAAGATCTAATCCACACTATATCAGATACTGCTGACAATATTTTGGCAAAAGCTGATGCATTATCGGGTATTGTTGCCAAACATATTCAAAACTTCGTCAACAAATTGAAAAACTACCTCACAATTTCTGCCAAAGAATTTCTAGAATTTATCTCGACAGCTGCAGATTTCATAACCCGTACAATTCAATCGACGCGTTTTGGACGGTTTTTCAGTCAAATTGTAAAAAACTTAAAAAACGCACTTCGAACGAACGGACTTTGGAATAAAATTGCTAATTTAGTCAACAAACTCTTGCGAAATCTTGCCAGCTTGAAAATATCGAACAAACCATTCGAAGGAGCGTTTCAATTTCTTAATAAACTCGTTGATCTTGTGTTAAAAGTTGGTTCTGGATTACCTCGTGGATTTCCAGTAAATTTCAACATTAAAGAGTTTCTAAAACATATTTCGGCGCCATTTTCTTCAGTTGGTGATGCTGTCGAGGATTACTTCAAGTCACTAGGCATCAAAATTCCAGGAAACTTTTTTGGGATGCTCCATTTCAAGATTACTTTACGTTTCCCTGTTTCTCTGAACCAGTTTAAGACAATAAGTCTGCGTTTGTTAAAATTCGGAAATAACTTCTTAGAAATGTTTTCTGTTTTCCGTGATATGATTAAGATCGATCTTCCGCGGCTGCGTTTTCCAGAATTTGCTATCGGTCCCGTCCGACAAAAACCATTCGACTTTGATTTGTCTTTTGATTGGAGAATCAGGTTTAACTTCAAGATTGACTTTGCAAGCAATAACTTTGCCAAGTTCAGGAATTTCTTCAGGTATCTAGCAGAAATTTTCCAAAAACTAGATGGCCCCAACGTTGATCTCAGCAAGTTCTTCCGAGAATTCTTACCTGGTTTACGAAATGATTTGGGAGTTATAGACAGCAGTCTTTTTAAAAATACAACTAACTTAAACATTGCGCAGTGGTTCCGTGAAGTAATTGAAGAATTTCAGAATCTTCTTAACGAACAAGACAAGAATCTTCTCGACTTCAGCGACACCTCGAAATTCCTAGAAGAACTTGGAAAAAAGATTGGCGTATTTTCGAAGAAATCTCTACACACAGTTTGTAAATTTCAAGGATTCATGTTGAATTCGGCAGGACAATTGCAACGTTTTGGAGAAACTTTAGAAAATGAAACTATTATTGGCATAAAAAAGATTGAAGAAGAAGCACAAACAGTGATTGCTGAGGTTGTTAATGTTACTCTGTTCGTCGATAACCTTATTGAAGAACTACAAAAGAATCTTTCAAACACAGCTAAGGAATTTGTTAACAAGTTTTTAACAAAACTCGAAGGTTCTCTTGAAAATGTGAGAGAACTCGCGGACAATATCGCAGAATTCACCAGCAACTCGTCTGAAAAGCTCACTGGGTTTTGCCACAAGACTGCAAATCTCTCAGGGGAAATTCTCGACCAGATCCAATTGGAAGCTGAAAATGCTGTGGGTGAGTTGGCCTCGTTTATTACGTCAAACTCTGGAGGAATTACAAGTCTTGTATCCCGGTTTAAGGCAGTCGTTACAAACGTAGAGAAATGGCATGAGAAAAACTTGGAAAAGCGTTTAGGGAAGTACGTAAATATTGCACAAACCCTGGAAGAATTCTTGTCTCTTCTGAAGAAAGAAAATAAATTTTGGAAAAACGTTTACAAAGTTTCAACGAATATCAACGATGTTGTTAAGCATTTGAAAAACCTACCCGAGCATGCGCAAAAGGCACGAGAAGCCGCTGACAAGGTGACTGACTTTGCAACCAACGCAAAGCGATGGCAGACGGAAGTGAAAAAACTGAACATTCGACGAAAATTTAAGTTGGATTTTGACGACCAATTGCGAAAACTCTGCAACGAATTTCAGACACTTTCTCAAGACACTGTGAAGAAGATACAAGGAGATAAACTTTTTAAAACGTTCAGAGAATTTGTAACCAAAGAAACTGATGCTTTAATTTCTCGTGCTGTTGGAAAATTGGATCTGTTGAAGGAACCGGTGGAACGCGTTCGAAAGGAATTAGAAAAAGTATCTGATTCCGTTAGTGAGGTCGGAAACGTGTTAACGGAATTGCGTCCATTTTCTGAGAATTTCTCGCCAATTTTACGAGAAGTTAGTCGGTTACCAAACTGCTCTGAAATTGAACGTATTCTTGGAAACGTGATCAACAAATGTGGAAAAGCCGCAAAGGCTTTCGGGAAGCAAGCTTACGGTGAATACGTCGATTTAAAGTCAGAGGTAATTTGTTTAAATTTTATTGATGATGATAATGATGATAATGATAATGATAATGATGATGATGATGATAATGATGGTGATAATGATGATGATGATTAGGATGATGATAATGATGGTGATAATGATGGTGATAATGATGGTGATAATAATGATGATGATGATGATTAGGATGATGATAATGATGGTGATAATGATAACGATGATGATTAGGATGATGATAATTAGAATGATGATGATTAATTTTATTTATTATTATTAGGTTGGAGCATTCTTGGAACTGATACCAGACGAGTGGGAGAATTTAAATGCGCGCCAATGTATAAGTGGAGGAACATGTTTGTCTCAGGCGTTTACTAAACAAGCTCAGGGAGTTTCTAAGAAAATTAAGACATTGAAAAAGAAATTTGATAGCAAAGAATTGTTTGAGAGTCTGGAGCCGTGCAAGGATTCCGTGGAAGAGGTCACTCATGTGGTAAACCAAATAAAGAATATTTCAAGATTGGTCGAAGAGTTTACTCTTAAAGATGATATGAAGAAAATCAAGGATCTGTCTCGGCGTATTACTGGAAAGTTTTCTGGAGATGACGACGATAGTCACGTGGCAAAACGTTCTGTGAGGGATCTGGTAACGAAAGTGAAGAACTTAGCCGAACATATCAAGAAAGCCAAGGAAACAAAAGAAAAGATTGAAAAGCTCATAGAAGAGGTGTTTGGAAAGTTGGAAAGCATTTATCGCGATAACATTGAACCATTTCAAGAAAACTTAAAGAATGTTCAGCAAAAGCTTGCTGTGTCTTTTGAACTGTCCAAGAAATCTGGAGTAATCAATCCAAGTTTACAAGCAGTTGACACTGTGGTTGTGGCCATGACTGACTTCACGAATGTCGTTCGTAATGTTGTTGATCCCCTCGAAGGAACAGTTCTTGATGTACTTTCAAAAACATCTGACTTCACTGATGTATTTGACGACAAACTGAAGAACTATGGCAACAAAGTCAAGAAGGTTTCCGACGAAGTAAATGGTTTTCTTGACAAAATAATTTCTTTCTTAAATACCATTCAACTGAGACAGAAAGGGTTAGATATTCGTGATTACAAACCTTGGGATCAGTATCCGCATTGTTCGCAAGAGGTCTGTCTCCGTTTATTGCGACGTTCATCCAAACTCTACCTTAAAACCGTATTTCTTTGGAAATTTCCTCACTTGGACGACTTATCTTCATTGACCAAGACCGGAAAATGGTTAGTCCCAGGCCTTTTTGACGATTATAAAGTGCGAAGTATTGCCCAGTTGTCAGGCAACGAAATATTACTGGGCATGCGCGGTGTTTCATCGAATACAGACAAAGCCTCGTTGCTGGTTGTGGTCGATACCAGTTCAACAACTAGCCGCATTTTAAAAATCCTTCAAATTCAGCACAATGGAAAGCCGTTTCAAGGAGACATGGGTGGTGTGGTGATTGTGAAATCTTCGTACATTTGGATGAGCAGTGGAAGAACTGTTTACGCAGTACGTTTATCAGACCTGCGCAGTAGCATGTTAACTCAAGCGCCTTCAATCATAAACATTAAGGAAACAAAATCATTTTCTCACGAAGCTACGTCAGTGTCTTATGACGACAGAGATCATGTGATCTGGGTTGTGGACGCTAACAGTTATAAAGCATACTCCTACGAAGTAAGTCCATTTGGTGACGTATTGACTCAAAAGCGCACACTGAAGACTGGACAATACACACGTGGTCTGGCTATTGTTCGACAGTTTGGAGTCAAATACGCATGCGTTGCAAAATGCGCTTTGGTAGTCGGTTACCAATGTAAATTAGAATTTCATAATCTCGACTCAGGAGTTCTCGATGAATCTTCTCTTCACCGTGTTGTACGCACACCCACTGGCCTAGAATCTATTGAAACTGTGGACTCAGAACATGTGGTAGCAGCGTTTTCGAGTGGAACGTTTTCAGAAAAGGACAAAATTGAGCGAATAGCAGGCGATTTTGAAGACCGCTTTTTCAAATTCAAACTTCCAATTTTATCAACTGATTTTAAAATTGCTGAGAATTGCGTCTTTCTGAAAGTCGGCCATGATTGGATTATTCCTGCGAAGCGATTGTTTCCGGTTGGTGTGATAAAATGCGGATCTCGTCGAAAACGAAATGCTTTGGAACAAGCAATGGATAGCGACGTATACACAGCACAACTAGAGAAACACAAGAGAGTGCGTCGCCAAGCAACCGAGACAGTGTCGTGTGTTTGGAATTTTGAAGGTGATCCCAAATCAGGCTCGTATCCTTTCATTCCCGAAATTGGTTTTATCATTCCAGTGTTTGGGATACCTGTGTATTTCTTCTATGGCGCAGACGGACATTACTATGCTAACTACAGAATATCGTTGTGTCTTCGTGATAAACAAGTCAAACTAGCTCTAATACCTGGAGCATGGGTCACGGTTTATGGAGGCGCAAGTTTAATTATTTTTATTGTCCAAGCTGGAGTTACAGTCGAAGCTAAACTCTTGGAAACATACTTGATTCCAGAACTTGCAGTTCGTGTGGATAAATGGCCGTTGCAAGCTTGTTTAGAACTTAAGATGCAACTGACTCCGCTAAGTATTCGTGTCTACCTCTGGTATCGGTTCCTACTCTGTATCAAAATCAGAATAAAGAAATGGTTTAAAATTCGAATCTCAATTCGTTGGTGCCCAAAAAAGACATTCGCTGAGTGGTCATGGTCGTCAAGATCTATTCATAAAACACTGTTTAGTAACTGTAAGGAAAATATCGACACCACACCCCCCGGTGTTGGAGAATGTAGCGCAAAGCAGGTCGGGAACAAAAAGTATTTTGTCCAATGGCGAGGCTTTACTGAAGATACTAAGATTCAGCATTATATTGTCACGATTGGCTCTATCAAGGGATCTGGTGACGACCATTATTCAATCCTTGGTCCTCGTCAGAGTCTTCTCGTCTCAGACCTCGAGATTATGCACGGTCGTTCCATCTATGTCGGCGTGTACGCCACAAACGGTGCAGGTCTGAAAAGTCGAGTTGCCGAATGTCCAAAATTTATCGCCGAAAGAAGATCGCCTGTTGTAACATTTATCAACGACGGAGAATCATCGAACGACATCGACTACCAGTCGGATAGTACGAGCATCGCAATGAAGTATGGTCTTAAAGAAGATTTCTCGGAAATCTCAAGCATAAAATGGGGAATATCTTCGTCGGAGAAATGTACTCTTGCTGCGAGTGAGGTGGACATTCTGAGCTTGAGAGATATTGGAGAAAGTTTATCAATAAAGAAAACGGGAATGGATCTTGCAAATGGTGGGAAATATTACACTCGTGTGATGGTCGTCAATCAGATGGGTTTGGCTACCGTGGCTTGTAGTGATGGCGTTGTCATAGATACCACCCCACCATCACCACGTGGTTTTACCATTGGTAAAGAAGGATCCAAATTTGTTCCTTCCTTAAGACGGGTGAGCGGAAAGTTTCAAAACTTTGTTGATATTGAAAGTCCCATGGTGCATTACGAGTGGAAGCTTGTAGACGAAGACACTGGAGCTGACGTCACAAATTTTAAAAACATACCGCTGACGCAAAAATCGCCATTGCTAGATGGTTTGAGTTTAATTCCTGGAAAACGGTATACCGCTGTACTCAAAGGTACTAACGCCGCGGGCCTTTATAACACAGTCAGTGTTTCTGGTATTATCCCGGATGATACCCTCCCAGTTTGCGAAAGACATGTCCGTGACGTCATAAGCTTTGAGGACGACGAAGATAAAGATTTTGTGCGACAGCTTAGTAACCTCACCGCAAGTTTCACGTGTTATGATCAAGATAGTGGGATCCAGTCTACCGAAGCCGCAGTAGGAACTTACCCCGGGGGAGCCAATGTCCATGCGTTTGTTAATGTTGAGGAACTGGTAACTAAAGTGTCAGATGACTCCAAAACAATCTGGGTGGCGTTCACTAACGTCACAGTGACGTCACTTGTACGGTATTACGTCACCGTTAAAGTTCGAAATAATGCTGGACTGGTGAAAACTATTTCATCCGATGGAATATTAGTTGATACGACAGAACCAACAGTGCTACCTTCTTATATAAGAGATGGTTATAAAGGTGTGGACAAAAAGTTCAGCAAACATAGTGACGTATTTCCGACGCATTGGGAGAACGCATTTGCTGACGCTGAAAGTGGAATCGGCGAGTATTATGTAGGACTGGGAACAACTCCTGGCTTAGATGACCAATCAGCGTTCAAAAGCTACGGTCTGAACACGCAAACAGTAATCAGCGGTGGCGCTCTTGAGAGTGGCGTGACTTACTACGTAACAGTAATTGGATGTAACCGAGTACGCATGTGCGTAAATGGCAGCAGTAACGGCGCAATGGTTGATTTTATTCCTCCTCATACGGGTCTTGTTCTATCTGGTCATCAAGGCCCCCCCATCAAGGTCACGTGGATTAATAAAGCAGCATGGGCCCGCTGGCAGTGGTGTCCAGCAGACAAAGGCAAGCTTCAGCTTACGACGACAGATACTTGTAAATATTCTAGTTTCTATGACAAACATTCAGGAATAAAACAATTTGGGTTATCTGTGCTTTCCTACGACACCGCCGAGTTACTTACTCCTGTCAAGACAGTTGGCCGAGTGGTGGTCAGCGGCAGACATGTGGTCATGCCCAATGGCGTTTTCTCTGTGTTAGTGGAGGCAGAGGATCGCGCTGGTGTTCGTTCAAACTCCGTTTCCAAATCATTCATTGTTGATACGACACCACCACAAGTGGTTCAGGTTCACCATGGCAACGAATTTCAACCAATGAGGTTCACAAAAACCAAGAATCACGTGTTTACTGCTTTCCTTGAATTAACAGAAGACGTGTCAGACATCGTAAGCTATAGTGTTGGTGTTGGGTCGTACCCAGGAGGTCATGACGTCATACCCTTTGTGACGTATGAACCTCGTGTTCTATCTAGTCTTCTTCGTGTTAATTGGACATCATCTACAATAACAGCTCTTGCTAACGGAAGGAAATATTTCATTACTGTAAAAGGAATTAACTCTGCTGGATTATTCCTCGTAGCTACCTCGGAACCATTAATTTTTGACAATGAAAAACCGACCGTTGCTTATGTGTTTGACGGCTGGGGAACTCAAGACGCCGAATTCCATCCATTTCCGACGATATACCGAATGCATTGGCGAAGACTTACGGACTTTTCCGGAATTAAAGAAACTGCGGTTTGCCTGAGCTCACGTAAAGATGAGAATAATTGTGATATTCATGCTAAAGCAGTCATTTCCAACAAAGATTCTTCCCACTCCTTCACTAAACTACAACTGCAATCAGGAGTACGCTGTTTTGCCTTACTGCAACTGGTCGATAATGCTGGTAACCGTGGCAACTACTGGTCTTATGGTGCGTTAGTCGACACCAGTCCTCCAAGAAAGGGGAGGGTTACAGATGGACAGAAAGGAGAGAATCTCGAATATCAACGTGAGACAAACATTCTTTACGCTAGCTGGTCAGGATTTAGTGAAAATGAAACATCAATTCATCATTACGAACTAGCATTTGGTACTCGTAAGAACACTTCAGATATTCAACCATTCACAAACGTTGGTTTAACAACATCAGCTGCAAGTTCTAACCTCCTAGTTTCAGAACTACAAAATGGCGTGATTTATCACGCTCAGGTTATAGCATATAATCCTCTGGGAGTGGCTAGTGCAGTTGCGTCTTCTGATGGGGTCTTGATTGATTCTACTCCACCAACTTTCTCGTCACCAGTCTTTGACGGAGCAATTCTTGGTACTGACGTGGATTATTCAAGTGAAAGCATTTCAGTGTCAGCGAACTGGAAATGCGAGGACAAGGATAGTGGATTAAGTCAGGCATTTGTCGGGTTCGGGACACAACCTGGAATCCAGGACTTGTCTACGTATCAGACAGTCTTGCCTTACCAAACTTCATTTACTTTAAAGAACGTATTTCTGTTCCAGGGCTCCACGTATTTTGCCACGGTCAAATGCGTGAACAAAGTTGGTCTTCAATCGTCAGCGATTAGCAACGGTCTCACTTTTGACTCAACACCTCCATTATTGCATTTTCTTTACGACGGGCTTAACATCTACCACGATGCATCATTTGTTGGTTTAACTTCTCCCATCTCTGCTAACTGGAAATTTATTGACCCAGAAAGTCATATTACTTCATATTATGTTTCCATCAATTACCTTGTGAATGGAACAACCGCGTTTGGACCGAAACATCTTCCAGGAACCAAAAACTCGATTACAGTTCATTTACAAGATGAACTAAAACACGGAGAAGATTATGTCTTTTCAATCACAGCAGAGAACGGGGCTGGACTAAATGTAACCAAGCGAACCAATGGTTTCGTAGTAGACGCCACAGCTCCAGTATGCTCTAATGTACATGATACTACGACAGATGGAACCAAGGCAAATTTCATTGGTCAAACTACAAGATTAGCAGTTTATTTTGAATGTGAAGATAAAGAAACTGGACTAGCGATGTACCAGTTCGCCATTAAAGATACCACCACATCTCAATACATTCTTCCTTTCCACAAAATTAAAGCTGTTTCCATTTCCTCGTCACTTGTGGTCGTCGACGGTTCTGGAAAGCAAATTCTGAAGCTTAAAAATGGCGGTCGTTACCAGGTCGGTGTCCGAGCTACTAACAAGGTCAATCTTACTAAGGAATATTGGACACAAGGTGTGATAATTGACTCCACACCCCCCGTGTTTAGAAAAGTCATACCCGTCTTTCAAGTTCACAGTGAAACCATCCAAGTTTCTTGGGAACTGTTTGATGACGAAAGTGAAATACAATCTGTTTTCTGGTCTTTAAATACATCACCTGACATTGAAAACCCAAGCAACTTTACTGAGATTTCTGAAAATGCGACAGAGCTTAGAATTTCCGGAATTAGCTTCAAACTTGGTCAAACGTACTATGTTTATCTGAAGGCGTTGAACAAAGCAGGATTATCGACTGTATTTGTATCAGATGGCGTGCTCGTTGATCGTACACCACCGTCGGCTGGTCGGGTCTCGGCTGATTTCGTCGTATCGTTGAATTATGATGGAAACCCAAATGTCACCCAAGGTGCTTCCTTTACAACGAAATGGAGTGGTTTCACAGATGAAGAAAGCGGCGTTAGATCTTACAAATGGGCTGTTGGATTGTCTAAGGAAGGAACCAACGCACTCGGTGATAATTCTTACACATCAATACAGTTCACAGGAACTCTCAACGGTTATGTTATTAAAGATCAGACCATATACACAGATACTACATACTATGTTTGCATAAGAGTAACTAATGGCGCTGGGTTAACCACCACCAACTGCTCACGTGGAGTGTTTGTTAAACTAGGAAAGTTAACCGCTGGACTAGTATACGACGGGCCATTATCCAAGGACGTCGACTTTCAACTGGACGACAGAGCGGTGTGGCTTCACTGGAATGGCTTCGAGGATCCAGTCTATAGATTAAAGAAATACGAGTGGTGTTATGGACTGGTGACAAACCAAGACGCTGACCAAATAAATTGCACCGCATCTTTAACTGCAGTAGATCCACCTCTCAAAGCTTCAGCGCATCAGTTTCATAACGTGTCGTTACTTCATGGCCAGCGGTATGGCGTAAAAGTGCAGGCTTCCAACCGTCAAGATCAAACAGTGACCGCCATATCAGATGGATTCACAGTCGATCGTACAGCTCCTTCTGCCGGGGTTATTAAGATCGGAAGTTCCCATAGTACACGAACAGTTTACCTTACCGGCATTTCATCCCCTGTCATGACTTGGTTCATGAGTGAGAAAGAAAGCGTAATGGAAGAATTTCAACTAGGCGTTGGCAGCTCACCCCAGTCCACTGACTTGTTTCATTTTATTAAACTTGATGGTAATCTACGTTCTGTGAATCTTGATGACTTTAACTTCACGTTGAGTGACGCAATGTCATTTTTTGTAACCGTGGTCGGGAAGAACGTCTTAGGATTGGAAACTAGCATTACGTCATCTCAAGTGATTGTTGATTGGATACCGCCAACACCAGGAGTAGTATACGATGGCAATGGAACGCACGATGCTGATTTTCAAGTAGACACTAACCACGTGTCTGCCACATGGAGTGAATTTCTTGATCCGGAGAGTGACGTAGTGGAATACAAGTACTGCATTGGAACAAGACCAGGTGAATATTAATATAAATTCAAGAATTTAAATATATTCATATAGAAATGGTTGTTCGAGTCAGATTTCTAACAAAATTCTCTAATTTCTTAGATTTCTGCGATGTTTGGAATACAACTTCTGTCAATCTAGATCTTGATGTTCGTAAGGAAGTGAAGCTTGATCATGGAGTGACTTACTTTGTGACAGTGACTGCTATAAATGGCGCAGGTTTATCATCAAGTAGTTCATCCAGTGGAGTGACCGTTGATAGTACACCTCCAAGTATTCGTGGGTTTTCTTTGGATTCTGTTGTAGTCATTGAAGGTTGGTGGAGCTTAATTTCTTTAACGTCTTATCCGTAATGCTTAAAAATCCTTATTTCTTATTGTTTAACGAGCGCTCCGAATTATGCTAATATTTAACTTTGATTAAATTAAGGAAACAACACCGATGAACAATCACGTTTTAACACCAGTCTTATTTTGACCAACCCTTGGACAATATCAGCAACGTTGGGTGATGTTAATGACGAGGAAAGTAAAATAAGGAGAATGATTGTTTGTGCTGGAAGGATTAAGAATAATTGTGATTTACTTCCATGGACAAACATTAATCCAGAAGCCTCATCTTTTACTATAGCTTTGCCTAAACCACTGCAGTCGGGAACTGTTTTGATCCTTAGTCTTAAAGCCGCGAACGGCGCAGGACTGGAAACGACTGTATATTCTGAGAGCGCCATAGTAGACACCAGTCCACCTGTGAGAGGTAGCGTTAAAGTTGGCAATAAGATACGATTGGTGTTTTTACGAGAAGATCAATCTCTGCGTTCATCGTGGCAAGGTTTTGAGGACTCCGAAAGTGGTATAAAGCAATATGAATGGAGGATTTGCTCTACAAGTGAAGTTTCTGAGTGTGTTTCTTCATTTGTTAACATTGGCAAGAAGAAAAGTTTAGTAGTGAATGATGCTGGACTAGAACAAGGAAAAGAATATCATCTTGTAGTGAAAGCAGTCAACAATGCTGGTCTGGAAACTGAAGCAGTTTCAAATCCTTTCATGTTGGACAAAACACCACCAGAGACAGGCATAGTGTTTGATGGAAACTCCGTAGACCAACTGTTTCAAAGTTCCTCATCCGAGATTCGTGTCAACTGGAAAGGCTTCAGGGACAAAGAAAGTTGTATCTCTCATTACGAAGTTTGCGTTGGATCACGTCCAGGTCTTTGCGATGTCCGCGCATACACCAGTGTTGGCCTGACTACCAAGACAACTATTAAAAATATGAACTTAACCCATAACTCAACTTACTTTACATCAGTACGAGCTGTGAATGGAGCCGGTCAGACCAGTTTTACGTCATCTGATGGAATAACCGCAGACTTGACGTCACCAGTTGGAGGTAACCTTGGTGATGGCGAAGATAGTGATATCGATGTTACTCGATATGGTTCTTTTGTAGCGAGCAACTGGGAGAAATTTCATGATCTTGAATCAAGTATTTCAAAATACGTTGTATGCGCCGGGAGTACTAAGGGAGTTTGTGACATATTACCGCTGACTGTCGTTAGCAGTGGGCGCTCAGTAAAATTACAAGTAGAGCCGTCTGTTGGTTCTGGCACAACAGTTTACTCTACGTTAAGAGTTCACAATGAAGCCGGTGGAGTGACGGTAGTCCACTCAGATGGTGTGTTAGTAGATACTACTCCGCCCGATGTCGGGAAGGTAAGAAAATCTACCTCTTATATATCGCGCTAATGTGCCGCGCTACTGATTGTGTCGTGTTCACGCGGCTTGTCATGAGCATGACGCGCAATCGCGTCGCGCAATCGTACGACTTGCAATTGTACGTCGCGGAATTGTACGTCGCAGAATCGTATCGCGCAATCGCGTCGTGAAATCGTGTCGAGCAATCGTGTCGTGAAATCGTGTCGCGCAATCGTGTCGTGAAATCGTGTCGCGCAATCGTGTCACGAAACCGCGTCGCGCAATCGTACGACGTGCAATTGTACGTTGCGCAATCTTGTCGCGTAACCATGTCTCGTTAGTGCGTGGCCCCAATTTGTCTCTGACACATTATAGCCATCAAAACGTGCGTCCTTTCATGAAAGTATATTGAACACAGTGGTTTAATTTTGTATAATTTTATTCAATTTAATAAATTATTGAACATTTCTAGGTTGAAATTACGTCTTCAAGTAAAATGATGGGCGGGACGATATACATAACAAGTAAAGATTCCCTGTGCGCCTCATGGAAGGGATTTAGCGATACAGAAACTCAAATTGTGCATTATCATTTCGCTTTGTGCTTGGAGAACGATCAAAATACTTGTCCTATTCCATCCCGCGATCTTAACAAGCGTACATCTGTATGTATTGATGACCCTGAAACCACTGAAGGAGAGGAATATGTCATCATACTTCAAGCAACGAACGAAGTTGGCCTCAGTTCAACGGCAGAGTCAACTCACTTTGTCATAGATACTTCAGAACCAGACAGTGGTGACATCACTGTATCCAATCCCCTGGGAGAGAAATATTATTTTATTTCCTCCGAGTTACAGGCACGCTGGAATGGATTCATTGATCTTGAAAGTGGAGTTACAGAATACCTAATTTGTGTTGGAACGGAACCTGGAGTATGTGATAGAATAGAATTGACTTCAGCTGGTAACAGTTCTCAGTATATTTGGTCTAATGTGAACCTTACTCATAATGAAGAGTACTTTGTTTCTATAAAGGCGGTAAATAAAGCTGGTCTGATCTCGAACTTCACATCTTCAGATCCAATTATGGTTGATAAAACACGTGAGTTTAAAGTGCTTTTGAAATAAATTATCCACATTTTATATCATTTTAGCATCATTTTATAATTGTTGATATTATTACGTATTTAAATATAATTTCCTTCCAACGATTCGTTGTACAAATTATGACTATTAACGTTTACTGTCTTTACAGCTGCAGACCCAAGTAAACTTTTAGATGGATCTGAACACTCGAAAGACATCGACTATCAGCAAAGTAGGATCCACGTTGCAGCCACGTGGTTTACGATCGAAGATCCAGAAAGTGACGTAATACAATTGACCTGGTGTATCGGTACCAAACCCCAGTCATGTGATCTTCAATCGAGCTCACCACTAAAGACCACTCAAACTGCAGTATCAACATTCTTGGATCAACCAATCAGAAATGGTGATAAATATTTCGTCACGTTGGTAGCAACCAATGGAGCTGGTCTTGTGCAAACCATGGTATCTGATGGTGTTGTGGTGGATTACACACCACCCACTGCTGGTCTGGTTAGTGATGGTAATGACCAGGACATTGACTTTATAAAAGAAGGTCAAGAAATCTACGCACATTGGACGGGATTCAGTGATTTGGAAAGTGGTGTGAAGTTTTACGAATTCGCATTATGTCAGAAGGAAAATCTCACAGCTTGTCCATCGCCATTTTCAAATGTTGGAAAGGAAACGAATATTAGTTTATCAGGTTGGTCAGCTGTGTTTTCAGCGTTTCTTGATTTCACGTGCTCTACGCTAAAGCAATACAGGTTGTTGACGATACACTCATATTTCCATTGTCTTTCTTACAGGTGCAGAGTTGATAAACGGCAAGAAATATATCGTGATCATTCGTGCAACCAATATGGTCGACTTAAGTGTTGAAGCCATGTCGGATGGTTTTAGAATGGATGCAACCGCTCCACTTGCTGGCAATGTTTGGATTGTTAAGCCAGAAAATGGTTTGAAATACAAGCAAATATCTGCAAGGTACTTTTATGAAAAAACTTAATTCTTACGAATCTAGTTCTTTCTTTCTTTCTTTCTTTCTTTCTTTCTTTCTTTCTTTCTTTCTTTCTTTCTTTCTTTCTTTCTTTCTTTCTTTCTTTCCATTTATCCTAATTTATTAATTTTTCTTTTACCAGCTGGGTTAACTTCTTAGATCCAGAATCTGACATATTTGGCTTTGAAACATGTCTTGGAAAGTCACAAGACGATTGTGAAGAAACAGACTTTGAAAAAGTTGGAAAGAACACAACCCATACTTTTACTGATGTTCTATTAGTGCATAAGAGAACATATTACGTCATAGTACAAGCAATTAACAACGCAGGTCTTTCTACACGTGCAATATCGGAAGAAATTAATATCGATTTAACAGCTCCAAAACCTGTTAGACGCAACAATGTCTTTTCTTCTGACTTAGACAGCAAAGCAGTTGTAAATGCGACAAAGGCGGAGAAACTGGTGGACATTTCTTGCGTTGGCGATCTAATCGAAGCGAAATGGTTGGAACATGAAGACAAGGAATCTGGTATAGCAAAAGTAGAATGGTGCATTGAATCATTTTATGACATGTGTAATATCCGTGGCTGGGAAAAGATTCAAGTGAACGTGTTAAGGAAATCTGCAGTCGTTCATTCTCTTCAAAAGTTCATGGCAGTTCGTGTTGTCGTTCGAATTACAAATGGTGTAGGGCATTCTGTACTTCTTAAATCATCATTATGTAATTCTCAAAAATCTTATCCACCAGAAGTTGAAGTCAATGAAGTTCACGACTTGAATAACACTGAGACAGATATCGATTATCAGACCAACACTGACTTCATATTGGTCACGTGGTTGTTGCCTAACAACGTCACTGTTTATCCTCGTGTCCAGGCCGCACTAACAAGTCCTTTCCAGAATTCCACCCAGTCCCTCCGCCAATTATGGCGTGGTGAACCATTTATTTTTGAATTCGTTGACGTTCCATCTGGGAAGACTTATGTAACATTTAGCGGCACCAGATTAAAATTGTATATCCAGTACCACGCGGTTGTAAGAATATGGAACGAGTTTGGCCTTTATAGAGATTCCGTTAGTGATGGCGTTGTCATAGTCCCGGATGCACCACCCGAACTTCAGGTTAACGCAACAGACGCATTCATCGGGACGGAACAGAAACGCTGGCAGAAATATATTGAGATTCCAAGGCTCCCTCGAACGGCTGTTGAAGACACTTATTATGTTCCTGACCCCTTTAGTGTGATGATTGACGCAAATCTCGAGGATACAAAAGTAAACACCAACAACAGCAGCAGCAGCAACGGCAACAAACTTCAGAGTGAACACATTCAAGTAACTTACCAGGCTAGTGTCCATCGAGTCACACCAGGTGCAAACGAAACCGGAAACGAGACAGTAGTTATTCGTCATATTTTTGAACACTCGCATGTTCTGGGTGACTATGATGTGTGTTGTTCAAAGACCAACAAACTACCTCGAACAGTTTACGCTGACAAACATTTCAAACCAGTGAAGGAAGCAACTTCGTTTGGAATGTCAGTTGGTGTTTTAGAAAATGATTTAGTAGTGGCTACTTCAATAGACACCGTGTATATTTTCTCAGTTGGGGCTGTCAATGACGTGCCGATAACTCTCAAGTCGTTTAACTTTTCTCAGAACGATAGTTTTGTGAAAGTAAAAGCAAAACAAGACACTGTTGTTATTTCAGGAAATGGGAATGTATTGTTATACAAGATTAATGTGGAGAATGCCGTTCAAACTATGCCACAACTTTATATAACAAACTGTAATTATACAATGAAGGATAAACCTGAGCATTGCAACGGAGGTAACTCGTGGTCGTCGTCGGAAAACGTCGGGAAAGCGTTTGCTTACGATGGAAGTGATGTACTCGTCGTCAGCGGTAATCATCCGACGCATGGTAACGGTCTTGTTGCTGTATTTGAAAATCAAACAGTGAATTGGGTACTTCGACAAGTTCTCAGTTCTAAGAAAAATGATTCAACGTTTGGAAGAAAAATTGCTGTGAATAAGAAATTCTTGGTGGGTCTGGGAGGAGGGAGTGGTGAAGAAGTTGTTGTGTATTCAAAAGGACTTGACAATTATTGGAAAAAAGAGACCAAACTTTCCGCAGAGGTAATAACAATAATCACAACAACACGAACATCAACTCTACATCAACATTGGAATCAACAACAACCGTCGTCACCATAACCACTAACAACAACAACAACAACAACAACCGGTACCATTATCAATATAACCATCACCACCACGCCACAATCACCACCACGGCACAATCACCACCACGGCACCATCACCACCACGGCACAATCACCACCACGGCACAATCACCACCACGGCACAATCACCACCACGGCACAATCACCACCACCACTAACAACAACAATAACAACAACACTACAAATAACTTCCAACAACAATACAAATAATTTTAGAAAAGCTATTAATATTTATGAATAATACAAAATATTTTAATCCAACGTTTAGGTTTCAAAGAAGGCTCCTGGTGCAACTGACGTCCATCTGACAAATGGGAACGAACTTTTCATTGTGTCAGCAAGCTCCCGAGTTCTGATTGTTTTTGATCAGTTATCAACGTCCTCGGCAGAGAGCGCGATGAAGTGTAGTTATGTCTTTTCATATGAACTGGAGCTGAGCGGTAGTTTAGACGTCGTCGAGGGAGAACAAACTATTGTTGCAGTTGGAATAATGGAAAATGGTCGTGATGGTGCTGAACTAATACTGTATGAACCTGGGGGTGGTTGCTCAAGAATTGGGCGTGTCTTGACCAAGACAGGACTTCGCTTTGATAATGGGCGTCCAAGAGCTTCAATAGCAGTTGCAGGACAGCACGTTGTCATAGGAACCCCTGGAACGAACACGTGGCCTATAGATCACGTGCAAGCTGGTACAGGACGCGTGTACCTCGCTACGTTCTGTCAACGTAATTATGTAAGAAGAAAATTGTTTGAGTTTGGGCACCAAGAAGAGGTCATGTGTGTCCCATGTGGATCCGGAGAAGAAGCGTACCCAGGATTTGAAGAGCGTTGTGTGAACTGTAGTCGAAGTATTTGTCTTGACGGATCAGAGTCTTTAAGTTTTAAAGTTTCACATTGTGACCAGTATCCTTGCAGTCTTAACAATAACCGCAGTATCTTTCAAAACACTTCTCTTGATAATTTAACTGTGACAGACATTTCTCCAGGCTTTGAAAATGACAAGTTTTACCTCCCAGGTTCCGAGCAAAGTTATTTCATCAGAATATCTCAGTTAACCCCTTCTGGATTAACCACAATCTCTGACAGCTTTGCTTTCTCAATCGACAACACCTCGCCAGAACCTGGTTACGTTTATGACGGAATAGGAAGCGATGGATCCAAGAATTGCTCGGCTAACACAACTTTTGGTTCAGAACATCAATGCTCTAGCCGTAGCTTTTCTGATACAGACATTGATTTTACTAATAACACAGCTGAAATCAGTGCTCGCTGGATTGATTTCCGCGACAATGAAAGTGACATTGAACATTACTTTTGGTGTATTGGTTCTCGTCCTTTGGGCGATGATATTTTGAAGTGTGAAAATGCCACTGATCATCCGAACAGAACTGTGACAGGACTTTCTTTGCAGCACAATGATACATATTACGTCACTGTCTTGGTTTGTAATTACGCTGGACTCTGCACGGCTAGATCAACTGATGGTGTTTTAATAGACACAACACCCCCCGTGATTCATCACGTCAGAGATGGATTGATTGGTCCAGATATTGACTTCCAGGTTAGTTGTTGTTCTGTATCTTTAACGATATCTAACAGTATTCACTCTTATTTTTAAGCTATATTTATGTATTTACGCCAGGAAGGTTAATATCTACAGACTTGCCTCTTATTTTGATTTAGGTGTTTACTAATATCATATTTGGCAACTGGGCAGCAGAAGATCCTGAGAGTGGAGTAGTATCTTTTGAGGTAGGCTGGGGATCAGCTCCAGGCTTTGATGATGTTTGGGAGTTCCAGGAGTTAGGCAATGCCTCGGCATGGTACGCGAAATTTAAGCATGGGGACCTGGTAAAGGGCAAGAGATATTACGTCACAGTACGTGCTATAAATGGAGCAGGTCTTGAATCTGAAGCAATGTCTTCAAATGGTATTGTTGTTGGAAAGACTGAATTTCTGTTTTCTAAGAATGACTCGGGATCGTTTTTCTTTGATACCGTCAACGTCAATTCAAATGAATCAATGGAAGACTCCGGGATTGGGAACACTTTTGGAACACTGGATGTTCCGGCGGGTGCTGTGGATGAGGAGGTGAAGTTCCGGTGTTATAGTTTAAGTGAGAAGGAACTCAAGAACGGAACTGATGATAATACTACAGTAGTCGATCCAGAAGTAGTAAAACCACCCAAGGTAGGACCTGCATGTATATCTCTATAAGATAGTACAGTACTCACTTGTATCTTTTTTCTATTCTCTATATAGGATGAACGTTTCGCGCGTCGTCACCACTATCACCATCACCATTACCATCACTATATCATTTCACCTTTACCATTACTATCACCATTGCTATCACCATCATGATCACCATCATCACCATCACAATCATCACCATGACCATCATCACAATCATCACCATCACCATCATCACAATCATCACCATTACTATCATCACCATACCATGACCATCATCACAATCATCACCATCACCATCATCACAATCATCACCATTACTATCATCACCATTACTATCATCAACATTACTATCACCATCATCACCATCACAATCATCACCATCACCATCATCACAATCACAATCATCACCATCATCATAATCATCACCATTACTATCATCACCATTACTATCACCATTACCATCACTATTACTATCACTATCATTTCACCTTTACCATTACTATCACCATTGCTATCACCATCATCACCATCACAATCATCACCATCACCATCATCACCATCATCACAATCATCACCATCATCATCATAATCATCACCATAACTATCATCACCATTACTATCACCATTACCATCACTATTACTATCACCATTGCTATCACCATCATCACCATCACAATCATCACCATCACAATCATCACCATCATCACAATCATCACCATTACTGTCACCACCATCATCACAATCATCACCATTACTATCACCATTACCATCACTATTACTATCAATTTACCATTACCATCACTATCATTTTACCATTACTATCACCATCACTTCACCATTACCATTACCATCACTATCATTTTACCATTACTATCACCATCACTTCACCACCACCATTACCATTACCATTACCATTACCATTACCATTACCATCACTATTACCCTTACTTTGTTTATTTGCTTTGTTCCTTCAGCATTCAATATTTTAAAGTAGGCGTTATCTAAACTCTTCTTTTTCCTGATTTATTTTCCAGCATTTCAAACTAGGAAACTACAGCTTTCAGATCAAAGCCTTTGAACCAACTAACAATACTCTGCAGTCAGAGTACCACTTTAAGAAACCTATAACAATCTCCTTGTTCTACGACGTCGATCAAATGTTGAAAGGAAACAAAAAAGTTGTCAGTAAAGAAGTCACCAAACAAGATATTGATCCTGTTCTTTTACTTTGGGATTCAAAGAATCAGACTTGGTACAAATCACGTTTATTTAATTTATAAATATACGTTATAAGATTAATTGACGGGCTTTTGTTGGAAACGCTAGTATTCCTTTAAAATCTCTGCAGTTCACCACTTTCAACATTATCTGTACATTTTTTTGTAGGTTCGACGCTGCTAAAACGTGCCCTGAACCGTGGTCATTTGTTGACCGTCCGGCCAAACTTCTCAGGGTCCAAGTCTGTCATTTGACGCAATTTGCTTTATTTTGGACTTTTCAAGCAGAAAATGGAATCATAGAATTCCATAAAGGAACGAACGGTAGCGTTTTAATATAACTTCATTTGCGTTTTGATTTGTCATAATTTGCATAAACAGCACAATTACATCAGTTTCCAGGAAAAGTATAGTTGTACGTAGTACAGTACACGACATTCTCTTTATGATGAGCCATTATTCACTCACTAACACAATCATTAAGTACATTACGTACTACCATAAATAATTACTAGATGGAAACTATTGGAAATATACTCCAACTATAAACTGTATATTAACTGTAGAACATTTTCTAACTTCTTAGAAACCGTGCTTCCTCCTCATGCTGCATTTGAAGACGACAACAGTGTTATTTACACACCTGAGAGATACGGCAACGAGATCATTCTTGATGTAGTCAGACGCAAGGGCTCCACTGGCACCATTCAAGTCACGTGGGATATTACCATCCAATCAAGTTCATTGGTTGTCTCGCCAATGAGTGGTAACTTGACGTTCATGGAAGGCCAATGGAACTCTTCTATTCATATTCAGTTTATTTCCATTCCTGAAGATAGCCATGGAGCTGACATGTACGTCAAGTTTAGCAACATGTCTGGTGGCGCCATGTTAGGAAATCTGAGCAGTGTAAAAATCGTCTTTCCACCTAAAGTTCAAAGCACTAAAGAAAGCAGTGTTGTTCTTAAAATTGTTTTGCCAATTGTTGGAGTCTTGGCAATAATTGTAATAATTTTGATAGTTGTTTTTGCCGTTAAGCGTCGTAGGTAAGAAGTGTGTATTTTTACTATTTTTGATTTTAAATCTCACTCTGTTATAAGGATTGTTGTTATTCAACGGGGCCAATGGGTGTTGACGTGATAATCTCGTTCAAATTATACAAGCAAGCCTTCTTTTGGGACAGTATATCATATCTTAACGACAATGCTCTAGTGTGATTAACAAATTGCGACGCAACACGCATAAGCCCGCGTTAACAATTAAAATTACAAAACAATTAATTATCAGATATATATGAATGTCACTATTGGTCTCTATTTTTCATGTTAATTTCATACGTTAGTCATCCGTTACGGTGTTTGTTTTCCGCTAATTTTGTGTTTTTAAACTTAACAAATAGATCAAAAAACCTCGCCGATCTTGCTAGACATCCGGACAATTCATCGTGTGAATACATGTAAGTATTCACGCATGCGCAATTAAGAATAATATCTTATTAAGAGCTTTGGCTTTGTAGAGCGTTATAGTAATTAGCATTGGCCGTACTGAAGAACATTATTTCTGATTTTCTTTTATTCTTTAAAGCATTAAAGCACAAAAAGGCAGATCAGAGTTGGATGGACAAGGCATGGCTGAAACATCATTCACACGTGATTCAGAGCCAGATAGATCACCAGATCAGGAACCACCATATTGATTGACTGAATCATACTTTAGACACTTTAGTTTATTTGTTAGAGGAATAATTTTGAATTTATTCCGTTTTTGTTGTTATATTATGTGTTTGCAAAGCCAGAACATTGTTGTGATTTGTACTTTATTAGTGTAATAAATTAGAAAAAAATATCTGAATATTTTTTTGGAAAATGTCATCATCGTCTTACGAGCCTTTTGCCTGATGATCTAAATATTTATATTCTTTTGTAAAACGTAACGCATAAAAATGTTTTTAAATAAATCAATGTTATAGTGATCTTTAACAGTTTAACTAATGCAATACAAAACTCTTCAATTATTGTACTGAAGTTTGTTTTTTTATAAAAGTCCAATTATTATAATGCAGTGTTTTTCTTTTTCCAAATAAGCCTCCTCTCTTAAAATTATAAGCCCCCTCTCTCTAATAAGCCCATTTGTCTAATACATTTCTCTGTGTAATTAGCCCGTCTCACATAACCCCCTCTCTAATAAGCGTGCTCTGTAATAAGCTCCTCTCTCTAATAAGCCCTCTCTCTAATAAGCGTCCTCTGTAATAAGCCCCTCTCTCTAGTAAGCCCTCTCTCTAATAAGCTTCCTCTGTAATAAGCCCTCTCTCTAATAAGCCCTCTCTCTAATAAGCTTCCTCTGTAATAAGCCCCTCTCTCTAGTAAGCCCTCTCTCTAATAAGCTCCTCGCTGTAATAAGCTCCTCTCTCTAATAAGCCCTCTCTCTAATAAGCTTCCTCTGTAATAAGCCCCTCTCTCTAATAAGCCCTCTCTCTAATAAGCGTCCTCTGTAATAAGCCCTCTCTCTAATAAGCCCTCTCTCTAATAAGCTTCCTCTGTAATAAGCCCTCTCTCTAATAAGCCCTCTCTCTAATAAGCTTCCTCTGTAATACGCACCTCTCTCTAGTAAGCCCTCTCTCTAATAAGCTCCTCTCTGTAATAAGCCCCTCTCTCTAGTAAGCCCTCTCTCTAATAAGCTTCCTCTGTAATAAGCCCCTCTCTCTAGTAAGCCCTCTCTCTAATAAGCTCCCCTCTATAATAAGCCCCCTGTCACAGACACTCCCCCCCTCCCCCTCCCTTAAAATATAAGCACCACCCTACGAATAAACGCCCCCGGCTTACCAACCTACCACCGGAATGATAAGCCTTCGGACATGTATATCCCGGACAAAAGTACTTGGCACTTCGATTCGAGAGAATTTATAGAGAAAGACTCCAGAAGTTTGTAATTTTCTCCGTTGAAATTGGCGCTTTTATTGATTGGAGAGTATCATATGGCAACTGTGGAGGATTTGTTATTAAATATTGTTATTAATATGCAGCATTTGCGAGAAAATAAAGCTGTGTTACACTAGAACAACTTTCGTAGTCCAGTGGACATTCATATTGAAAATGGCGACCACTGCTGTTAATGTTGTATTAGAAGCTTTGAGTAATGCTTGCAGTCAGGATCCGAGTCTTCTTAAAACAGCAGAAGGACAACTGAAAATCTGGGAAATCCAGCCAGGATTTTACACTACTTTAATGGTATGTTTACAGGAATTTTAACTCTCTTTTTTAATACTATTTTCCACATGGTCATATAACTACTGTCAGTAGCCTGAGGCTTCAGATAAATGAATACTCTTATATATACACTGAAGTAAAAGAGAACAAACTTGAACTGGTAGTCAAAAGTGTTCATTTATCTAGAATATTGTCTTAAATATTGTTGTGTTTAGTTAAATAATTATGGAAGCAAGTACAATACATGATAACATGTACCAGGTTGGACAGGGTTTATAGTCTTAAGTTGCGTGACCACCTGGGACTATTAACCTTGGTTAAGTTAGGGCTGTTTATACCAGACCTGGTAAGATGTGGCTTACACATGTAAGGCATGTCTTATTGGCTCTCATATAAACGGCCCTATTATAGGGGGACTGGTACTGAAATTGTGACCTACTGGACTGGACTATATAAGGCCTATTCTGGATGTACATGTAGTTCTTGGTTACCCTGGCTAGGTGCCAGGAAAACCTTAGATATGCCTTTGACTTGGTCACATTGATCTGTGGACTCCTTCACAAATCAGTTATTGCTATCAATAAGACTGCAGCCTTGTCCGTTACTGTATAGTTTCTAACTGTGACAGTTGTGTGGCAATATGATTTTATATTTTTAGTCAATATATGCAAATCATGCAGTTAATCCAAATGTCAGATGGCTTGCTGTTGTTTGTTTAAAGAATGGTGTGGATAGATACTGGAGGAAAACTGCTCCCAAGTAAGATCTATCAATCTATAAATATCAAAGCTGTTTTTTACAGTATAATATTACCAGACTAGTATACAATATCACTTGTAACTTTTTGGTTAATGGTTTTTATTAGTGCAATATCTGAAGAAGAGAAAACCCAGATCAAAAATCAACTTCTGTCCACTTTTGGTGAACCAGTCCCACAGGTGAGTTTATACTGAAAAGGCATACATCAATTAATACTGTACAAATACGTATTGCTATTCACACAGATATGTAGAGGTCTTGCATATACAATAATTATATTCTAATTTGTTTCAGATTGCATCTCAAGTTTCAGTTTTAATAGCAAAGATAGCTAGGATTGAGTCTAAATCATGGACTGAATTGATGCCAGCCATATTACAGGTATGACAAACAGACAGACAGACAGACAGACTAAGAGACAGACACAGACAGACAGACAAACAAAGAGACAGACAGACAGACAGAAAACCTGCAGACAGACCTATAGGCACATCTACTGTATAGACAATGAGGCAGGTAGACAGACAGACAGACAGACAGACAGACAGACAGAGAGACAGATAGATAGATAGACAGACAGATAGACAGACAGAAAGAAACAGACAAACAAACAAACAAACAATCAAACAAACAAACAAACAAACAGACAGACAGACAGACAAACCATGAGACAGATAGACAGACAGACAGACAGACAGACAAACAAACAATGAGACAGACAGACAGACAAACAATGAGACAGACAGACTGGTTAATTGAGGTGAAAACATCACCTTCTGGTGCAGGAAAAAATATAATACTATTATTAAAGGTTGCTTTTGTGCAGATATTGTACTGTACATGTACAACTAGTATATATATATATATATATATATATTAATGACATTATTTTTACTTGATATCTGTTTTTGTTAAGTGTCTCCAACACTCTAACTCTCTCCATCGTCAAAGATCCTTGCTTATTTTTCAACATGTTGTGAAAATGATGGCTTCAAAAAGATTATATTCTGATAAAGAACTTTTCAGAGAGGTAACTACGTATTGATTTGTGCAAACTCAGCAAACAATTCCCACTTTATTTTAAACAAGTTTATTTTCTCTTTTAGTTAGCAGCTAGTGCATTTGATTTTGTGTTTAATATTTGGAATGGTTACATGAATAGTTGTTTTGAACAAATCAACTCACAGGTAAAATTTCTACTCAATGCCAGTGCACAAGATTTGTGTGACAATTTCATTTTGTGAAACTTTATTGCTACATGTATATATTGTTTTTTTAATTATTGTAGAGTGTAAATGCCAGTGAGTCACTTGAAGCTTGTTTACTTACAACAAAAGGTAATTATACAAAATCTACATCAAAAAAGGATACTGTATGTTTACACCCTGCCTGTATTAATGTGAAGTTTAATTTATGTTCCTCTTTTCCAATGAAGTACTGAAGAAATTTTTAACACACGGTTGGAAAGAGTTTGGTCCTGATTCACAACAAATGGTCAGTCAAGTCTTGTTTAATTACAAAGTTTGACGTAGCATCTTGCCACAGTTTGATATGTGATTTAATATTGAAATTTATATGTTCAGGCTTTTGTTAAGAAATGCATGGAAACTACAAAACAACTTGTGGAATTAAGTAAGTTTTTTGTACCGTATTTGTGTCCAAATTGACTGTTTTTATTGAGGTCTGAAATCTTAGTAACAGCTTTACTCCAACAAAGCTTTATAACATGTTTATATCTAATGTCAGTAAAAACAAGTCATGTTGTTTTAAAGTTCTTGATGTGGCTGCAATATAGATAAATTCAATATTTTGTTGTGTTTTTGCAGGGCTCAAGTTATTGACAAACCAGGCTATTGTTGTTCAGATGGAGAAGCTAATTGTCTTATTGGCAAAACTGGTAAGGTTCATGTATTATATTCTTCCTTGGCTGCCACACATTTGTTTGGAGTATATTCCCAATTTCTATCTATCATTTAGATTCTTTCTGTCTTCTATTTTTTCTTTAGTAGTCTTCTTTCATATCTCATTCTCTTCTTTCTTCTTTCTCCCTCCATCTCAATTCATTCTTCTCTCCTAAAGTTCCATCCTGTTTCCTTTTTTATGTTTTTATCTCCTCTATTATATTCTTTTCCTTTTTCTTCTTTTTTTTTTTCTCTTGCCTTTTCTTTTTCCTTCTCTTTCTTCTTTCTCTCTTTCTTACCTTTCTCCCCCTTTTCATTCTTACCCCTTCCTTCCTTCCTTCCTTCCTTCCTTCCTTCCTTCCTTCCTTCCTTCCTTCCTTCCTTCCTTCCTCCCTCCTTCCTTCCTTCCTTCCTTCCTTCCTTCCTTCCTTCCTTCCTTCCTCCTTCCTTCCTTCCTTCCTTCCTTCCTTCCTTCCTTCCTACCTTCCTTCCTTCCTTCCTTCCTTCCTTCCTTCCTTCCTTCCTTCCTTCCTACCTCCTTCCTTCCTTCCTTCCTTCCTACCTTCCTTCCTTCCTTCCCTACCTTCCTTCCTTCCTTCCTACCTTCCTTCCTTCCTTCCTTCCTTCCTCCCTTCCTCCTTCCCTTCCTTCCTTCCTTCCTTCCTTCCTTCCTTCCTTCCTACCTTCCTTCCTTCCTTCCTACCTTCCTTCCTTCCTACCTTCCTTCCTTCCTTCCTTCCTTCCTACCTTCCTTCCTTCCTTCCTTCCTCCCTCCTTCCTCCCTCCCTCCCTCCCTCCTTCCCTTCCTTCCTTCCTTCCTTCCTTCTTTCCTTCCTTCCTACCTTCCTTCCTTCCTTCCTACCTTCCTTCTTTCCTTCCTTCCTTCCTAGTTCCTACCTACCTTCCTTCTTGCCAGTCTTCTTTCCTTAACAGTCTGTGTTGGTTTCTTTTTCTTGCAGATTTTAAGCATTCAAGAATATCATGCATTGTTTTGTGTTCCTTTACTCAAAGAGATGCTGCAGTTTTCAGCATTTTATGTGTTTACAAGTTGTGGAACTGAACTAGTTTTTGAAAGATTTCTTGTTCATTGTTGTAATTTAATGAAAAGTATTGTAAAATGCGAGACTTATAAACCACCAAAGAAAATAACAGGTTAGATGCACAACAATCGAAATATAGTACGGTTTGATATACTGCCAAAACAGAGAACGTAGGAGTCTAACGTTTCCAGCGAAGGCCCTTCGTCCGAGAGAAACGTCAAATGCACAGTTTGGTTTCTTGATAGCCTAGTGTATCAGGATTAAAAACTGTTTCTATTGTGTTTTATTTTAGATTCTGTTGATCAAGTAATTGTTGAAGCACATCAGGTACCTTCATTTAAATACTGTATGAACAGAAAATAAAATGCTCAAAGTTCAATGTTCATACATTATTTCTTTCAGATCCAAAAATCATTTTTTACACAACCTGTTCTTTCTGAAATTGTAAAAACTCTAGTTTCTCACTACTTTCTGCTCACGAAAGACGACTTGGAACTTTGGGACAATGATCCAGAGGAATTTGGTAAGACCACTGCTACCACTATTAATAATTATAACTTTCTTCAAAGCTCAAGTGTTTAAAGGATAAAGATAAAGGATAAAGGACTGGGGGCTAATCATCCTTACTTGCAGCCAGTGGCTGAATTGCGAAGGACGCAGATCAACGTGGCCGTGTCGAGGCATATCAAAGGCGCTCCAAGCAGCCGCCATACGACACAGTTCAGACCACGGATCACAGCTAAGATGTTAGGTGTTGATTTTATGGAGGGAGGAAAACCGGAGAACCCGGCGAAAAACCCTCGAAGCACAGGAGAGATCAACTACAACTTTACTCACATGAGTCCAAGCCCGGCAACGGGGTCATTCCCAAGCGGTCACCCATCCAAGTACTAACCCCGTCTAACCGGGCTTAACTTTTGGTGAGAGGCAGCGCGCTAACAGCACACGCCAGCCGTGCTCCCCAAGCATTTGTTTGGTGTTGAATTTCTGATTATTAATTTTTGTGTTTATTCTGCAGACAACGAAGAAGCAGGAGAGTCGTGGCGATATCAATTACGGGTAATTTTCTAATTTTACGTGTATTCTCGACCGTGTATATTTTACTTCTTATCTCTATGTATTCTACGTAATGTATATTCCTATGTACTGTATTCTACCTGTATCCTAGCATCAACGTATTGTTTTAAGTGATAGATTGTTGATGTTATTTTTAGCCAAGTACAGACGTTTTGCTTCTTACGTTATGCAGTGAGTTTCGTGCATTGGTCACACCAGTCATAGTTGATATAATTACGTCTGCTCAAGGTACAATCCCGTTGCACTTTCTCTTTCCTTTTAGTGTTTTACAAACAAATTAAGAATTAGTTCTAAGCGGAATCTTTCTCATCTTTAGGCTTTCCTGAAACGGAAGATTTTCGAATTTTACTCCAAAAGGAAGCGGGTACGTTTCTCGTGTTTTCTGCTTGTTAACTTTGAAAAGACATTTTCTATCTATTTAACAAAATTAATCTTGTGAGTTTTTTGTTTAGTGTACAATGTTGCCGGATTATTGTCGTACGATCTCTTTGAAGAAGTCAGTTTTGAAGAATGGTTTACGCAACATTTGTCGAAAGAACTACAAAATAAATCGCCAAAGTAAGTTGTGTGGACATTGAATAGTCTGTCAGGTTACTGGCATAAATAGGGACCTTAAGATGCTAGGACGACGACGGCGGTTAAAAACCAATTCAAATTTTAGCATTAAAAAGAAGTCACGGTTAACTGACTACTGTATTCAATACTTGAAGCTTGTTTTATAATTTTCAAAGTGTTAAAACGGTTGAAGTGTCTGTGTTAAGGCAATCTCAGACAACAGTTCTCATCACCCCACGAATCAACGTCGTCCTGAAGACGTGAAAATGCTCTGAGTGGCGTTGCATACAGAGCGAGGACGGTGTTAAGATTACTCTTGGGACTAGAAAGTATTCATTATCTTTGTTTTGCAAGAAGAATGCTTTTGTTTGAAGGACGTCGTCCTCGAAGTTGCCGTCGTAGATCTTAAGGTCCCTATTATCTCAGACAGATAGGACCTTGGAAAAATTCTAGGGTGTACCTAAATATTCTGGCTGTCTTGCTAGCTTTTTGTGTTGAATTATATTTTGCCACTGTAGCATGTCTGTCTGTCTGTCTGTCCGTCCGTCCGTCCGTCCGTCGGTCTGTCTGTCTGTCTGTCTGTCTATCTGTCTGTCTGTCTGTCTGTCTGTCTGTCTGTCCGTCTGTCTGTCTGTCTGTCTGTCCGTCCGTCTGTCTGTCTGTCTGTCTGTCCGTCTGTCTGTCTGTCTGTCTGTCCGTCTGTCTGTCTGTCTGTCCGTCCGTCTCTCTGTCTGTCTGTCTGTCTGTCTGTCTGTCTGTCTGTCTGTCTGTCTGTCTGTCCGTCTCTCTTATTTTTATCCAATGTACATCCATCAACTTTTGTTGCATCTATATTAAAATATTTCCAAAAATTACAATTTAGTTACAGAATCATTCGACGTCGAGTCATCTGGCTTGTTGGTCAGTGGATTAATGTTAAACTGTCTCCTCCTCATCGTCCTTTGTTATATGAAATCATTCTAAATCTTATGAGTCAATCAGAGGACCTAGTGGTAAGCACAAACTTGATTTATGAATTAAAATGATGTTTTGAAACGCGAGTAATGTTACGTTCGGCTGCGACGCAGGCTCTAGCATCCTGCCAAGGTGGAATCTTAATCTGATAGCTGCTTTGATCAGGAATTAAAGTTGGGTTGCTGACGTGAAAGGTGCGTGCACGAACCACGGTGCTACCAACATGTTTTTCGAAGTACATACATTATAGTCCGGATATTAACTCCAGTTTTTATCTCCTCTTTAGGTGAGGCTCAGTGCATCAAAAACACTAAGACTTGGTATCCTTTGCAATAAATCTCCTTCGCTTTTATCTTAACTTTTTGTTTCTCGTGATTTTCCTTTAACTAAAATGCTTTGATTAGCTGTCGATGACTTTGAGTTTCGAACAGAAGATTTTCTACCGGTGAGTTTGAAAAAACTTATATTAACCAGGGGGGAGGGTGAACTATAGTTAAGACCTTTATAGGAGATCTCGTGAGGTGACCAACGCTACTAAAAGACGGGTTACGCTATTTTTTTTTACATAACTTTAAATATATGGTTTTCTATTTAATCAATCAATCGATCAATCAATCAATCAATCGTTCGTTCGTTCGTTTGTTTGTTTGTTCGTTCGTTTGTTCATTCTTTTGTCAATTTTCTCATTCAGTATTTAGAGACTAGTGTTTCTCTTCTCTTCAAACTTCTCTGTGATGTAAAGGAATGTGACACCAAGGTAACCAATGTGGCAATTAATCCTTCCATTTTAACACGTGACTAGATATATCAGTCAAGTGTTAATAAGTTCTTTATTTTTTCTTGTCAGATGCATGTTCTATTTGTTATGTCAATGGTGATTGAAAGAGTTGGTCCAAAGATTAAGCCATATACTGGATCATTAGCTGCTTATCTACCACAACTTTGGCAAGAGTCTGAGGAACATAATATGCTACGGTGTTCCATTCTCTCCACTCTTATCCACCTTGTTCAGGTAACGATACTCATGTATTTCAGGATTTTACCTTTTTAAGATAATGTAGTGTAATATGAAGGTGGGTTTTCACTTTTATAGATCATCTTTTGTTTTATTCTATTGTTTGATTTTTTCAGGGTCTTGGCTCGGAATCTGTTCATCTTTATCCATTTCTTATTCCAGTCATTCAGCTCAGTACAGATGTTACTCAGGTGAGCGTTGCACAAAAATATATTTATTCACCAAGGGCTTGTTCATATGATCCCCATATTTGAGGTCGATCTGGCGGGAAAATATTTCCTTGATATTTTCATACGGACAGAGCAATGAAGAAGCGAGATCTGTTTAACAAAGGCAAATACTTTAAAACGAAGTTCCCACATATGAAAAGTATTTGAAAAAGTGTTATTATAACTGCCCTATTTACTAATATGTGTAAACACATTGTATAGACAACAGTAAATACATTAATTATCATTTTATTATTAATTTAGCCTCCACATGTTTATTTATTAGAAGATGGACTAGAACTTTGGTATGTTGTATTTTTTTAACAAGTTTTCTTTTGACGATTAAGCCTATCGTTGACACACATGTGCGGTAATAATGACGAAGACGACAACAACAACAACAACAGCAGCAGCAGGAGCAATCAAGATTCTGTCAGACATTCTTGTGTATTCTTGTAGTATTGAAGTGTACACGCGTAAAAACGCACAACTTGTTCACGGTTCTCAACAGGCGTGAACAATGTTTTGTGCTGCTCGCCGTGAACAATGTTTTGTGCTGCTCGCCGTGAACAAGTTGTCAACAAGTTGTTCACTTATGGTTCGAACAACTTGTTCACGGATAAATCAACAGCCATGAACAAGTTGTTCCAACAGCACATTTTTATAGCCAACAACGTTGTTCGCACATGATACAACATGTTGTAACAGCATGACGAAATAACAACGATGAACAACAATGTTACAACAATGATGAACATGGTTGATGTATCAACACGTTCTTCGGTTGTTCCAACATGCGTGAACAACGGTTGTTGTTTCATCAAGCTGTAACAACTTGTTGAAACAATGATCAACAATGTTGTTCATTTATCAATGTTGTTCACACATGTCAACAAGTTGTTACAGCGTTGTTCAGGCAACAATGCTGTAACAACTTGCGAGATTTTTACGCGTGTAGTTAATAATCTTTTCTTTCTATAATTCATTTTTTATAGGTCCAACACTCTTAAATACGCCTCTTCCATCACTCCAGAACTTCTTCAAGTGTTCAATAACATGCCTCATCTTCTCGGTAAGAATTGGATAATGAATGACAAAGGAGATTTCTTTATTTAAACTATTGCTGATTCCAGCACTGTGTGTACGTAAACCACAGAATAATAATTGACAATCATGACTTTTTTCTAGAATTAAGTTCTGAGAATTTAAGAACAAGTTTTTCGATAGTTGAGTCGTACATTTTGTTGGCAGAATTGGAGTTTCTTCAGGTAATGCACAAGGAAAACTTTCTTAATATTTGAAGTGTTTCTATATTTTTTTACATTGTGTTTATAACAAGCTCCTTGGTTAACTTTGCAGGTTTGGGGACGACTTATTGTAAGCACATGTGATAATTTACTGGGAACTATGAAGTCTGAGGGAAATATGGTTTTAGCTAGAGTAAGTTCTTGGAATACTGAAGCGAAAATGTTTTTGAGAACTTTTGGATTGTTTTTTATTATACTGTGTAATATTGTCAACTTTTTTAGATTATTGAAGTAATTTTTCGACTTTTCCCTCTGGAAGGACCTACGTTGTTCCAACCAGTTTTACCGAAAATATTTAAATCGATACTGGACGGGAAGGTGAGGTATTTGTGGCACATGTTCATAATTTGTGTGCTGAGGCCAAGAAGGAATGTACTTTCATTTAATGTACTGGTTATATTTTTCTAGGAGTACGGACCATTACTTGCGGTGTATATATCTCTATTTGCCATTGTACTGCTCAAGAATCCATCATATTTCTACAATTTTGTTCAACTTATAGCCAAGCAGTATGGAAAATCTGTAAGCATACTTATTAGTCTAGATTATTAGTCTCGATACGTAAGATGCTTCGAAGTGGTATGGATATAGCTATAAATTATGGGAATGTAGCCTAAATAAAGCTTTTTAGCCTAGTACGTGATTGTAACGTTCGTGTTTCATCTTGTTGGTCTTTAACGTCAGGTCAACTGCTCCAAGAATGGCCAGACACACCGGTTTTGACTTGCGACCATTATCCACCATCGAAAATAAGTGCAAGATAAAAGATGGAAACTATTTCAACGCTCAAAACATGCACTTCGTATTTTTTTCTATTTCTTAGTGTGAAGACATATTAGGAGCATTTCTGGACTCGTGGCTTGAAAGAGTGAGTTAATTATAAGTGCTCAATATATATTTTCCTGTCTTAGAATACGAACCTAAATTAGAATATTTTTTTATTAAGATGGATTCGATCACAAAACCAGAAAGAAGGAAGCTTTCAGCTTTGGCTTTGTTCTCAATGTTTTCGACCAATCAAAAGTGAGTTTCTGTTTCATACTTCAATCAGACATCTTTTTGTTTTGTGTAACATTTTCTCTTTCATTAAACCTTGTTTTGTTTATTTGCTATATCTTTCCTTCGATTCTTTCTCACTGAAGAGTTCTTCACAGTCGTTTTGCCGTCATAATTGAAACCACTGTGGATATTTTACACGAGTTAAACAAAGGAGAGCCATATCCCTCAGAGTAAGTGCTCTCGTCTTGTTAAAGATGATAACTTCATTTTAGTTAGAGTAAAGCTACGTTTACACGGTACCGGACGAATTCGAGACCGGTCTCGAAATCGTCCTATTTCGCCGTGTAAACAGGTGGAACCGTACTAATTCGAGACCGGTTCCGAATTTATCTTCCGTGTAAACAGGCGGAACAGTACTAATTCGAGACCGATTCCGAATTTATCTTCCGTGTAAACAGGCGGAACAGTACTAATTCGAGACCGGTTCCGAATTTATCTTCCGTGTAAACAGGCGGAACAGTACTAATTCGAGACCGGTTCCGAATTTATCTTCCGTGTAAACAGGCGGAGCCGTAGTAATCCGAGACCGGGTCTGATGAGCTTACAGAGGTGTATTCAACAATAGCCGCTAGAAATTGGTGATAATAACTGGACCATGACGGTCGTTTTTTAAATATATAACGTTATTTTTTATGACGATGTTTGAACTGGATCTTTGCTCTCTTTATTTTAGTTGTCTGTTGATGAATCCTAATGACGATATCTCGAATGACGAATATAATTCCCAAGAGTATTTGCGACGTCGAGAGGTAACAAGATAGAGTGCGCAATGCAGTGCACGTGAACACATCGAGATATGTGCGTGTTATGTAGGACAGCCACATGCGTGCTATTTAGGAAAATGTGTGTCTTTTTCAGTGAAATGGACGTGCTCATTCGTGCTGTATGGTGTTTTTTTATGGTAATGAACCGTGACGAACGTGTTCTGTAGTCAGTATATACGTGCTTTCCAGGGTAGCATACGTGCTATTTAGTGCATTGTACGTGCTCTCCAGGGCAATGTGCGTGCTTTGCAGGAAAATATACATGTTCTTCTATTCTTCATTTCTCGTTTTGTTTTTTGGTGTAGTTGAATCTTAAAGATCCTGTGCACACAACCAAGCTTACGATCTTCGTCCGAGATATATTACATCATTGTTATCAAGTATATGGTCAACAAGAGTTTGAAATGATGCTGCAGTCTGTTGAAAGCTCAGTTATCAAAGAATTAAAATCTTTTATAAATTCTGAAAGGTAGGCCGAGAAGAAAGATGGAATATTTGTGACATTATTAATATTAGGTTTCGGAATAAAGATGTTGTTCTTTAAGCTAAGCCATTTCTGACGAAGCGCTGTTTATAGCTTCCTCAATCTCAAGATTCGTACCAACTGGTAGTTGAGTTGTGATGTGCTTTTATATTTGAATGAGATGGAAAATTCCAAGAAACTTGGTAGTTAAAAAAATTCTTATTTTAAGATTTTCTTATCCCGTCTGTCAGATAATGATCTTATTGTGTGTTTTTTTGACAAGACAATATTTTCTTAAGAAGACTGAAATTTCTTAAACTTAAGCAGGTGTGTATATAATATTACTTATATATATATATATATATATATCAGAAGATATAACAAAATAGTTTACAGTTATAAAAATAGCTTACAGTTATGTACACAGTGGCGTATGTAGCGTGACCATTCTGAGTGTATGTGGGGGTGGGGGGGGGGGTGTACCTCAATTGCTCCCTCACATTAGCGACCAACTAAATGTTACGATTAATTTACCGCAAGTCCCGCTTTTCCCTACAGAAAATCTGTTTTACTAACCAATTTTCCCGAAAAATGGGGATGGGTGTCACTCCCCACCCCACCCCCCACAAACCCGCGCGCTACACTGCTGTATGTACAATTGTACATCAGAGTACAACGTCGTGATACAAATATATTTTAGTAATGAAATACCAAGTCTAGTGTTTTGTTCAACGCGGGAGAATGCAGTTGGTGCGGCTCCCCCCTTCCCTCCCCTCCCCTCCCCTGCGACTCTCTCCCCTCCCCTTCTCCCTCCCTCATTAGTCACACCAATGACAATTTTTTTTACTGTTACTAAAACGCAAAATAATATAATTTGAAGTGGTACAAATTACATCAATAACGTGCCAAAATTTTATAATTATGATTAAGTATAATTATGAAATGTCTAATACACCTTACCCCTCCTCCCCTCCCCAAGTCCTCCAAAATTCCTTTGGGAATTAGCAGGAAAGCTTTCCACGGCTTCTAGCCAATGGGTATAGACGTTCTAATTATAATAGCCAATCATGAAGGACTTCTTGAATTTTTGACCAATCACATTTCTTCTCTGGTGTCAATCTGCCGAAGCTTTGCTTGAAAGAATTTGGAGTTGTTTGGGGAGCGTTTGAAGAAATATTCTGTTTGGCTCAAGCAAGTTGCCTTTTGTACGATTTGAATTGGAAATAAGATGAATTCCTAGTGGTAGAAAAACATTGGAAAGTCTACGCTAAACAGGTAAGACCAAATACTTTGTATTTAAGCGGGAAAATGCTCTTCTACAACCTCAATAATGCCAATGTCTTTCTGGGTGTTCTTGCTTTCGTGTCAAATTGAGAAATGTTAAAGCGCTAGTGTTTAGTTCTTTTGTCACTATTATTAACGACTGTTTTGAGCAAAATTTCCTCCTCTATAAACGGCGTAACAGAGTGTGCTTGGAAATTGACCATAACGTTTATATTTCATCAAGTTGTTTCGGCGAAATGTTTTTTTACGTTCGTGTTGGAAAAACCGCCATGTTGTCGCCACTGTTCATATTTTGTGACCCGATGTTTTTCGTGTTTCAAGATATTCAGTCACCTTTTCTACATAGCATTTACTGTAATTTAATGAAACTTGAAAGACAAGATTTAAAGTTTCTTTCTAGAATATCTGTATTTTATTGTTAATAGCGGCTTTTTCTGATTGTTCATTGCCATTCTTGCCATAGCGTTTTACTTTCACCTCGGAAGTAAACTTTTGACAGGATATATGTCCTGAAGACAAGCACAAGCTAGTAATATTATTAGCCAAGCTCTCGTTTGTGTTGGGATTTTGCACCGAAAAAACACACCTGGTTCATCCTTTATGCAGCTTTGTAACTGAATTTTTTCACGAAACGTTCGTGCAAGAATTCTACGCGACAATTTTGTAACATAATTAATATAACAATTATAAAATATAACAAAATTATTATAATTATATTTAATATATTATAATTAATTTTCATTTACGACATCTAAAATTACTTCAAAGTACGTTAATGTTTTGGGGGAGGGATGGGGGTGATTTTTACAGCATTGGTAAATATTCCGAGGCAAATATAATGCATTATAATAAGGCAAAAAAGGAAATATTAAATGGGATAAAATTAAATAGATTATCAATTAGATAATTTGCTACCTTTTCCGACGTGTCCCGACTGGTGACGTCAATTAACGATGATTTAAAGCACGGAACTGACGGAAGTTTGAGGCTCGTATGTTTTATGTGGTGTCGGGTTCTTTATAAATAAATTATTAAGATCAAAAAATAAATAGAAGACATGGCCATATGCTCCTTGGTTTTGTACCTGTTTTTGATCACTTTGCTGAGCAGTTTTCCAATCAAAACATTGGAGTTATCTAATGCCGGAAGTGTGGATGACTCACATTGTAAAACTACAAAACATAACAAATACGCCACTCAAGAATTATCAGATGAAGAAGTATTCACAAGAGGTCATTTAAAACCATTTGGTTCACATCGTCCTCCAGATGAAATTGTTGAAGAACTACCGTTTATGATTTCTCCTGAAGATTTTTATATGAAATATGTGATAAAACACAAGCCTGTTGTTTTAAAAGGTACGTGCTGTTTTTACTTAATATTTGTTAATAAATAAATTAATAATTTTAATTAATAATACAAAATATATAATAACAACTATAGCGTTCTATATCTGATAAGATATTTTAGGGTATATTGCAAGTTATGATGTAAATTTTATATTTGTATTAATTGTATAATCTTTATATTGAGGGGGGGGGGTGTTATTATAATTGTCATCATGGTAGTTTATAATTTGATGTGGATAATGATCGTTTTCACTCACGTGATCGGTGACCCCATGGGGGTGGTGAAACAATACGAAATATTTGAATAAGAAAGAGCTAATTCCCATACCGTACACCAATATGGCCGCCATTTCATTGTTTTGGTACACAAATATGGCCGCCGTGACGTCAGATGAAAACGATCTATTAATATATTTATAGGTGCAGTCAAACATTGGCCAGCTTACAAACTTTGGACTGATGATTACTTAAACAAAACTTATGGCAATGTTACTTTTAATATGGAGACGAGAGATGACGATAAGTTAAATATTCCACAGTCCATGAAACTGGAGGAATTTCTCGAAAACTACAAGGATGCAAACAGATATTTAGTTGATGAAGTGACACCAGAAATGAGGAAAGAAATTATCCTTCCTTTGTGTTTACGATGTGAAGAAATGGACAAATACTTTTTTGTTTCATATTTCTGGTTTAGTCAAGGTGATACTTTATCTAAGATCCATATTGATACAGATGAGAATATATTATGTGTGGTTAAAGGACATAAAGAAGTTCTCATGGTTTCTCCAATATATTCTGATCATCTTGATTGTGATACATCGAGAGTCCTTGGTGTCTCTGATATTGATGTCGCTGCAGTGGATCTAATCAAGTACCCACAGGTGAAAAATCTTCATTATGTTAAAGCCATTGTGGAGGAAGGAGACATGGTGTATATCCCACAAATGTGGTGGCATTATGTGTACTCCAGGTTAGTACAGTAGATTGACTGCAGTACACTGTACAGTACAGTATGGTACAATAGAGCTTGATACAGTACAGTAGGGAAAATAGTACAGTGCACTAGCTGGCCATCAAAAAGGTCTAGAATACTGTAAATTAAAGTTGTCGTTTTTTTAAAAAGGCCAGGAAGACAACAAGCTGTTGCTTTGTGGTGGAAATCCAAGCCTTGGATGAAGGAATCTGGTCGAAAATCTTTTGCTGTCAAAGATAGTGTTGAGAAAGGTGCATTTATTAATATTTTATTCAGCTAAGGCATATAGACACGTACAGTTGAGAGTAATTAAGATTAATAAAGATGCTGTTTTTGGCTGGCTCAGGCAGGATAATTGCATGGGTTAAGTGAATTTATATCATAATAATCCAACAATAATAATATTACTTGTGTTCACAGGGGATTTGAAAAGAAAATATTCATATGCAAATGCTCTAGCTCAATATGAATATTGGGTTCAAAATGTGAGCAATGAACGACCAATGATAACATGTAATGAGCAAAAGATCTTAATGAGTCAATATCAGTTTGAAACAGATAAAGACCTTGATGGAGAACAGACATTAGGTGATGGAGGTGATATGGAAGAGGTAAACAGTTAATACTTTATAATTTATATACTATTAATAATATATATATACTACTAATATTCAATGTTTTTTTCTTATTTTTCTCTATTCATCTCATGCACAGGATGATGAAGAGAGTTATAGAGAAACGCTTAAAAAAGAAAAATTATCAGGAAAAGGTCTCAATATTTCTCCAACATTTCTTCCTTGTGATTTTGATCGAGAAAATTTAAAAAGTCCTTGTCACTACAAAACATGTCAAGAAGATGACGATGGTCTCAAGTGCATTCGCTACACTTTGGATTACTGTGCTGCTTTTCAAGATCGAGGCTGTGTCATTCGTCTACCCCAGCATCTTAACAAAGTGCACAAAGAAAGTTATGCAATTATCCACACAATGACCTCAGATTTTAATTAGGTGTCATACATGACCAGTGATACAATACACATGCAGCATTTATTAAATATTTATTATCAATTAAAGCAACATGATAATCAAAAGAAGACACTTCTTTTTTAAATTATTCTTATTCACTTTTTAGTAACATGAAAATATGTGAGAGATTACACAGTTACTGAAATTTCCAGAGGTTTATAAATTAAGGAGAAAAAAAAAATACTAAAGAAAAAATAATCAGTTATTTGCACTCAGTGTAACACGTCTGTAGAGAACTTAGAAAGTTTATCAATATCTTGTCTATTTTTCCACAAAAATGAAGTTGATAATTATTTTAATTGCCTTGAGACATAACTTTCAAATTTTAAACTACTTGTGACCATCAACCATTTAACACTTTCACTTTGTCTGTTCTTGAACACCAATAAAACATGTGCATTAGTTCTGTTTTCTCAAGTTCTTACACTGACTATCTTGCAAACTTAAAAATGTCTAATTCCTGTTCTGAACTGCTGATCGTACTCCTGCTGCTGCAGCATTTTGAACAGTTTTGTTAGACATGGCTCCTTCAGCAAACTCTGCCTGTGCCTTCTTTATGCTGGCCCCAGTTGTTCGGTAAATCATATGTACCTAAAACAAACACAGAAATGAAATTTGTAAGCTATCATTAACTTTAACTCTTTCCTGTCTGAATTGGTCTTTAGTATTTTATTCTGGCTAATGCCAGACAATTTTATTCACCTCTGGAGAAGCACTCAGACAGGAATGAGTTATAAACTATCTCTCTAACTCTTTCCTGTCTGAATTGGTCTTTAGTATTTTATTCTGGCTAATGCCAGATGATTTTATTCACCTCTGGAGAAGCCCTCAGACAGGAATGAGTTAAACTATCTCTCTAACTCTTTCCTGTCTGAATTGATCTTTAGTATTTTATTCTGGCTAATGCCAGATGATTTTATTCACCTCTGGAGAAGCCCTCAGACAGGAATGAGTTAATGAATGTTCTTGTAGTTGCCAAAATAAAAAAAAACTAAAGACCAGTTTGGACCCTACACTTGCCTTTCTGAGCAAGAAGATTTCCAACAATGCATTGATAACAAAGAGAACAGCAGATGCAAACATCATCAATGACACTGCTTTATGGCTTCCATTGTCTTTGAATAAGTTGGCTGCATTGATAAAACCACTAAATAAGAATAAGGCATGGAATAAGCAGGGCATGAGATTTGCAGTATCCCGATATCCTGGAGATACCACATTTTAAGTTTGGATACTGGGCATCATAAGCTCAGTATCCCATGGGGATACCATGAAAATTAGGATAGTGAACAATTGTTGAGCAGCAAATTCTATGAGTGATTCTATCCCAATTAATTGTTGTCGTTCTTCGCGTCTTGTCTGCAAATGTTGGTGGAAAATTCGACGAAGTTGACAACTGTAAATGATAGGCATACACAAAATAGTACCTGCAACAAGGAGTCATTGCTGGACAAAATGATCATAGGCTCTGGGAACGAGATTAACATATTCCACGTATTTTTTTCAATCTCGTGTTGTTAGTTGTTATTTAATACAGTCACACTACATAGTCCTGGATTTGATGGCTTTTGACAATGCCATGGACACTTTACAATTATGTTCAAGACATAAATAAACTATTTAAAGTATTAACACTCTTATCCATGTGTTAAATTATTGTACAGCTGGGCTAGGCATATACTAGTGTAGTATGAATAATGTTGTCAGCCAGACTGCAGGAAAGTTTGTAAAATGCACTAAGGAGATTCGTATATTTCTTATATGTAGGCAATTCAACTGTCAGCATGAAACTGTGCAATGGAGATCTCTGTTGCGCAGTACAAACTTTCCAGTCTATTGTTGTGTTAAATAAAAGTTTGGATACTGCTTATTGGAATATCTACTATCCAAATGTGGGATACTAATTTTCAAGGAGGGATACCAGATTTTTAAGTGCCAGTATCCCACTGGATACTGCTGAAAGTTTCAAATCTCATGCCCTGGAATAAGTTAACAAATGACACATTTTTGGTGTACTTTTTTCATTCACTTTCCTCCTTTAAAAATACTTTTACTATACATGTACTCTGACCACAACATTTTCTGTTGAAATTATATATTAGGACATAAGAAAACCATGCTTACCATGTTCCAATTTGATCAACGCCGAGGCAAGCAATAGCATTAAAGAGGATTTGAAAGAACAGAATAAAGAAAAACACCATAAAACTGAAGGAGCTGTCACTTCTAAAATTATGGAGAAAAGTATAAAACATTGTCAAATACATAAATTGTACAGTGTGATTAACTTTGGTAATCTGAATTTTTAATCATATAGCCATTTAAAAACATACTTGAATGCATTATAACTTGGCCTGTACCAAAGACAGAAAGAACAAGGCACAAACAACAATAGATATATGATTGCCACAATAAAAGTTACAGTCCCACTGCTATCAATAATTATATATGCCATGGATGCAATCAGATTGTAGAACAAAGTCAAACAATAAACTAAAAGAGAAGAAAAAATTCTTAGTGAATTTTTCAATCAGTTCAATATTTTTGCAACAGTAATTATCAGTGCACCATAATACTTACACTGCCAGGTATAGAAGAGCATTCTGCAAGTTTTCTGATAGTCTGGGGGAACATCAACACTTATATCATGGAAAAAGCAAGGTTGAACAGGGCATGATTTTGGAAATGGAGGAAAATTATTTTTCCTGTCTGAAACAAAAAAAAAAACTGTGATGAGAGGATAGTTTAATGTAGGGTAAAAAGGATAAAGGACTGGGGGCTAATCATCCTTACTCGCAGCCAGTGGCTGAATTGCGAAGGACGCAGATCAATGTGGCCGTGTCGAGGTATATCAAAGGCGCTTCAAGCAGCCACCAACGATACAGTTCAGACCACGGATCACAGCTAAGATGTTAGGGTAGTACGTACATGAAGTGTGTAAGTTTCATCTGATTTTTAAGAGTATATTTTTTGCAAGATATGTTGTAAGAGGATGTTGAGTACCTCGCCATTGCATCTGTTTTAACTGTTGCTCTTTTTCATGCAGTTCAGCTGCCCTTCGTTCTAGCTCCTACAAGTTAATCGCACAAATTAATGATATTTTAATATAATTATTAACATATTACAGACAGTATAACTTTAATTTTATTTGAGAAAATGTACCTCCTGCCTTTTTGCAAGATTTTCTTGTTCTTCAGTAACCTACAAAATAAAAAAAAAACATGAAACTGTTGCACAGTTTCTTGCAGGATTTTTTTGAAAAATAAAAAATATACATACAACAATCCTGCATGTGAATAGTGTCTACTTACTGCACTATAGGTCTGTGGTTGATCATCTGATCTGATGTCAATTACTGCAGGTTCAGATGGTTGTGGTGGTGGGATAGTTACATGAGCAGCAGCAGGCTGTAAGAATTAAAAAAAAGCAAGGTTAATTAACCTTGATGATGGACTGTTCACACACTTTTGTCTTTATATGGAAATATTTTACACTGTAATCCACAGTACAACTATCCTAATATTTTTTGTTAAAACCTGAAACCAACTACTATACTGTATTTCACTATTAGTTTTGTTTGCTCTGAGTGTGATAAGTATATCAGTATATACTACCTTAGCCGTATTTTCTTCAGCAAATGGATTGTAATCTTCAAAACCAGTTTTGGCTTTAGTAGTAGCTGGAGTTTTAGTTGCTGAGGTCACAGATGGATCCTGGAAATATGAATAATGATATATGTACAGGGAAATATATATATACTGTATATAATTATCTATAATTTGATATCTTTGCACACATCTTCCCCTCTGAAAAACAACAATTAACAAAATAATTGTAATTATGAATAAATGTGATTAGACTGGTTTAGTCCACATAAAATTCAAGTTGATTCATTGAGACAAGGGCCTGATTATTAAATCTATGAATCTTTTGCGACAAGAGTGTTTATAAATATTGATATGCAGTCTTGTTTGACTATTAAAACACATCACTCAAATATTCTTTATATTAGTGTCTTTTGTTTGACCAAAATGCCCAGATTACGTCCATATTCTCAAGCTTCATATTCAGTCTTATAAAGTTATAGACAAACTAGCCTGTTAGCTCTAAATATCAACCAACAATTAAACAAGAAATTTCACCTATTAATTCCAGTTTTGTGACATCTGATATGCAATAATTATTAATAAACAACTTTTAATACAAATTACAAAGAGACAAAAACATTATAATTTTTCTCGACTTCACTACAGAATCAAAACACAAGCATTACACACAAGTAGACTACTTAGTGCTATAACATATCGTTTTTAGATCACTGGGGTTCTGTTATTTCATGATTTTTAATCAGAAATAGAATCATACGCAGACTACTCATGAAATGAATGCACATTTTTAACCAAGCAAAATTCATAAAATGGTGACTCACCGCAAACGGATTTTCATCATCTTCGAAAGGATTTTTATCCATAACTTACAATATACCAAAGAAAACTGGAATCAGTTTCGTTTCCACACAAGATCTAACGAAGTTTTCCAGTCAATCTTTCCCTTTTACTTTCTTCCTGACCGAGAGAAGAACGACTATATGACGTCATCACTTGGATTGGGTGGGGTTTGGGGGAGAAAATATCTAGATCTATGATCATAGATTTAATTTTTAGATTTTAAAAAGTAAGAAAATATGGATATAAATCTCAGCAAGAAGTATAAGAGAAAAGCTTTTCATTTTTTTATGAATTTATAGGTTTTTAAGCTTATTTGATAAATCATGAGAATAATTTATGCAAGATAATTACGTGAAATATATTTATATGTGGTTGTAAAATACCGCTGACTAATATTTTGCTGACTTAAAATTATTTATTTATTGTGCAGTGTTTGTGTTTGCAAGATCTCCAGACATCGCATTTCTCAGCTTCTACCCAAGTTTTGTAGGTTTTCTAGATTGTTTTTCTACATAATGTCTTCAGATCCAAGAATTCGTCAACTTAAAATAAAGACTGGTGTTGTGAAGAGGTATTTTGCTATCACTTGTTTTTGTGCTGTTTGACACTTCATGACTTGTACTCGTACAGTTGTACTTTAATTTTTAATGTAAATACATTTTTGTTACTGTTTATTAGGCTTGGGAAAGAAGAAAAGATGTATGAGAAAGAAGCAATTGATCAAGAAAAAAAAGTTAAAAAGATGGAAAGTGATGGAAAAGATGAATATGACATCAAGAAACAGGTTGGAGGTTTTTTCTCCTGATTTAAATTAAAACTGAATTTAGTTTAATTTAAATTACGTAGTTGTGATATTTAATAAAGAATTTCTGCTGCTATGTTAGGTGGACATTATATTTGAAAATGCCTATATCCAAGCATGTAGCAAATAATGATGTAATTATTATTAATTAATAATGATGTAATCAAGGTATTTTTGTCTGTAAATAAATAATGATGTCATGCGTCATATAAATATAGAATTACTGTAATTAGTTTCTTTTTCATTAATTTCCATGACTACTTTAGAAAGAAGTGTTAAGTGAATCCCAATCTATTATTCCTGACTGCAAACGAAGGTTGATAACAGCAATTAATGAACTAAAAGCAATGCTGGTATGTTAACTAGCTTAGTAGGATCTGTTATCATACAATCGAAATATAGTAACTTAGGATAGATATACTGCCGAAACAGAGAACGTAGGAATCTAACGTTTCAAGCGAAGGCCCTTTGTCAGAGAAGACGGCCCTTTCGTCTTGACGAAGGGCCTTCGCTCGAAACAATAAATTCCTACGTTCTCTGTTTCGGCAGTATATCTATCCTAAGTTACTATATTTCGATTGTTGTTTCTACACTGCCTACACAGCATGCTACTTTTATTTCACTATTCTGTTATCATACAGTATTGTTTTATTCATTCATTTTTATTATATTATTTTAGAACTGCTTTGATCTACATGTATATATAATAAAATGCAAAATAAAATAAATATATATTTGTTGTTTGAGTTTTAATTATTCTTTTTGTTTATTGAAATTAGGAAAATGAGAATGATTTATCTGAAACTAAAGAGTATCAAGAGGCATCAACAATACTTCAAGAGACAAAGCATTAAGAATAAAGAAAAGCAACATTTGTCTTTCCCTGAAACTGTATTCTGTTTTCATGATTGTCATTCATAGAAATATATTATATATTAGCCTGTAATTTATTTGTATTAATTATGTCTCTATTTAGAAATTTTTACTTTAAGGTGCTATATTTACAGTAAAGTAATTCTAATAAATACTTTATAGTTCAAACAAATTGTTTTATGTTTTTAAAAATTAGTTTATTAATTTGGTGGGATGCAGAAAATATCAGATGTTGCATAATATTGTCCAGTACAGGACAGGACAGGACAAAAATCAAACCTATTAACACAAATTGCAAAGCTTATACTAGCCTATGTCATATAGCCTGTGTCTACATATTTTGGAAAACAAAGTCTGACACGCTACTTGCTGCCTTCTTTTCCACCCACAAGCATCTAGATCTGTGATGCCATAATTTATCCAGTAATTTTATTGTGATTATAAACACAAATTCCTGACAACCAAAGTATGTTTGGGCACTGTGAGTTTGGGTTTGGGTCAGTCGATAGAAGGGGCGGATAAATAATTTTTTTTGTACCATATTATAAATTTAAAATAAGCCTCTTATGACGCTAACCCACTTCCCGGGGGGTGGGGGATTAGGGTGAATGAGGGGGGCATGCAGAGTCGACTATCTGACGTAACTAATAATAAACACTTTACGGTTGTCAAGGAGAAAATAATGATGAAAATTGTAATAAATGATCAATTGATCAGTTTGTGAAGTTGATCCGTAAACTTTAGCTTGAAGAAGTTATTTCAAGACGTTGAGTAATGGCAGAAAGCGAGGAAAAACCAAAAGAAAAGCGAGAAATAGTTGTAAGAATTGAAGATTTGACGAAGGAAGGCCATCAACTTCTTCAAAATGGCGACGTTGTAAATTCTTATTTGTCTTATGAAAAAGCTGTGGAATTAGCGCAGGAAACCAATGAAGCTTTTACTGTAAGAGCTTGTTTTTTTAACCTGGGAGCTTGTTGTGTGGCTAAAGGAGAAGCTTCAAAAGGCTTACAGTTTCTTACCAGAGCTATTCCACCGGATGAAGAAAGTGATGGGTGCTTGAACTTTGCTGATCTGAACTATAATTTAGCGGTTGCTTATGATGTTTTGGCGAAACCAAGTGAGGCAAAACGTTGTTATAAAACAGCTCTAGAAGGCTATAGAAATTGTTCAAATGTCGAAATGGAGGGAGAAGTATTAATGAAACTTGGAGGTACTTTAACTTCACTAAGCTTACTGGAGGAAGCTGTGGTATTGTTTCATGAAGGTGAAAATATTTTTCATAAACTAGAAGATCAAAGACATGAAGTGCTGTGCTTGAGCAGCAGAGCTACATTATTGGCTGAAATGAGAAATGAAGAGTGTCAAGAACTTCTGAAAATTGTTGTAGATCGTGCTGAACAACTACAAGATGACTTACTTAAAGGTCAGACAAGAAATTAAATTATTTTTATCTAGGCTAATATGGAAGGGATTATGTAAGGATTATATAATTATCCCTTCAACTGTTGGCAATATATTGAACTGCTTCATCCTTGTTCAATCGGTTCAAATGGTTGAACTATTCCTTACTTAAACATCAGTCAGCTGTTAATTATAAAGAACCAAGCAATTCCAAACACTACCAACAGTTGTTGTTGGTGGTGTTGGCAGTGGTGGTGGTGTTGGTGGCAGTAGTGGTGGTGGTGTTGTTTTTGGTGGTGGTGGTGGCAGTGGTGGTGTTGTCGTTGTTGTTGGTGGTAGTAATGGTTGTGGAGTGGTGGTGGTGGTGGTGTGGGTATACGTAATTTAATTAACACAATGCAGTCAATGTTATCTGCCCATGAAGCCAAAGGCTGATTGTGAAAAGTGCTGAAGTCTGCATATAATTCTTCATATTATATGGAAAAGCCCAATCCAATAATTGTTTTGTAAGTTGTTCAAATTTTGCTATTTTTTGCTTGACATTGTACAAATTGGTACTTCTTTTTTCAGCCAAAGTTTACAGTGATGTTGGATTGGTGTACACCTCTACTGGTCAATATGCAAAAGCTGCTGAGTATCTTGATAAATCTTTGAGGCTTATTCAAGCAACAAAAGGAGACCAGAAGCTTGAAGCATCTGTATTTCAAAATCTTGGTGCTGTACATAATCAACTTGGATCTTTTGTAAAAGCCATTATCTACCATGAGAAAGCAATTGAATTATATGGTACTGTATGCTTACTTTTACCACCTGTATTTGTATTTTATAGCTGCAATATTTGGCAAATGTTTTATTTAATTAAAACATTAAAAGGTGCATATTTACTTCATTAGGTCCAGGTACAAGTTGTAAAATAGTTTTTCTTGTTTGACATTTTCTAGGCTTACTTGGCATGAGATATGCCCAAGGACACTCTTTTAGCAATCTTGGTTTTGCATTTGGTCAGCTTGGAGAGCTGGAGAAATCTGGACAGTATTTCATGCATGCACTGCAAGCAGCAAAAGATTGTCAAGACTTTCAAGGACAATGGCAGGCAAATGAGGGACTTTCTGCTGTTTACTTTCAGCAAAAAGACTATGAAAAAGCAGTGAATTGTTTGAAAGCTGCATTGGCTATCTTACCACAAGGCCCTGTGAATGATCAAGCTATACATGAGCGCATTGTAGCTAAGTTGTCAAATGCTCTAGAAAATCAATTGGGAAACAGTAAACCATCTGAAATACCATATAAAACTGCAGTCATGCGAGAAAAATTCACAGCTCCTGCTGTTAACGTTGATGAGTCATCACCTAAAATAGGAACTATTCGACCTAGAGAAAAGAATCACAAACTTGTTGCAAGAGGATTGGCCTTAGCTGAGCATGCATCAGATGTGGAAGATGATTTGTCAGATTCAACATTTGATTCAATATCCAGTTATTCAGGAAGTAGTTTAAGTATTGATCAAGAGCAGCAGGCAAGGAAACAGAAAAACACAGAACTTAATGGAAACAATCCAGGACCTAGCAGGTTAACCCCCCCTGTGAAGAAAGACCCTCTGAATAACACGTATGAAGAACCTTTGGATATTATACAAGTCCTTGAATCTGGGAAACTACGTTTGCATGACTTGCCTCGTGGACCCAGAGATAAAGTTCTTGCATCAATGAATGATTCTTCCAAACAAGAACATGGACAAGAGAAAACAAAAGTTGTCCAGTCCTCCAACAACACTGCTAAATCACGGACATGTGTTGTACAATAAAATGTCAAATTTACAAAAGTATGTTTATTTGTTGAAAAGGAATTTATATACAGGGCAATTTAACATTTTTCAAAACTGCAGTCTATGACTCTTGTAACATGAATTGCACTGTTTTTATAATGCATGATGATTTTTTGTGAGTTTTCCAAGACACAAAAGTCCTATTCTGTTGAATAAGTGTTTCATAGTGGTTAAAACTGTAATATGATTGCAGTATATATATTTTTCACAATATTTGTATGAAATACATATATGTACATATAAAATTAATCATAGCTCTCTTTTATTGATTGTTGTTTTTTATACACTCAAAAGACTATTTTAGGCTAAATACAATTGACATTTGAATAAAGTTCTTATTATTAATTTTATTATTATTATTATTATTATTATTATTATTATTATTATTATTATTATTATTATTATTATTATTATTATTCGTCGCGAAGCAACTGCGCAACCTTCTCAAATCTAATACTCATCAAAGTAATACTGTTAACCATCAACCAGGAGAAATTGATCATGACAGCCTAATTAATAAAAATTTCTGGGGATATGTCAAAAGATTTTTTTAAAAAGAACACAAGCTCACTTCCATCATTTAACATGGCTCAATGCACATCTTATTTCACTAAAACATTCTCCGAAATCAACCCAAGTAAAACATTCAGCATCCCAAGTTGGATTCCAAAGTTTGCTTCACCGCAAACATCATTCAATCTTGACCCCCCGACCTATCAAGAGATTACTAACGTCATCCGTAAAATGAAACCGTCTGGCGCTCCATGTCCACTTGACCAGATATCTATAATCTGCTTTAAACGCTGTCCTTATTTACGTTCACACTTAACTGAGATAATTCACGCTGCCTGGTCATCCGGTGTTGTACCTTCAGAATGGAAAAAAGCATGCACAATATTAATACACAAGAAAGGGGAAACAGACGAACCTGCAAATTTTCGCCCAATAACACTTGAATCCATTCCGCTTAAAGTTTTAACATCATGCCTTCGTAATAAAACATTTCAATTTCTTGCAGAAAACAAGTACATAGAACAAAACATCCAGAAAGGTTTCACCCCAAAACTCTCCGGAACGCTAGAACACACAGCTCAGATGGCACACATAATAAACAAAGCGCGTACAAAACAACGATCTCTCGTCATAACATTATTAGACCTTAAGAATGCATTTGGTGAAGTCCATCATAACCTTATTCACGAAGTCCTTGAGTATCATCACATTCCCGATCACATAAAAAATATCATACACAGCCTCTACACTGATTTCCAAACTTCCATCATAACCGAAGAATTCAACACACGTTTCATTACAGTTGGTCGTGGTGTTCTCCAAGGTGACTCTCTCAGCCCTCTCTTATTCAATATGTCATTCAATACATTTATTCAGCACATCAAATCTGAAAAATACCGTCAACTTGGATTTTGGAATTTAAGCGAAAATGGTATTTTATGCAACCCAATCCACTGGTTCCAATTTGCCGACGATGCTGCCGTTATCACTGGTCAGGAAAAAGAAAATCAAATGCTACTAAACCGTTTTACCATCTGGTGTCAGTGGGCCAATATGATTATACGTGTAGATAAATGCTCAACATTTGGAATTAAAAAAGAACTAACAAAATCCGTTCAATATCTCCCTAAACTGTTTATAAATAGCTGTTTTGTACCACGTGTTGAAAATGGTAAATCCTTTCGATACTTAGGCCGCTACTTTAACTTCAATATGTCTGACGAAGATCACAAATCTGAATTATATGACACACTGACTAATACCATGAATGAAATCGACGAACTACCATTACATCCGAAAAACAAAATTCTAGTGTACAATCGCTATGTTCTTTCAAAAATCTCTTGGCACTTCACCGTTTCTGATATAGGTAAAACCTGGGTAAACGAGAATCTAGATAATATCGCGTCAAAATATATCCGAAAGTGGCTCGAGCTTCCAATTTCCGCAACTCTTAGCAACGTCCTACTTCCTCATAACAAATTCGGCTTAAATATCATTCTCCCATCAACTAAATTTCTTCAATGTCAAACTATATCTCGGAAAGTTTTGAAATCATCACCAAATGATGAGATCAAAAACCTATGGATGGCCACAAGCAATCACAAAAATGTACAATATGACAAGTACAAAAACACGAAAGACGTACTGAACACTATCAGGAAAGAAAATGAAAAAAGGCTTCAAAATCACCTCATTTCACAAGGTGCATTCTTCTCCAATATCATCAAATACTCTACACTCTCGCTCAACTCTATATGGTCCTCGGTCCAAAACAAACTTCCTAAGAATATCTTTAACTTCACCATCCGGTACATAAATAATACGCTCCCAACTCGCAAGAATCTGTTGAAATGGGGAATATCACCAACATCCGACTGCTCTTTCTGCTTGGAACCCGAAACCTTGCTCCACGTCGTCAATGGATGCAAGACATACCTTAACGAAGGACGTTTTACGTGGCGACACGATTCCGTTCTTAACTTCATTGCAACCTCTCTTAAATCCGTACAACACTCTATAAACCTTTATGCTGACCTACCTGGCTTCATCAGTCCATCTGTTATCACCGGAGATAAGTTACGCCCTGATCTTGTGATAACAATCGAAAACAAATACATCTACATACTCGAACTGACTGTTGGATTTGAATCTAATCTTCTTACTAATGCAACCCGTAAGAGACATAAATATCTAGAACTTATTAACGAACAGCACAAAAATTATGAAAAAGTAAAATTTATAAATTTATCTATCAGTTCGCTTGGAGTTTTTAATCAGTCAGCTGTAGACTTTATTGAAATGCTGAAAGACCTGAAATTTGACGAACGATGTAGAAAGTACTATACTCAGAAAATTATGAACACTTGCATAAGGACCTCTTACTATATATTTTGTAAACGTAACAAAAAATGGGATGACCCGACTTTAATGTCATACTAATATTTTTATACTATATAGTGTTAATTCAAGTAGACATTGGTAAACTACCTGTAAAAGAGAGGTTTATCATTGTAGTATACGTAAATCATAAACAAATAAAGTTTCCATTATTACATGTATTATTATTATTATTTTAATATGTTTGAGAAGGCTTATTTCTGGTGGAACTAGGAATTTGAGGAAAATTTAATGCATAAGGTCGTGGGATAATTTGTAACTCCGTGATATTTTTTTTAACAGGGGGGTGTTAAATATCGTTTTGGGGGTCGGACACACCACTTTAATTGACAATCTCGTTGTTTGGGGTCCCTGTGCAAGTAGCGTAAATCCTGAGTACTAGTATAAACGTTTCCATGGCAACAAGACTTGCACTTTAATTTCTTCGAAGAAAAGTGATAAAGTTTCAGTATTATTTTATAGCTGTAAAAATTATTCCTTTTCTTGCCATTATGGATGAAAAAAGCGTGACTACTTTACGAGTTAACAACTCTGGAGGCAGAACTCTGATGGAGAATTGGGTTGAAGAGGCGAGTGGATTCAGTGGAAAGTTTGACGGTCCCAAAATCAAGTTAATGTAGGAATTTCAAGCTTTAATTCAAGCTGATTTTTACATTTTTAGAGAGCTTGTAAACAGTATGAAGAACCAGATAAAAAACTTTCTCATCTCCACAAGTTTGGCCACAAGGTATACACATAATTTTAGCGTACCTGCTACGTTGACAAGAGTATTTATAAATCTAGAAATATGCATTAGCTTATGTTGCAAATTAAGTTAATTATTTTTTTAATATTAAAATATTTTTTCTGATTTACGGTAATAGTAGTATGCATGTAATTTTAGAAACTTGACACAAAGAAGGTCAGGTCAAATATGCTTGATTGCCATAAGGAAAATCATGGGGGGGGGGGGGGGGAGGGGGTGGGGGGGGGGGGGGGGGGTGGGGGGGGGGGGGGGGGGGGGGGGGGGGGGGGGTAGGGGGGGGAGGGGGGGGGGCGGGGGGGGGGGGGGGGGGGGGGGGGGGGGGGGGGGGGGGGGGTACAGGACAGATTGCTTTCTTTCTGGGGGAGTGGGGGGGGGGGTACTGGACAAATTGCCTTCTAGGGGGTGGTGGACATTTTCTGCAATGATGTATTATATGTAAATATATATAATAATTATAATTTATATCTGTTCTTAACAAGGGTATTTTGACAACAACATTTGATTCCAAAGTTGAGAACTTATCAACAGCAAAGGACTCCTACCGTCAGCCAATGTCTCTGGGATCAAGACAGAAAGGAAAAAAGTTAGAACTACTAGAAAAGCAACTTGTAGAAAAATTAAGGTGAAATATGGATTTCCCAGCAAGTTTTGAAAAGAAGAAAATAATGGAGATAGAAATGTGATCATTTGATTTAAATATTATTTCACTTGTCCCTCAGTTTAGAAGTGCATCAGAATTTGGACCCACCGCCATCACCACAAGATTACAGATCTGTTACAAAAAAAGATTTCTTCTCCAAAGGTATTTTTACAAGAGAACATTTTACATTGAGCAACCCTGCCACATTATTATATATTTTACAATGTAACTTAAGTTTCACTATGAGTAATTAAGTACTTTTTTTCTTTTTTTTAATTTTAATTAATTCCTAGTCTTGTTGAACCTTGTGGCAAAACTTAATAAATAAATAAATAAATAAATAAATAACAACATACCAAAACCTAATTTCTTTCTTTGGCTTTTTCAAGAATTTATTCCGCAGGAACGTGTTCCAGAACGGGTATGTTTTGACCACTTTCATAATGGCCACCATGCATCTTAAATATTCTTTAACATATCTTCAGTAATATGATGGCAATGAAGTTATAAATGAGAGTTACAATTTCGGTATTTAAAAATAGGTACACAAAGCGTACATGTGACTTACCGCTGTGATCGAGGATTTTTAATAAAATGTTGTACGTCTTTATGAAGCCCAGGATCACTGGTAAAAGCTTACAGCATTATATTGTGTTTATTTTTAACTTATAGCTCTGTTATTATTTTAAAGCATCATAATGTTGCTAAGGAACAACCTGTTACATTCTGGTCAGAGAAATCCCATGTTGCTCATGTAAGTTTTACAACTGTCTGCAGGCTTAATTATTGATATTATAAGTAATATTGGGCATTTCACTCGATTACATAGCATGTTCTAAGGATTTTAGGTGAAGTAAAATTCGAGTGTAGAATATATACATTTTAAGACCAAACTGGGACCAGTTGTGAAAAATGCAACTACACAGGCCTTCCGACAGGAATTGAACCATGACCTTGCGATTCTAGTGCGATGCTCTGACCACTGAGCCACGAGGGCGTTGCCGAGAGCTTGATCGCGAGTTCTGTATATATATTAAGGTGGTAATGCCAGGAGAGAATTGGGTATATTATAAGTAATATTGGGCATTTCACTCAATTACATAGCATGTTCTCAGGATTTTGGGTGAAGTAAAATTCGAGTGTAGAATATATACATTTTAAGACCAAACCGGGACCAGTTGTGAAAAATGCAACTACACAGGCCTTCCGGCGGGAATTGAACCCACGACCTTGCGATTCTAGTACAATGCTCTGATTAAGCATGTTATTAAGCATGTGACGAGTTCTACACACAGGGTCAGGGGCCTTGGGTCTAGTTCGTAGTTAGTGTAACTCTTTCCTTCTGATGTCGCAGCGGAGTGCATAATTGATGTACTAATGCAATGAAATGGCAGCCATATTGGTGCTCGAAATTAATCCTGTTCAGTTTAAACATTTCAACACTCCTAATATTGTGACTGGCCACGTGTTGTGGAAAACCGTCATATGTTGTGTATTTGTTTATATATGACGCTAATTACGTCACACTTTTCGTGATTCGCCAAGCCTCGCTTTCAGGGGCTAAATGCATGTTCTCTTAGACCTCGTTTACACGGTACCGCACGAATTCGGAACCGGTCTCGGATTAGTACGGTTCTGCCTGTTTACACGGAAGATAAATTCGGTACCGTTCTCGAATTAGTACGGTTCTACCTGTTTACACGGAAGATAAATTCGGAACCGTTCTCGAATTAGTACGGTTCCACCTGTTTACACGGCGAATATAGAACGAATTCGAGACCGGTCTCGAATTCGTCCGGTACCATGTAAACGTAGCCCGAATAAGCCCAAAGTGAGACTCGCTAGTTATTCCAAGTGCGCGACGTAATTTTCCGTGTGTCTTATTGCGTGTACTTAGGGTTGAAGCTCTCTCGCTACAGCGATCACGCCACTCGATCTTCAGGCTGTGGAAGCTGATTGCTTACGAGAGTGATGGCTAGAACCATCCAAGCTTCAACTGTAAAATGGTCCTGCCACCATTTTAAAACACTTTGTTTTGTCATGAACAGGGTGTTAGTCAAGTGAAAACTCGAGACACTCCATTTCGTAAAAACGCCGCGTTTAGTACTCCAGTGGAGGAATACAAGGACAGTGCTAAACCTTACGAAGAATGGAGGTTTGATGGTGTATAAGATCATGAGAGCCAACGGAAAATACACACTATATGCAGGAACAAAGATACAACAACAGGAAGCTGAACTTTGTAGTTATTATTGTACATTTTTATTCAAACATTTATAATACGGCAAGAATTAGGCATATAGCAACTGGCTTACTAATGCCTTAAATCAGTAGCGTCAAAAAATATATAATTGTAAATACTTTTCTGAAGGTTTTTCTGAACGAACGGATGAACGAAAATATTTCTTACCGTTTCATTTTATACATTTAAAGGTTTTTTTTCTTAAAATCTTTACAAATAATGATTTATATTTTGTTTTAAAAAATATCTTTGACCGAGCTCCTGTGATGGTGATGTATATTGCAAGACGTTTTTGACATGTTAGAATAAATTAAGTATTATTATAATTAATTATAAGTACTATTGTTGTGTTGTCCATATAGTGAAATAAGCCAGTCATGAGCTGACTGATTCATCGCTCTTTGTATGCTAATAAATCTAATGTATTTTTTCATTTATTTTTCATTATTATTATTAGACTTTGATTTTTTAACACTTCCCAGGTGTAGTTTATTATTTGCACAAGGAAAGGAATACCTTCAGGAACTGACGTCGTGGTTAATAATTAGGTAAGGCAATGACAGCTGTGTGTATATCTACAATGTACAATACAATGCTTTGACATTCAATTTAAGATCGATTTAACAATTGGCTGCCTTTAAACATGAACTTCTCAAAATACCATACCCATAATATTACTTTATTATAATCATTAATACATATACTCTTACTTGATAATTTCACGATGTATTCTAGATTATTTTTCTTTTATAATTTCATACTTTGTATTTTTGTTTCTCAGGAACCTTCTGAAAAACACTACTTGTGATGTAGATTTTCCTGAATAAATATTATCATTCATTCATTCACACTTGATAACAAAAATTGCTGAAAATTGTGTTGTCATACACTTAGGCCTAGGTCAAACGTCGCTCTTCTCATGCGCCGAACCTAATGATAATAAGCTAAATCCTTTGTTTATGTTGATTTGCGTTAGGTTCGCCGCATGAGAAGAGCGACGTTTGACCTAGGCCTTATTGTTGCTTATATGACATTAATTGAAGCACAAAAGTGATGATTGATCACTAGAATTGTTCGTATAGATTAAAACCGGTTACGAAAATTACTAAAATAAGCCGCGTGTCTTTGCGTTCTATGATCGGCAAGTTTTCGGTTTGCGTTATCGTCGATATACATTATAAACTGTAGCTGCAGTGCGCAGTTTGTATGTCACGCAACAGTCGTCAGGAGCTGTGTCGTGTGTCTTAGTTTTCTTACACCGTGCTTACACCAAACGACGAAATAAGCAATACAAATAAGACTAAGCTTAAGCTCAGTTAGTTATACAGACCGCGGGGTTAGTTTAGTATTTGGATATGGGACTGCCAGTATGAGCTTGGAACTAATGTGCTGAGGAGGTTTTCGAGTTCTTCTATTTTCTTCTGAAGGGACATCATGCAATGGCTAATTATACAGTTTGAAACATGACACATGAGGAACCATTGCATTCAAATTTTGTTGAAGTGTTGGCTAATTATAGCGTTAATAGTCATCATTACTGATCACGAGAACGGCGTCTCATGACCAATATTGTGTAAAGACTATAGACTGTATGAAGACGAAATGTTTTAGCTCATGTATTATTGCATGCTTTGAAACAGATAAAAACTTAACTACTAGATATAACTTGGCTATTACACACTGGTGTGGAATAAATCTCATCTGGCAGTCGTTAACTTTAATACGTAAGTACATTTACTTTGAAGAATATATATTTCGACATGGTAAAGTTATTTTATATCAGTCTTGATTTTTCATATTATATCCAATACTTTTGAGAAGTTACGAGCTTTCATTCAGTCACTTAACTGGCTTTCTATAGCTAGAGTTAAGCTAGATCAGTTAGGGTTTAAACTAGTCTGCGCAAGCAGGTTTGGACTTAGGGCCTGTTCACATGAGGCGAGTTATCTCGGCGGGTAGGGTTATCCCTATCCCCCGAGATAACTCGGTGTTAGTTTATTTCCATGTTAAAAAAGTAAACCGTTCACATGAGACAACTTTGACCCTAGCCCCCGAGTTATCCCTACCCTCCGAGATAACCCGGTCTCGTGTGAACAGGCCCTAAGCACAGTGTTGCAAACATAGCCAGCTAGTGACCAGTGCTATATAGATGTATTTCTTTCTACACCATGCAATATACTTTATCGGATACAAAAAAGATGTTATTGGATTATGTTACATATTAAAACTGTAACTCTAAAAACCTCTACCTAAAATGTTTGACGAACAAACTATGATCATTTCAAATATGTCAAACGACCATCTTAAAGGTCATTGGCAATAAAAATTAAGTTTGTCTAATTTGAAAGAAGTTGTAAAAGATCTCTTCGTTTTCAAGATATTCCAGTTTGTTTGATATGTAAATTAGATGATCTCTGACGTCAGGAGCAGGGTACAGTATTTTCACACCTATCAAAAGCAGCCATATCTCCAAGTTTGTTTAACGAAATAACTTGAAACTGTGCACATAAAAACGCCTTGTGACACTGAACATTTTATGTTGAGCAATCATAGAGGTGTAATAAGTGATTTTGTAATGTATGAAAATACTGTACCCGTGTGTGTTGGGGGGGGGGGGGAGAATAGTTGAAGGGGTAGGGGATGAAAGGAAATCCCAAACGCGTTCTCTGCTCCTGACGTCAGAGATCATCTAATTTACATATCAAACAAACTGAAATATTTTCAAAACAAAGAAAGATACAAAAAAGTTATAAAAGATCTTCTATTACAATTTTACGAGTTCTTTCAAATTTGACAAACTTTATTTTTATTGCCAATGTCCTTTATGGTTTGATTATTTAGATTTATTTATTGAGTTTGATAAGTCACATGAAAAGCATAAGATGTCACTACAGTTATAATCAGTTATACTGTAATTTTCGGATGATCTACATGTATGCAGCTTATTGCATAAACCATCAGAGTATACCAGGGGTTTGATCCCTATTTCTCTAATTAAAATCGTCTGGCGTTAACCAGAGTAAAATACTAGCTAGAATATAATGTGTTTGGTACTGCCAGGGTTAATATAGTCAAGTGTTTTTGCTCAGTCAGTCGCGTGATTCAGGATAAGTTATGTTAATTTATTCTATATTTCATCAAAGGTCTGAATTGCAAATGTTCAAGATGGTTCTTTGTTTCACTTCCATTTTGATTGCTTCGTTTTGGATGACACTCTGTGAAACGGAAGGTATAACAACGTTTATCAATATATGTCGCCGTCTATAGACAGCTGTGTGTGTAACATAGTGATAGAAAATTGATAAAAGCCGTTACTCTTTAGGTATTTCAGTGTAATTGCCATTCCTGCATGCTTGAGCAGGTTAAGAATTGTTTCAGTATTTATCAAAAGGAGACCCTTCAGTATAGGCCTAAGCAACAGTTAATCCATAACTTCATTCCTAAATATTATTTTTTACGTTTATATATAGGTTCATTTATTACAGAGCGTATTTTACCCAACACAAACAACTCGTATCCGTATGTGTTCAATGGCGACGTAATTAAAGTTGCTTGTCAGTATACAACTACGCAAGAAATTAAACACATCAAATGGTCGTATTATGTACAGTATCCTAAGGAAGATACAGAGCAATTGAACGACACAAATACTATTATAAGAAATGAATGGAATTCAAGTGAGTTGACTAATGTAACGAGAAGCAACACCATGCAACGGAAAAACGCGTTTAATATTACAGTCCAACCTGATGTTCTTTACCACGCGACCTTGCACTATTGACAGTAATGATTTTGATTGATTTTTGATTTATTTAACGTCGTAAGCACAGGATGTGGTCGCCCAATCATCCGAGCCAGGGGCTCATGTTAAAAGTGCACGACATAAGCTAAGACCTAACGTGTTGGTTTTACGGAGGGAGGAAAACCGCAGAACCCTGCGAAAAACCCTCGGAGCACAGGAGAGACCAACTAAACTCTACTCACATGAGTTCCAAGCTCGAGAACAGGGTTATTCCCAGACGGTCACCCATCCAAGTTCTAACCCCGTCCAACCGGGCTTAACTATTGGTGAGAGGCAGCGCCCTAACAGCACACGCCATCCGTGCTCCCCATAATTTGCAATGCTGACTTGCTAACGATACACGGCGACTCCTTGGCAAGTTGCTAAAAATTCGCATTTTAAATATCAAACTTCACACAACATGAAGTTTACTTAGAGTTAGTTGTTCTGACTTTCAATGGAACTTCATATTATGTGAAATGTGAATTTTTAGCAACTGTTAAGTGCAATGTTGCTTTGACTGTAAGTGAAGTCTTTTATACATTTTTGTATGTATAATTAGTTAATTAAAGGTTTATATATTATTTAATTTCTTGTAATATGTTTATGGAGAACTTTCATGAAAAGCATCTTATGGTGATTGGAACCATCAATATTATTATTTGTTGGAACCATCAATATTATTATTTGTCTTCGGTGACACCGCTACCAAAATTTTGACACAAGACTCTTGAAATGATATACAGTATATGAAATATATTGATCGGTTTTTTTATATATTTCAGATCGAACTGCTGTACGAAGTATTCTCGAGGTTTTTGATGTCCCTAAAAACAATTCTAAATTTTATTACAAATGCCAGGCAGACGGTCGAGATATATTAGTCGTTTACGAATATATCCAAGGTAAATATGTACTACTTTTTATTTAATGAACACCCCTTGATCTGAACTAATTAGCATTTGTTTATCTTATGCATGATTGGATTTGAACTAATTGATATTTCTAATTTACCTTCAGCAAAAGCTCTACCAAAAGCTCGCATTAGCGATACCATCATTGGCAAGAAGAATGTCACAGCAAACGAAACTGTTGAAGGGATCTACAATAGTTCAATAGAGTTTAAGTGCGGGTTAGACTTCGAAAGAAATCAATTATTAGACAACGAATATGTAGGTCTAATGCTGTGTAAAAATAGTAAAATTCTTGCTGGAAAGCCTAGAGTGAAATACGGCAAAGCTGAAAGTACGTTGCTTAGTTACAAACTGGATGGTCTAGAGGTTGATAGTGGTGGTGTATATAGCTGTATATCTCAAATGGTTATTGGAAAAAGACATTTCACAAGCCAGCAATATGTCAAGTTAACACGTAAGTTGAAAAAAATATTCATTTTATAACGATGACCTGTCAGTCTTTCACACACGTAACAACATTTGGTTGCGGTGCAGATCTCCTGCATGACCGCTGACTTTTCTAAAGGAATTTATAACTGGAGTCATTGGACTGCTGCAGTGTGCGCGACTGAGCCCGCAGGAGATAAAATAATAAGCCAGTATAAGGTCTGCGTTCTCTGCCATGAAGGACAACGCCCATATTTCCGCGCCATTTTTGTTTGGTAATTAAACAGGGCCCACAGTTTAGTTCTATATAGGTCAGTGGTTGTTACTAGACATGCGTGAACAACATTGTGCTAGCCAGTGTGACTACTGACTACATAATATTATGGCTAACAATGTTGTTAATAACTAGAAGGTACTATCGCAAGTGACTGGTGCTACCTCAAATGGGATGAAACCCTTTAGCCTACTCCTGCAGGAAACTCTGTGCAGTCTGTGGCTTATGTGACACCCCCGGCCCCTTCACCCAAGTTTGCCCACTCCACCCAAGCTTGTCCACTCCACCCAAGCTTGTCCACTCCACCCGAGTTTGCCCACTCCACCCAAGTTTGCCCACTCCACCCAAGCTTGTCCACTCCACCCGAGTTTGCCCACTCCACCCAAGTTTGCCCACTCCACCCAAGTTTGCCCACTCTATCGAACTCGCATTTTTGGAAAAAAATATACTAAAGTGAAGAATGAAAAACAGTTTATAACAAATGTCAAATGCACCTTGTCTTAATTTGTGCCAGATATTCACCATACTTTTTCTGATCATGCGCACATATATTATTTATAGTTCCACTGCGACTGACAGGAGACAGCAAAAAAGAAATGACATTATTTTCTGGTCAGGATGTTGAACTGGTTTGTGAAATTGAAGGCTTTCCCACACCTAAGTGGACCTTTCAGTATCCAGGTATACTTTATAAAAACGCTTTCACATCTTGCAGCAATGTACTAATTGCAGATCATATCTACCGCTTGCAAGTGCCAAATGTTTACTGTCGTAGCAATGGAAGCGTTCCGTAAAATATTCTTGCTATATATTCCTCAAGTTGAACAATTCACTTGATAAAATTCGTTGACAGCTTCCTGTTTTGAATTCTCTTTTGAATTTGATTGGTGTTTGGCAAATAATCTTATTGGTTGTTTAAAAACCAGAAACCAATCAGATTCAAAACATGCAGGAAGTTAGCAATAATTTTAATGAAATGAATTGGTCAACTTGAGGAATATATTGTAGCGATATTTTTGGAACGCTTTTATTGCCAAAACAGTAATGTTAAGTTTGATATTTGCGTTTACATTCGATATTATATTGGGGAAAAGAGATCTGTGGACAACAACAATTGCCACAACAACATTAACAGCACTAATACCATCACCACCAACAACAACAGCAGCAACAACAACAACTTGTTACAACAGCAGCGACAACAACGACGACGACAACGAACAATATCGACATTTAACGACGACAACGACGACGACACCGACGACGACGACCACAACGACAGCGAAGACTACAACAGTAGCTGCAACAACCATACTATTGTTGGTTTTTACTACTGCAACAACTATTGCTATTGGTTTCTTTAGTTCCTCTTTGTCATTGTTGGCACTCATACTGCATGTTGCTTATATATTTGATCGTCTTTCAATTTCAGGGATAAAAAATGCCCGAAATATTACTGTGGTACAGAACCGACTTGAGATTCTAGATGTTCAACCAGAACATGAAGGATTGTATGTTTGTATTGCTTCGAATGAAAATGGATATAACAAGACACAGAATTTTGTTCTCGAAATTATCGCTAATGGAAACAACAAAGGATTCAAATATTCGCAGCAGGTTATGGTTCCCATGTATTTATTATTAATTGCTGTTGCTTGTTTAGTTCGAGTGTAACTTGGAAATATGTCCAAAGTTTTTCTTAATTAATAGTTTATCTGAACGGAGCTTTCTATCATCAATTTAGAAATCAGAGAAATAGAATAGATTATATAAGTTAAAACTCATCAAGAAAATACAACTGTACAATGTATATATGTGCAGAATGATGGACGTCATCATCGTGATCTAAGTCATTGACGTGACCTAATATAAGTCATTGACGTGATCATCGTGATGGTCGTGATCTAAGTCATTGACGTGACCTAATATAAGTCATTGACGTGATCATCGTGATGGTCGTGATCTAAGTCATTGACGTGACCTAATATAAGTCATTGACGTGATCATCGTGATGGTCGTGATCTAAGTCATTGACGTGACCTAATATAAGTCATTGACGTGATCATCGTGATGGTCGTGATCTAAGTCATTGACGTGACCTAATATAAGTCATTGACGTGATCATCGTGATGGTCGTGATCTAAGTCATTGACGTGACCCAAGGGCGCTTTCCAATTGACGAGGTTAGACGGGTCACTCCGGCCAGAATGGACTTGCTTTTGATTAGGACCAAATTTTCCAGTCAGACCATCCCAGGCCTCAAACGAATCATGTTCCCATTTAACCGGACTGACCGGTCTAACCGTGTAAATGGAAAGCTCCCTAACTGATGATCGTGATCATCGTGGTGATCGTGATCTAAGGGCCTGTTTATATGGAGCCGATTTACCCGGCTAGGCGAGTTACCCGGCTAGGCGAGTTACCCGGCTAGGCGAGTTACCCGGCTAGGCGATTTACCCGGCTAGGCGAGTTATCCGACTAGGCGAGTTACCCGACTAGGCGAGTTACCCGGCTAGGCGAGTTACCCGACTAGGCGAGTTACCCAGCTAGGCGAGTTACCCGACTAGACGAGTTACCCGGCAAGGCGAGTTACCCGGCAAGGCGAGTTACCCGGCTAGGCGAGTTACCCGGCTAGGCGAGTTACCCGCTGTTTTGCTGGGATCCCGAGTTACCCGCCATGTCTCATATAAACACTCTGCCGGGATAGCTTTGAATTTCTATACATGGCGGGTAACTTGGTTTGCCGGGTAACTCAGCTAGTCGGGTAACTCGGCTCCATATAAACAGGCCTTATAAGTCATGGAATATAAGTCATTGACCGGTGACCTAATTATAAGTGATGGACGTGATCAACGTGATGGTCGTGATCTAAATGATTTCTGTTTCAAAAATACTAAAGGACTTCCAGTTGAAGATTTCAATTATTATTTATAATCCAATGATATTTCGGATAAGTAGTCTGGTTTGGAAGGGTGATGGTGCTATAGTTTATTGACACATAGAAAAAGAATAAATATAACTATAATTATAAGTGATGATTAAAACGAACAATAGTACCTTTGTCACAATATCATTTGCAGTATCTGTCCGACCTCTAATATAAGTATTTTGGGACTTTATGATCTACGACGGCAAGCTCAACGACGGCGTCCTTTAAACAAAAACAAGACAATTCTTGTAAAACAAAGATATTTTTTGTACCAAGGGTGATCTGAACACCGTGCTCGTTCTTTCCACACTCTTGCCACACTGAGCATTTTCACGTTTCCCGACAACTGTTGCTTTAAGATTGAATTTAATCCAGTAAAACCAGCTTTGAATATTAAATATAGTAATGGTAAAATTTATATTGCTATATTTCACCGCTGTCGTCCTATATTCTAAAGTCCTAGTGACACAGCTGGCCCACCCCAGGTGGTTAATACATGTATGGTATGAACAAATCCTGACAATGTAAATATCGTATTTTGACAATCTTCAGTCAAAAGAACCGAAGTAGAACTAACTAATCAAATAACCGCGTGAATCGTCAGCTTTTTTCATTTCAAAAATGCTACTTTCATGGTAAATAGAAATCAGCGTCAATTTATTATCAGTTCAAAAACACACCTGGTATAATACAAAGGAAGCTAGGTCTCTAGTGATTGTCAGAATACTGACGGTCAGGTGACTCTAACAGTCATGTAATCACTCTAAATTACCGCAGCAAGTGACTGATTATGCAAATGTCAAGTAAGTTGACGTGACATCTGTTTATTGCATATAAATGCTGATATATTTCATATTTTGACGTGAAAATACCAAAACTTGTCGATAAAACCACAATACTCACTTTATTATGCCACTTTTTACAACACACTTCCTCTACTAAAAGCACGTACTGACATTGGTGTATAATGAGGTGAATTATTTAAGAATCAGTTCCGCCGCTATAGTCAGACGTTATTTGGGAATATAAAGAACAGAAAAAAATGCGGTGTCTATTGGGAGCAAGAAATCTTTGCTGACAATGTTTTGTAAATTTTAGTAGGGTTTGTGTTGGTTTGAACTTACACTTTAGTTACCCTTGTCCACTTTCTAGACTAACTGACGTTTGAGTGACTGGCGCATTAGAGACGCGTTTAGTCCCTTGTTGAACTGAATGAACTGAAGAGAAAGGTAAAATAATCTTATTTATATATATTTAGACAAGTACTGTAGGCCTAACACTTACAATGGAATATGTACTGCTATACTAAATGTACGAGTAGAAATATTACTGGAGTGATTGTTATGCGTGGTGCTGCTGTTACTGTGTTAGTGCTGTTAATACCAGGTTTATGTTGTATGCTTGTGCTAATATATGTAATAGAGTATGGCATTGAGCTACAAGTTGACTGTCTAAACTGCAATCATGATTAACATCCGCAATGTAGAACTTATCAGTTTGAACTTTGAAAGAATGGTGTTGAATATATAGTACTGGTCACTGGGTCAAAACGTAGCCGGAATTATTGACAATCACGCAATGCAGGCTGTTATACGAACAGTCTAAAAAGCCCTAATCAAACGAGAACGCAAGTCATCGCAAGTTGGCAGTCACGCTATCTCAGCCAGCCCCTCTGAATAGTTTCCCAAAAATATCATGTACCGTGACAAAGTTAAAACTTGTTTAAAACACTCATGAAACCTTTATTTTGTTAATTTGGGTGTTCAAACGACCGCCACAGAAATTCTGACTGCCAACTTGCGATGACTTGCGTTCTCGTTTGATTAGGGCTTAATACGAGGCGAAACATGAACTTAAAATGCTTGAAGCTTGTTTGCTAAAATACGTACTATAATTCACTCTAAAAACACTCTGGTGGAATAATCCTGGTTATTTTAAATTAACCCCATTTGAGTCAAAAAATTTGCAGACAACAAGTCATCCTGGTCATTTTCTTTACGATTAAAACCCGGAATATTTCATAACCACTTTCCTGGTTAACTTCGCACTGCAAATAAACAAAATGGCGGCGCATTTCTGACCGAAGATGTAAACTGGTGTTTTACGATGTATATGCCTGTTTAAGGAAAGAAAAAGGGAAAATTAAAGATTGTAGGGTGATAGGAAAACTCGTTCACGCATAAAAGATCGTGACAATCGGAAACAGAGGCAATTTAGCTCGTTGTTTTTGTCGACTCTATTGGTTTTAATATGCAAGGAGTGGGGAAGGAACACGAGAACGGCAAGTTACTCAAATATAAAAAGGAAATATTTTACCGGAGAAAAACGTACAGAATGGAATCAATCAGCTGTAAATGATATATTTAAAGGTAAGGCTTTCGTTTGTCGATACATTCAAATATATTAATCGTATTAAATGTTCGTGTGCTTGGAAAATAATGACGAGAGCCTATTATAATAACTCGTTGATAAACTGTTGACGTTGACAATGATATGTATCCGAAGATGTTCCCGGGTTTTCGGCACAAAAGCTTAGCTATAATTTTACCAGACATTAATTTTTGACGGTTAATAAATATGAATAATTTTGCCTGAATTTATGTTTGAAAACTAGTTATAATTTTATTATACTAAACGCAGAAAGTCGAATTATGAATGAGCAATAGGAATGTCCCACAATTTTGGACATTCAGTTCATCTTTTACCTAGGCTCCCAATTGAAACTTTACGAAGGATGCCCTGAAAACAATACTCACTTCCATCTGCCAGCCTGATTAACATCCAAATTCATCACATTTATCAAGAGGATTTAAATTGACTTAAATTCATTAATTTTTAATATTAATTGTTTTCCTTTATTTATATAATATTAAAGACCAAAAGCAGATGTTAAAATCAGCATGGCCAGAGGAGTGGTGGATGAATTTCCCCTTTTAAAAGATGAATAAGGTCAAGGATTTGTAAGTATAACTCTACCTGTACTAACCCAGGTTCAACATCTTGGCAAGATCTTGCAAGATCTTGCAAGATCTTGCCAAGATCTTGCCAAGACGTGGATCTTGGCAAGATCTTGCCAAGATCTTGCCAAGATCTTGCCAAGATCCAAAAAATGATTTTCTTGCCATGATCTTGGCAAGATCTTGGCAAGATCTTGGCAAGATCTTGGCAAGATCATGGCAAGAAAATCATTTTTGGATCTTGGCAAGATCTTGCCAAGATCTTGCCAAGATCTTGCCAAGATCCAAAAAATGATTTTCTTGCCATGATCTTGGCAAGATCTTGGCAAGATCTTGGCAAGATCTTGGCAAGATCTTGGCAAGATCTTGGCAAGATCTTGCTACGATCTTGCCAAGATTTTTATATATAATTTTAATATGATCTTGCCAAGATCTTGCCAAGATCTTGCCAAGATCTTGCCAAGATCAAAAAATGATTTTCTTGCCATGATCTTGCCAAGATCTTGCCAAGATCTTGCCAAGATCTTGCCAAGATCTTGCTACGATCTTGCCAAGATTTTTATATATAATTTTAATATGATCTTGCCAAGATCTTGCCAAGATCCAAAAATGATGTTCTTGCCACGATCTTGCCAAGATCTTGCCAAGATCAAAAAATGATGTTCTTGCCATGATCTTGCCAAGATCTTGGCAAGATCTTGCTACGATCTTGCCAAGATTTTTATATATAAGTTTAATAAAAATCTTGCCAAGATCTTGCCAAGATCTTGCCAAGATCCAAAAATGATGTTCTTGCCATGATCTTGCCAAGATCTTGGCAAGATCCAAAAGATGATTTTCTTGCCATGATCTTGTCAAGATCTTGCTACGATCTTGCCAAGATTTTTATATATAATTTTAATATGTTGCCAAGATCCAAAAGATGATTTTCTTGCCATGATCTTGCCAAGATCTTGCTACGATCTTGTCAAGATTTTTATATATAATTTTAATATGATCTTGCCAAGATCTTGCCAAGATCCAAAAAATGATTTCTTGCCATGATCTTGCCAAGATGTTGGCAAGACCTTGCTACGATCTTGCCAAGATTTTTATATATAAGTTTAACAAAAATCTTGCCAAGATCTTGCCAAGATTTTATGTATATTTCTTGCCAAGATCTCTATATTATGATCTGCCAAAGTTTGTCAGGAGTTTGTAACATATACTATATGACCTTTCCACAATCTTGTCATGATACCGTTGATACGTACTGCCAAGATCGTGGTAAGATTTTAAAAAGTAAAAAATCAAATAATTAGTAATAATAATTGCAATAGAATCATTGTTGTACATTTCACTTTTCAAATATCATTTCGTTTATTCGTACAGACGTACAGTTTTTATTTATTTTTGTTTGACGACTGATAGGATAACTATAATACTGTGTTATCACAATGCTAAATGGTTGGCTTCGGGGCAAAACAACCGGAGACACACTTGGCGCATTTGACATTTTCTTACATCCGATAAGATTTGAAGTTGTGCGATTTCCGCGCTTTATTGTTTTCTAACCAATAACGTTCTTATAAAACCATCACGTGCGTTGCCAGATGCCACGAGCTTGCCAACTGCATGCCAACACCCTGCATTCTTGTTCATAACTTTATCGTCGCGCCGCGTCAAATCTGCTCAGTCACTACAGAATCGAGAGAAACGTTTGGAATGACTTGCCGAACTATAGTAAATAAGACTTCTGAAGGTAAGTTCTTTGTTTGTTTTATATTACAACAGTTAACGAATCCGTATTATGTTTAAATCATAGACATCGTGTCATTTGCTCTCGGTTACCTCCTGCGCAGCGAACCAAAAAATGAACACCTGCCGGAGCGCAATCAATTTGAAATAGTAGTTCAAAACGAAACTCTCCTTTTCTTCTGCATAATCATAATGTTAACAAATGCTTAAACGTTATTTCGTGATAAAGGTGACTCTCTGCGTCGAAGAGACAAAAACCGATTGGCGGTACAATTTGTTTCTACATATTTGACACCGCAGCCTGTATGCGTTATTGCGTTAAAGCTTCCTTAGTTGGGTTTCAATATTCCGCCAAGTTGCCCGCTACAAAGACAAGTCGCACACAACGTTTGCTGTTATTACATATGAAACATTCACTGCAATCAGATATAAGTATTTTGCTGTGACTCTATATCGTCTGTAAACTCAATCAAAGAATGGCGCTACGCCAATATTATAAAGTATATTAATGAAAACCAAGACAATTTTCCGCTTTGGCTACAGTCAACTGTATTGTCGTGCGTTTACTTTATTCTTTAATCAATGTTTTCTTTCCATCGCATGTCTAATACTAACTGAACAACGTGCGGCTCCAGAAAATTTATGATTCTGTTATTTTCAAAATAATGAAGAAATTTTGGCAAGATGATTTTTTATATAGACTTAAATATAGTTTCTATGCCAACGGCTAATATGGATTAAAGGCTGCGAAAAGACAATCAAGTAATCAATAGGTAACAAGACAAAGTTTGCGTGACGAAACGAATATTTCTCGCTAGTATATGGTCAATAATCCCTCATAAACGTGGGTACATTTAAAAGAGTTATATAACAGTGAACTGGTTTCATCATTACGTTCTATTTCGTCTATTTCTAGTAGCTGATGATTTGGATCATTACTTGTTTTATTTGAAGGGAAGTATTCTATTGCGACAAGAAAACTTATCGCATGCAGTGACACGGAAATAGCGCTTGGCGCGTTATTAAAGGTGAAGGACAACGGCAAATTTTATATTGGATGCCTTATGAACATAGGTACGTACGGGACATAAGATGATGAATAATGTATATAATAAAATAAATAGATTTGAATCTGATCTGAAAACGTTTTAAATTTTCAATCACTAAATGTGATCTGCATCAGAGTTTTAAAAGATAAGAAGTATATACAAAGCCAAGCTGTTAGGTAGCACTTTAATATGCGTTACTGTTTTTAGGAGTTTGAAATCAAGATCTTTAGTTCGAACTCTTAAAAACAACACATGCATATATATGCATATATATATTAAAAAAATGAACGTTGCTACTCCGAGTTTCACGCGTTAGCGATCATCAGGCAACTGAAAAAAGTTTCACTTTAGCTTCTGTTTTGTATTGCGTGGCACGCGTGAGATCGCGGCACACGTGACATCACCGCACGCGTGAGATTGCGTGGGATAAGTTCGAGAGATTGTTCCCGGATGTACATCTCTGTTCCTAGAGCGGCGGACGTTCCTAGCATAAAATTTACGTGAAACTTAACTCGGAGTAGCAACGTTCATATTTTTAAATAAAATCTATCTTGCTCTACCTTCAATAGTATCGAGCACTCTGTGGTCTATTGTAAAACGACTACTTGAAACTATTATATATTTATATTTATAATATATATTATATATATAAAACAAACAAAGTGAAAACACTGATTACTTTTCACTTTGTTTGTTATTTCGCTCTGCGTTTACGTATTGAGCACTCTATCCTATGCATTTGACTTTGAACCTGATAATTTTTTTATCAACATACTTCTATATATATATATATATATATAGTTCAATCTACAGACACGGTGTGTTTTCGCTGTACAACAGCTCATCAGTGTAGCTTGGAACAATCTGAATGAATTTCACCAATTACTTATACACATGCGATCGTCGGTGACAACCGCATGTGGGGAAAGCATCGGTGAAAATACATTCAGATAGCGTGAAGTGCGCATATATATATATATATATGAATGTACTTCACGATGCTTGTGTCCCACATGCGGTTGTCACCGACAATCGCATTGTGCATAAGTAATTGATGAAATTCATTCAGATTGTTCCAAGCTACACTGATGAGCTGTTGTACAGCGAAACACCGTGTCTGTAGATTGAACTATATATATATATACTGTATATAGTTATATTTTATTTAATAAAATGAACGTTGCTACTCCGAGTTTCACGCGTTATTTATATATATATATTATATATTATATATATATATTTCTATATATAATAAGAAGAAGAGTATATATATATATATATATATATATACTACCTAACAGCTTGGGCATATTATTGTACATATTTTTTTTATCTTTTTAAAATCTGATGAAGATCACAGTAGCTACTGATCGGAAATTAAAAGCGGGCGAAGGGTTGTTACATTAATGTATTTCTCGTAGTAATACCCGGCAATTTAGCACTTGCTAGCTGCAACGCACTTTTCAAAAAATGTTCATAGAACTACTGTAAAAGAATATTAAGAAAACATTTCTTGCTTGCCCCATGATTGTTTGACATTGTTATATTCTCAACGAAAAATGAGCAAGTAATTTAATACACACATTTAATTAGTTTTTTACTTGTATCAAGAGCGGCAAATGGAGCAGTCAAATTTCACTAATCTAACACTATAAAGCCTATAAATTTCACAGCAGAACCGGAATGGTTCGTCAGAACGGTTCAGAACAGGTAACTTTTTTTTTTTGTAGTAAATCATGACATTAATTCTTTGAAAGTTTTCATGGTGATAATGTAATATAGATAAGTTTTGTGGAAACACCACGTTAAAATTTGGGAGAAAAAAAATTATACGTGGTGTTTCCACAAAAACTTTATCTATATTATCGAATCAGTCTTATCTCTCACTGATCCCTGGTTTGTCGATGTTCAGTTGTAGTTGTAAAAGATGTAAATCATAACATTCTTTTTCCGCCAGTGCCAAGCATTGATAGTATTTTTGGTAAGATATAATATATCAAAATCACAGCTTTTTATGATTGCATTTGAAAAAACACATAATTAACATCTTTCGTAGAATTTCGTTTCCTTGCTTCATTCTTGAGATATTCAGGTTTGTTTGATATGCAAATGTCATACTAATGACATCACACTTCATAATGACTTTTTACAAAAGTATGATATCATTTTCTAAAACTACAGTATTTAGTTCCTTCCATTTCTCATGTTCTTTACTACTTATATGTTGCAGTGGCATGGAGACATCAATCTCATGACAGTGAATGCACCACCAAAGGAACCTGGAAAATGTGCGATTAGGTTGTTGAGTTGCCTGTTCACAACTAATGAACTGGAAAGTGGAATTGTTTTCCACACAAGAAGATCCCCCAAAGTACCACTGGATCCAGTGAGAGTGACAAAATTTTTTGGTATGTAATTTTCTACATTTAACCACAATTACTACAATTTTCTACAATTAACAGTGTGTTAGATAGCCAGTGCTAGACTAGGTGAATGGTGTTAGCTTCAAGGTATAATAAAAAATTAAGTATTTAACTTTATATATATATAGCTACATCAGCATGTAATTTAGTATCGAAACTTTGGTGTGGTATATTGAAATAACAATAAAAAATTAAGTATATAACTTTAATATATTATTAAGTAATTTAACTTAAAATGTAATTTAGTACTGAAGTTTTGGTGTGGAATTATTGTTATAGTGCAATTAATAATGAAAAAGCTTTGAGTACTGATGTAACTTAATTAATTACAAGCTTTTAAGCTGGATTTTCACTAAGTGTAAAATGTCGCGCGCTTGACTTTTCTATTGTACAAATTGAATAGTTTTCTACTTCATTTCACATGAAAACTCACAAGACAAAAGAAAAATGTCGAGCGTGCAACATTTTACACCTAGTGGAAATCCAGCTTAAGATGTGCCTTAGCAACTGGTACTGTGCTTATTCTATTTTTAAATATATTTTTATATAGATGTCCTGAATGCCAAATATACTCCTGGAAAAATTAAAAAATGTCACCAGATGATTGTTGATGCATGCAATCAAAAATGCCGAGACACTCTGAGAAAATCAGAAAGTGCTACTCAAACCACCATTAATACATGTACTAGCTGAATTAATAAACCAGACCTGTTACAGTCATTTGCAACTCACTTTTCACCCAAATCTTAGGAAGTTCGTTCTGAAGTTCGCAAGTTCGTTGGGAAGTTCGTTTTGAACTACGCATTTGATTGACTGCTAGGAACCAAGCAACCAATCAAATGCAGAGTTCAAAATGAACACGAACTTCCAAATGAACTTGCGAACTTCGGAATGAACGTCCGAAGATTTGGGTGAAAAGTGAGTTGCAAATGACTGTATACATAGACCTCTTAGTAATAGAACCAATTCTCAAACTTTCTTGTATTTTACTGTTGAATAACTTTTTAATATATTTACTGTACAATGAGCCAGTGTTGGTGTATGACCAGTTATCTGGGGAAAGAGACTGTAAATATGCAACTTTAATTAATTGTCAGCAATATTCATCACTTTTCATTAAATTCTTTCAAAGATTACAAAGATACAAAAACCCAAACATGAGATTTATTAAATTTGGCTTAAAAGTAAGCAGGTTTGTGGTCTCTCGCCACCATTACTTTGGTATTACTGGTCTACTTTTAACACCAAGCCAAGGCTTAGTTCTGATAACAAGGGCATGCATGCATGCTAACCTGCATTGACCTCATTCTTATTACATAATTTATTTTATACATTAATTGACATATTACATTGATTTCATGAAAGTATAATATATAAATTTGATTCTGATTGTAAAGTTGTATTAATTTTCTCTGTCTAGATTGTGCTGTGATCTTAGAAGTATCTTGTCAGTCGTTTTTTGTCATGATTCAGGTTGTTCAGCTTCTGCAAGTTCTTGACAAATTAATTGGAAGATCTTGCAAATTCTTGCCAATATCCTGTAAAATCATGGCAAGATCTTGCAAGTTCTTGCCAAGATCCTCCAAGATCCTGGCAAGATCTTGCCAAGATCCTGTAAGATCTTGGTAAGATCTTGTAAATTCTTGCCAAGATCTTGGCAAGATCTTGCAAGATCTTGCCAAGATCTGCCAAGATCTTGAAAGATCATGCCAAGATCTTGGGAAGAACATGCCAAGATCCTGTAAGATCATGGCAAGATCTTGCAAATTCTTGCCAAGATCTTGTAAGATCATGCCAAGATCTTGCCAAGATCATGCCAAGATCTTGCCAAGATCATGCCAAGATCTTGCCAAGATCTTGCCAAGATCATGCCAAGATCTTGCCAAGATCATGCCAAGATCTTGCCAAGATCTTGCAAGATCCTGCAAATTCTTGCCAAGATCTTGTAAGATCATGCCAAGATCTTGCCAAGATCATGCCAAGATCTTGCCAAGATCATGCCAAGATCTTGCCAAGATCATGCCAAGATCTTGCCAAGATCTTGCCAAGATCTTGCCAAGATCTTGCCAAGATCTTGCCAAGATCTTGCAAGATCCTGCAAGATCATGACAAGATCTTGCAGGATTTTTGGAAAATCTTGCCAAGATCTTGCCAAGATCTTGCCAAGATCTTGCCAAGATCTTACCAAGATCTTGCCAAGATCTTGCCAAGATTCTCAACCTGGGAACACTCATAATACCATTGCTATTATTCCCTTTCCCATATCACTGGTTCTCCCTATGACGAGTAATAAATAAGGCTTGAAAGTCGCATGCAGCGCAAACATAGTTAATTATTTAGAAGCTTGCATGCATCTAGATTCTAGATGTATATGTTGTCATGTTAATTTGGTTCTGATGCATGTTTAGTGAAGATCTTCTGAATCAAATTTTAACATTGTTTTATGCGAATATAGTAAGCGAATGAAAAGTGATAATCAGGATTCCAAGATTATTAAGTACCTTTAGGGTCATTGCAAGGCAACAGCCAAAATACTAGTGTCACAAATATTATGTACACTGCCTTTTTAAATTTTACTCTAGCTGGCTAATGCAGACCATTTTTACTGTTCAATGGGAGGCCATTGCATCTGGGCAGAAATGAGTTCATATTTTTCATGCTCTATTTAGGAAGCTTGGTATACTCCTGGCAAAGGATTGCATTCGGCAACTGGCTGGATTGAAGAGAGGCTGTGCAATGTAAGAAGGCGTACCAGTGACCCGACCACAAAAATGAGCACCGAGACTACACCAAATTCCAAACTGGTGAAAGTTACCGTTTTACCAGGTACCCTGGTAGTATATTTCACTTTTTCTGTACTGTACATGTATTGTGCTGTAGGTACTGTAAGGGCCATAGCAACTGGAGAGCTCCCCTCAATAATTCTTGAAAAATGGTGTAAAAGGATAAACATTTACTGAAAAAACCCCATTGAAATCACTGTTCAGCCCCCAAATTCTTGTCTAGCCACAAATTTAGAGCCTCAGCTACTGCACTTGGTACTTACTGTATGGTTACTTGCATGGTAATAATAGAAAACTTTTTTGGCACCCATTACATTAGCCCATCATGCTACAAGGACTTGCGGCAAGGCCAGAGAAAAATAATTTATTATGGTGTCAAATGACACTGATCAGAAGGAGAGGGTATAACCCATATAATCCTATATAGCTCCCTATATTATGCACAACAGTCAGAGCCTAAGTCGTCACCCTCTTGCTTCTGAGGAAGGAAGAGATACATGATATATATGTACCTCTTTTTAAACATCCTTTGTCACTTCCACAGAATGCACAACCAGTGAGACAGACTATGAGGCCATGAAAGAGTGGTTGAAACACCATGTTGAGCCAGCCACACAACTCAACAATTTCATGGAAAAGATTGCAATAAGAAGAGCGGAATGGATTTGAGAAAACCCTGGTATGTCCATCAGTTCTGTCCTGAATGAATTTCCAAGGCTTTTCGATACACCTGGTATGGTAAGTATGAACGTGCATACATGAAGAACATTGTAAACATAGAACCGCATTCTTGACTAATTTCATAACAAGCAGGTGTATGATGATAAACTTAACCCTTTCCCTACTGTGCCACCCAAAACTGGCCCTTTTTTAACTTTACTCTGTCCAACACCAGATGATTTTACTTGTCAAAGGGAAGCCTCCAGTAGGGAAAGGGTTAATGACTGCCTGACCAGTACCTTGACATTACAAATTAGGCTATTGCCCCCTCAATGTGTTGAGCCAGCAGATGATAGAAATCATGCATACAGTAATTATTCAATGGACATGCGGAGTACTAATGTTTTTCTATCTCTCTCAAGATTGAAATAGACTTTCGAATAGTGTATCCTGAGGTGGCAGACAATCTTTTCCTGAGATGGACTCCATCATTTGTGGATAAAGTGCTCAAATATGCAGACACACAAGGAAAGTGGCAGACATACCTCCACATAAGTGTAGACAGTCTGGATTCTGGTTAGTGCAATTTAATACACCTGTATTTTATATAATACTATAGCATTGCAAATTGTAGCAGAGTAAGAAAACCATGTATATGATTTTGAATCATGAATAATTATAATTGTAATAAATGTTTTTATCCCTTTAGATGTAAAGAAGAAAAATGTTTCGTTAGGTCTGTTGCCATGCATTCTTCCTTTGGGAAGAAAGGGGAGGAAAAGGTGCAGCGTAGATGATTCCATTAAATCATACATGGATGTGCAACCTGTAAGGATTATATATGTTTAATTATTATTAATTTCAAATACCTTATCTCAATATTTTGCTCCCAAACCAGTCAAAAACAGCCCTTTTATTATTTTACTCTATCTAACACCAGACGATTTTACTCTCTTCTAATGCGACACAATTTTACTGACCAGTCAAAGGGATTACCTGTATTAAAGCCTCAAGATCGAGTTAATATTCCTAAAGAAATGAATATACTTTACATACACTCATTTGGTTTTCAATTACTAGGAATTTTTTCCAGCCTTAGGCAGCATAGAGAACAAATTAGAAGTACTTAAAAATAGATTAAGAACTATAATGATCAGATTTTTAAATGACTTGTCAAAATCACTTAGTAATAAATATCTCAGGTATTCCCAGGACTCCTCACATTATGGCATTCAGTCCTTCTAATTATGAATTATTGAATTTGAATGAGATGGCCAGGGATAGGGCTTATATAGGCACAAGTATACAAGAATTAGCACTGATGTAATCATGGAACCATTGTGCGGTTCTCCATATTGTACATTTGGCTGTCTACAGAAATTTTGATGTTTGATGTTGTGACTGTGAGTATGTGTGGTTTGATGTTGCCAGTAATATGTGTCAAACATAAAAGTATAAACTAATTAACTAATGTGTACCTTAGTTCTTCAGATTTTTCAAAATTAGAAGCATAACTTTTGTTTTCTGAACCAAAACCATGGTAAAAACAAACCCTCCACAGTGGAGGGAGAAGTCTTCTGCTCTAGCCCCAATTCATTTCTGCATGACGGCACAAAGCCTGGTACTTAATTTCCCACTGCATATAGTCGCATTTTAATGTGAAGTGCCTTCTTTCTGGTATTAATTGTTTCTTAAATATTTTATTATAGATTGGTACTAACATGCCGAAGTACCTAGAGGAGGCAGAAAACAAGCTACCATTTATACTTGTGATTGGGCTTTACCACACCAGGTCTTCGTTGTGGCTGAGGGGCGGGGTTTAGAGCTGCCAAGTTTGTTAAAGGCTGTAGATGTTTGTTTAAAGCTTTTTTACGTTTTGGATGTTCATTATCCGTGGCAATGTGCGGTGACATGGGAATTCATTCAAAAGGTCATGTATGGTCTTGATGATAAGATCAGTCATAAAACGTCACCAGCAGTCATTGCAATGCAGACGACATTAAAATAAAGACAAGGTTCCACTCTGTGATTTGAGTTGTTCTTATTAAAGTAAAAATTCCTGGTTAGGGGTTTTTAATTTAACCAGTATACTGGTCATATTTATAAGTTTTTAACCACGTAACTAGTTAAATTTATGACCATAATTCCTGGTTAATTGTTTACCAGGAATCTGGTGGATTTATTTGACCAGGATTTCCTGGTCAAGTTAACCAGGTTTGTGTGGGTGGTATACTGACCCGGAGCCTGGTAAAAATTTGACCCCATCCTGGTGAAATTTAACCAGAGTGTTTTTAGAGTGATATGTATGATAGAATTGTACAGTGTTCAATATCGTGGCTAGTCTCTTACATTTCCTTTAGGACAGTCAACTCTCGTTATAGCGGACATCCTGGGGACCGTCATTTGGTGTCCGTAATAACGAGAGTCCGCAATAGCGCGGGGATGCGATGAAGATATCCCGATTTCAGGTTGTAAAATGTCACTACAATGTATTACTGCTTTTTTGTTTTAAAATGTCCAGTTTATTTCAATTTCTAGTTCACAATACAAGTCAAAAATTTGTATTCAAATATTTTTTTATTCCAAAACCAAAAATACGACGGTAACATGAATCAGTAACATAAATATGTCACTCGATAAATTAAAAAGTCATTCACTTTCATGTGTCGAGAGAAAAATACGTCCAAGGTGTCCGTTGTAACGAGAGTAGAACAATAAAAATGTTTGTTGGGGACCACACGAAGTGTCCGCAATTCCGTAATAGCGAGAGTCCGTAATAGCGAGAGTTATTTCAATACATTTCAAACTGTCCTTATATAATAGCGGGGTGTCCTTAATAGCGGGGTGTCCTTAATAGCGGGGTGTCTGTAATAGCGGGGTGTCCGCAAGGCGAGAGTTGACTGTCGCTGCAGGAGCTTCTCATATCTGAGAAGCGCCTAATCTCAGGTCGCCTGTTAGACTGAACTGAAGCACTTTCACTTCTCAAACTGATCAATACGTTGTTTTAAATGAGATTGGTGTCAAATTCACATGAAATAATGATTCTCCGGCGGTCACGAGCTGTAAGGCAACATAAATCTTGGAGTCAGCGAAACCAAGCCTATATAGTTTCAAGGAATACTCATATGATTCATCATAGTTTATTTGATTGGATTATTTGATCTCATGCACGAGGATTCCTAGAGAACCAATTCTCACAGGAATAAGACAGGACTTGTGATTTGGACAATCAAAATCTACCGTCTCAGATGTGAGAAGCTCAGCGGGGAGTGCAAATTTTCACAGATAAAATATCGTCTTTATAATTTCTGCTTCAGAGTTATAGTGTAGTCAAACAAGATATCTCGTTAGTAGTATGTCCCTCACAAATATAATTCTGATCTGATTTAGCCACTGTGGCGCTGTGTCATATACTTGTATAAATTACTGCAGCAGGCAACACAATGTCCAAGAGGCAAAAACAACGAAGTGATGTGATTTGACAGTGATACATGCAAGAACAAGAGCAGCAGCAACCACAACAACAACAACAACAATTGTATATACGTTTGTTTGAGAAGTTGAGTGTCTTTATTAGGGCAGTTCTTTGGAAAGAAAAAGATCAAATTCAGGAATATGTCACAGTCGAGAAGTATATCTATATCTCGTGCAGGAGAAGAAGAGGGCGACATTCTATTAACTGCGCGAGAAGGACTAGAAGCTCTAGTAGAGGATTTGTTGGAAGATGTTTTATCAACTCAGCCAGATGCAACAACAAACTCAGCGCCTTCTAGTGGAACTCCACTTATAAGGTAATACATTATTAATAATACCTATAGCTGTTATTTTGCGGTTTAGTCGGCTTAAGATGTGTCCAGCCTTGACCGCGCGATAGAATTTCGCATTCTTCGAGTCGTTTCAGATTAACTTTGAAGAGTACAACGAATTTTCATAGAAGTGCGTATTTATAGTAGAGCAAAACTATGGACAAATGACCTACCAACCGAGCTCACAAACCACGTTGCATTCTTTTAAGAACAATATAAGTGCATCTTTTGGCAATTAATACAAGCGAGAATTTGTGCAGTAACAGCACGTTAGATTTTATGTGGTGTTACCACAAAGAATTAATTAATTATTTACTGCAAGAATTGCGCTTTTTTATAGAGCTATTCGACGGGGATCAATGTTGACATCTAGTTTTCTCACAAAAAACAAAGCAGTTGATATGATTATTAACGAAACTGATCGTCACGGAAGAAATGCTTTCCACTATGCCGTCACTAAACCTGATGTTTTAATGCTTTTGTTGGAAGAATTTAAAACAGTTAAGTTTTTTAAATTTACTTTATATTATGATTGCAAAAAGAATTAAGAATAATTTAGAGGTTAACCCTTTCAATTCACGCATGATGGCTTTCCTAGACTTCTCCCATTGACGAGTAAAATCGTCTGGCGTCAACAGAGTAAAAAGATAAAGTTGTTCCACAAGAACGATGCGCCAGAGTAGGGAGAGGGGCGCCGTCAGGGTTTCTTTCAGAATATTTAACAAGGGGGGCAAGGAGCGCCGAAGGCGCGACCAACTTCTAGGGGGGTCCGGGGGCGTGCTCTCCCGTAAAATTATGAATTTTAGAGTCTCTGAAATAGCATTTCCTGCATTTTGAGGCGGGTTTGAAAGAGTTTTGAAGGATATAAAATACCAAACAAAATATTCAAATATACTCATTTTATATAGGAATACACCATAACATGCAAGGCATACATCATGAGGACATGTCGTCATACATGGACAAATCAACTCACATTGTGTGTACCATTAATTAGGCTGTCAGCTGCGTGAAGCGTACTAAAATATTATTTAATCGTAATATACTATTAGCTGTACCATACTGATTAAAACGTAAAACGACTATAAATCCAAAATCGCGTTTTTAAATAGGAATTGCACTACATATCAATGGTACACTGGCACATAGGGCCAGTCCGACGACTCTGCGATGCGCATGAAAGGGGGTTAATCAGCAAAGTGAAAATGTTACTGTTGCCAACTTACAAACTACTTCACTCCAAAGTGTTCATCACTGTTCGACTTAACCCACAGCTTAATCTTGTGTTTTTCAGAGTCCTATTAAAGAATGTTTTTACCATGAAGATAAGGAGGGTGAAACGCCGATACATCGAGCTGCTAGTTTTGGCAATTCAGAGGTACCCGGCATTGATTTCATACTCGGGCCACTTTATCCTATGGACAAAAGGGGCAGCTGCCCCCGGCCCCATGAGAGAAAAAAAGTTTATTAATTGCGAAACGACTCAAGGGATATTTGAATTTTGAGTTTTTAGTATCTGTTCAATGTACATACTGAATATATTGTGACGAATCAAAAGTCTATTTCGATATATGCGCTGTACAAACCTTCCTTCCCGACACACAAGATAGGAGATAGTGAAATTTGCTCTATTTCTCTCGAGAAAAGTCTGGGAACTACACTTGGAGTCGGACTCGGAGACCACCGGAAGTAAACTGGAAACATGGCGGCTTCAGAGAACTTTTAATATTTGGAGATGATGACATGTTGTGTGATTTTGTTCTGCCATCACCAGAGCCGCCTAACCCTTGGTAAAACTACCGACGTTGTCGTCTTGCTACAGTCCTGGACAAAACACGTGGACAAGGCGCGCGCTTTTTGTATTATTATTAAGAATTTTAATTGGAACCAAAATTATACGGTCTACCCCCCCCCCCCCCCCCCCCAGTCAATGTTGGTGATTGTTGATGCGCAAAATCATCAGCCTTTTTTGGCTAGAGAAGTTAAAAAAAGAAAGACAGTAAATAATTAACGTTGAAAAATTTGCATTGTCCACACAATTTTGTCCAGGATTGTAGGTTTTAAATGATTTTTAACCCATTTTCCAAAAATCCTATCTCTGCCTTTCCCAACATTTTTCCATATAGGGGCCCCATCAAATTTCTCTGCCCCGGGCCCCATAATCTGTTAATGCGGCCCTGTTGATACTCAGCTGTGCCTTCGTGAATTATAATCAGCAAGACGAAATCACAGCTTCACCATGCACACAAGAAAAAAATGCATTTCTATTTTCAGGAGAATTGTATGCAAAAAATGTAATCATTTATTACTTAATAATCTATTATTATTATCTTCGTTCTTGTATAGTCCCTAAAAATTCTTTACGAATATGACCATTCTTTGATGGAGTTACGGACCAAGATCACCAAGAGTTCTGTTCTTCATTTCGCTGTGCTAAGCAGATCTGTAGCTGCGGTGCAGTTTGTACTGAGAAAAGGTCCACAGCTGCTTAATGTTGCTGACAATATGTTGAGGACTCCTGCGCATTATGCAGCTGGACTAAAACAAAGCGATATTATAAAGATATTGATATCCAACGACGCTGACATTTTCATCAGGTATATGTACACGTATATTAAGATGCATGCATCTACATGACGTATATATTAAATTATCATTATTATTATTATTATTATTATTATCATCATTATCATCCAATTATCATTATCCGATTATCATTATCCAATTATCATCATCATTATCATCATCATTATCCGATCATCATCATCATCATCATTATCCGATTATCATCATCATCGTCATCATCCGATCATCATTATCCGATCATCATCATCCGATCATCACCATCATCATCATCACCATCATCATCATCATCATCTGATCATCATCATCATCATCATCCGATCATCATCATCATCATCCGATCATCATCATCATCATCATCCAATCATCATCATCATCATCCGATCATCATCATTATCATCCGATCATCATCATTATCCGATCATTATCATCATCATCATCATCATCCAATCATCATCATCATCATCCGATCATCATCATTATCATCCGATCATCATCATCATCCGATCATCATCATCATCATCATCATCATCCAATCATCATCATCCGATCATCATCATTATCATCCAATCATCATCATTATCCGATCATCATCATCATCATCATCATCATCCAATCATCATCATCATCATCCGATCATCATCATTATCATCCGATCATCATCATCATCCGATCATCATCATCATCATCATCATCATCCAATCATCATCATCATCATCCGATCATCATCATTATCATCCGATCATCATCATTATCTGATCATCATTATCATCGTCATCATCCGATCATCATCATCATCCTTATCCGATCATCATCATCATCATCTGATTATCATCATTATCATCATCATCATCATCGGATCATCATCACCATCATCATCATTATCCGATCATCATCATCATCCGATCATCATCGTCATTACCATGGCTATCGTGATTATCATTATTATTATAATTCGTATAGGGACGCCAATGAACAAGTACCTATTCATGATGCTGCAAATAAAGGTTATCTGAATATTGTTCAGTTGCTGGTGCGAGTGGACCCGGACTGCATTGAAGTTGCTGACAACACTAAACAAACAGCTTTAATGCTTGCCACCATAAAAGGTTTTCCTAATGTTGTGTCCTACTTACTAAATAAAGAAGCAAATTATCTACTCAGAGATAACTCCAACTATACTGCGTTTGACTGGGCAATTAAATACAAGAGAGCTTCTGTCATTAAAGTATTTCTGGACAAACCTTATTGGAAAAAGGTAAAGCATCTAATACACGTACATGGTTTTTAACGGCCACAATTTTACCTGGGCATATTGCCGTTAACTTGGTCTTTATAATTTACCATGACAGCTAAACGACTGGGCTATAGACCTTATTCAAAAATGGCCGCCGAATTAAAATTCTTTTATATACATATAAATTAGCCCTTATGAACTCGTTTTCATGTGTGAAATTCAAAATAATTTTTACTTTATATGCACATAAAAGAATTCTAATTCGGTGCTAATTTAATTATGTGCTAATTTATGCATGCACATAAAAGAATTCTAATTCGGTGGTCATTTTTGAATAAGGTCTATGCCTCTATGGATACTCTGTTGTACTTTTCTATATTAATTATAATTTTTAATGTAATTAATTTCTTATAATCGTCAGGTAATGTTTACATCCAGACTTGGCCCTGAAAAATGTTTAACAATGTTAGTGGAAACAATGCCTGAAATGGCTCAGATCTTATTGGATAAATGTATTACTGTTAAAGGAACGAAAAACGAGCCAGAACATCAAGTTACCTACGATTTCTTTTGCTTAAAATCAAAAGGTACAGTTCTATAGTTGTGTTGAATAACAAGCAATAGGATTTAGCTCAGAGTTTGGAAAACATTTTGAACTAGCATACTATAATGTTTTTCTGGCAATGTTTTTCTGCTAATCAATAACTTTCTCTTTAATATAGATACGTTTTATGGAAACCCCACGTAAAATATTTATTTGCTAAGCTTTCGGCGTGTTGACTCAGGCCTTCATCAGAGCAAAAACAGAGTCAACAGGCCGAAAGCTTAGCAAATAAATATTTTACGTGGTGTTTCCATCAAACTTATCTATATTAC
>JAWNZC010000071.1:237500-285000 GCA_035771165.1 Paragorgia papillata
TGTTAAAAGAAATGGCAGATAACCGCAGAGAAGATATGGGGAAAATAAAAGAAATAGAAGAGAAAATTGATACAATTTTCGCCCACATAACTCGTCGTGATGAAAAGAACAAATAAAACATGGAAGAACTATTGATATCACCTTGTGAAGATCATTACGACTCAATATAAAGTCGAGGGTTTGCGCTGCCCCACCGCAAAAGGCCCTGGAGACGAGGTTGGGGTTTGTGTTATCGTAGATAATAATGTACACTGCACAAAAAGAACTGAGCATATATGTTAATATTAGTGATGCAATAATTACTATTGGCAGATAGTAACTCCTGCAATAGCCAATGAAATTCAAGGATTTGTGTTAGAAACTTGTAAGTTTATGCTAATTAATACCGTCAGTTGCATCTAAGGATGGACACCACCAATGAAAAACATGTTCTACGCTGGCGTCAGAGTTTTTGAGCTCAATAGACGAGTGAAACAAACGAGTGAAACGACCGTTGGGCTCAGAGACAGTTCGAAAATGTAAAATCAAAGAAGTTCCGCAGCATAAACATACAAGTTTGACGTCAGCGTAGATCATGTTTTTCATTGGTCCATCCTTGCAACCGATCGACGGTATTAGTAACCAATAGGTAAGCAGTATGCCATAGAGCATAGCTTTGTGGCCATGGATCTAGCAAAGAGACTGGCACGAGTGCTACAGTATTACTAGTTCGAATATTTAATTGGTGTCATACCGTGCAAGCCATTTTGAGGTTAGCCGGATGGTCTGTTAGCTCAAGATATTTATATATATATATATATGTAATATTTATAAACCGCGCAGGAGGGCTTTATCGGATATAAAACACGAGGCGATAGCCGAGTGTTTTAGAGCCGATAAAGCCCGTACTGCAAGGTTTTTAAATGGCTTCTAAAAATAATCACTTCATACGTTCATTGGCGTAGTCATTTTGAAAATTAAGCTTATCTCAGCCGTTAAAAACCAGCGAGAAACTTAGAGCGAGTCTATATCACATATATAGATCCGATACGCTCATGATTTTTCTTTGTGTTTTCCTCATGAATTATTAATGAATTTTAGAAATATATATATATATATATATATATATATATATATATACCACCTAGATAGATATTTACATATACACGACACTTCAGGGGAGATTCATTAACACCTTTCATGAAAATCTAAACGTTTTATACTGATGGACCTACCGTAAATTTACAAGGCGGGTTCTTTGAAAAACTAGGCAACTCCCCTAGGAGGGAAAAATTGTAACGTTGCGTCGTGTCCGGATGTGAGAATTTGGGTCAAGACAGAACAGGAGGGGAGCACTTGAAGGCACTATATATACACATATATTGGGGGGGGGGACACCGCTGCCAAACGTTTGCGCATGCGTGAATTCGCAAGAGTAAACATTGCAAGAGAAGTGGGAACTAGTCATGGCGACAAAGACTAAGTAAGACTCGACTATTCATTTGTGTTTTAAAAAAAGGGTAAAGAAAATTACGAATGGGGTAATTTCAGAATATGTTACAATATCGACAAAGAAGCCATGCACAAATTACCTACCTTATCTTTTTGGCAGTATGCTTATAATTTTAACTTTTGTGTTGGACTCTCAGACCAGTCCAAATATTTCAGCGTTTTCCCGCTCTTTTTTTGAAGTGCGCGCTCGGACGTCGCGCATGCGCAAAACGTTTAGAAGCGATCTTAGGGGGTGGGGGACAGTACCATCGTCTAGTTCCCAGGTTCTTGGACGGCGCGAACATGCTCAGCGATGGCGGCCATTATAATTAAGTGGACTTTGAGATGTGAACGAGGTAAAAGAGAAACGTTTTTGTGATTTTCTTGAATAACTTTAACGTTCTCTTCTGTATGGTTTGAAAAGCTCTGGAAAACATTTGTGAAATTTGATAATGTCGGACGAACACAGTCTCAGCATTAGTGAAGAAGATGATGAAGAAGTTGGAGTGGCTCAAACCAAAGAAATTTTAATTGAGAAAGAAGGTTATTTGTCAAAGTGGACTAACTATATTCATGGCTGGCAGGACAGATATGTAGTACTTCAGAATGGTGCACTTGCTTATTTCAAGTCTGAATCAGACAGACAATTAGGTTGTCGTGGCTCTCTCAGTTTAGGCAAAGCAATCATTGAGGTATTATATAAACCCAATATATACAGTATTTGACCTTCAAATAACAACTCGACACTATTACAAGTGTTGACTTGATTTGTTTCGAAACTTATTCTTTTTAACCTGTGTTATTTAAATTCTAAGCTTTTAAATTTTGAAAGAGGTTAATTCTGTCAACTTTTGTCTGTATTTATAAAGCAATGACAAAAGGTTTTATACATTGACGAAGCAGTATATTTTAATTTTTTTTGCTACGAGAAACTGCGAAGTTTTTTGATGTTTTTTTTATGATTAAAATAATAGCATATCAGAAAATATTATTTGTAGATACATATTATGATTCACAGATTAATATAATTTAATATTGTTATGCTGTAAATTTTTCTTTGATGATATCCAAGGAAGATTATAAACTTGGCACAAAGCCATTCAACTGTATTTTTGTCTTCTTTACTTTAGGCTCATGAATTTGACGAATGTCGGTTTGATGTGCGAGTCAATGATTCTGTCTATTATCTGCGTACAAATGAGCCAGAAGAAAGACGATGTTGGATTGATTTATTGGAAGCTGTCAAGGTAAATGAATTACACTACTGCAATACAAACATTTTATCTATGGGTTGGGTTTTGCCATAATTTGAATAATTACCTAACACACTTATTTTGCATTAAAAATGGCTACTGACTATTGCAGACATTTTTGCTGCACTTACAGCCTCTGGGAATTACTCAATTGAAAAAAGCTGACTTTTTTAGTTCCTTCCTTCCTTTCTTCCTTCTTTACTTGCTTTTTTCTTTCTTCCTTCCTTGCTTCCTTCCTTCCTTGCTTGCTTGCTTGCTTGCTCCCTTCCTTCCTTCCTTCCTCCCTTCCTTCGTTCCTTCCTCCCTCCCTTCCTTCCTTCCTTCCTTCCTTCCTTCCTCCCTTCCTTCCTTCCTTCCTTCCTCCCTTCCTTCCTTCCTTCCTTCCTTCCTTCCTCCCTTCCTTCCTTCCTTCCTTCCTCCCTTCCTTCCTTCCTTCCTTCCTTCCTTCCTTCCTTCCTTCCTTCCTCCCTTCCTTCCTTCCTTCCTTCCTTCCTCCCTTCCTTCCTTCCTTCCTTCCTTCCTTCCTCCCTTCCTTCCTTCCTTCCTTCCTCCCTTCCTTCCTTCCTTCCTTCCTTCCTTCCTTCCTTCCTTCCTCCCTCCCTTCCTTCCTTCCTTCCTTCCTTCCTTCCTTCCTTCCTTCCTCCCTTCCTTCCTTCCTTCCTTCCTCCCTCCCTTCCTTCCTTCCTTCCTTCCTTCCTTCCTTCCTCCCTTCCTTCCTTCCTTCCTCCCTTCCTTCCTTCCTTCCTTCCTCCCTTCCTTCCTCCCTTCCTCCCTTCCTTCCTCCCTTCCTCCCTTCCTCCCTCCCTTCCTTCCTCCCTTCCTTCCTTCCTCCCTTCCTTCCTTCCTTCCTTCCTCCCTCCCTCCCTTCCTCCTTTCTTTCTGTAGAGTAGGTTATTTTTATCTAGTATGTAACTTACTTTTTCTACAGGCATCAGATTCTGGATATGGATCTGAGACAAGTCTTCGAAAAGGTGCCTCCATGTTGTCTCTTTCATCAGTAACAAGTCTGACTTTATCAACAACCTCTTCTTCATCATTCAAGGTATAATTGCTAGGCATTCAAAATGATTATTATTATTATAGTGAGGCAGTGAATCAATAAATTGGGGGGAAAACCCCCAATAGTATTACATGGTATCAATAAAGACATTCACTAAAACAATATAAAAGCATCAAGTGTTAATTATTTTACACTTGATACCTTTGTAAACATTATTGATAAAGAACACAATTCATATTTTTTTTTATTACTGTATGTCCAGTGAGTGACAGTGTGCAGATGCCTGTGATAAAGGAGGAACTCTGATTTAACTTCGATTGAACCTAGTTTTGTTTTAGACTTTTGTCATCTTATTGCTGAACAGTTTAAATACTGCACTATATGTACCTGTACAGATGGCAAATATGTACAGTTTGCATTGCAAGCGCTAAGTCTTATTGTACATGTATGTTTAATTTGCATTCTAGAAGGGTCGCAGTTTAAGAGAGAAACTCATGGAAATGGAGACATTTCATGATATATTGGTTCGTCAAGTGGATACTTTACAGGGCTACTTTGATAATTGTGCTGATACGGCTTTAAACAGTTCCATTCATGATGATCACAGCCTTCATGATGATATTTTTGAAGATGACCATGGTAAAGTAAAAAGGGATTATTAACTAAGAATGAGATATATATGCCTGGGAAAATATCAAATTAAGGTCTTGACAGTACAGACTCACTGAGCCTCAGATAACTAGGAAATTACAAACTATTAGCCTTACAATAAAGTAGGATACTGTAATTCCCTACTGATTGCTTGCTTTACCGTACTGAGTTTACTCTAATCATTTTATATAAATCATTTAAATACAGTAAATCTCTATTTAGTTGACCATGATGCAGATGATGAAATGGATGAGTTATCATCTACTCCAACTCCGGCAAGCCTTATTAATACCAAGAAAAGATCAATGTCTGAGACTATTCCAATTAAAAATGAAAATAAATGTGCAATAGACTTTAAAGGTGAAGCTATCACATTCAAAGCCACTACATCTGGTATTTTAGCAACACTATCACATTGCATTGATCTCTTGACCAAGAAGGAGGAATACTGGAAAAGAAAATATGAAAAGGTATTTACTATGATTTACCTGTCACAGTTTTTAGTTCTTTTAATACTTGGCTAATGGTAGACAAATTTATTTCTAGTATTGAATTTATTTGTTGAATTTTACTAAAAATCTTATGAACCTACTGTACTTTTAGTAACACTAATTATTAGTAAGAAGTAATATTTCATAAATGAATTACCAGGGCTTACAATCATGATTGGAGGACAATGAAAATCACTAGGCCATTAACGGAGTAATTTTCATTGTTCTCAAGTGTTTGTGAAACCAGTGATGGATTTACAGGGGGGGGTGCAGGGGGTGTGCCAATTACTCAATTAGTGCCTTGCTGCAGTGGGATGCAATGTGGATTTCATTGAAAATGTCAATCACATTTCTAATGTCTAGCTTCCTTGTGATATCCCTAATAAAATCCATAATAAAACGTCCACTTTATCCCTAAATTTATTTGACACCTTCCAGGTTTGATAAAATGCGCTATTGAAAACACGATTTAAAACTTTTATATCTTTCTTCAAAGTACCGTCAGAATGCAGGAAATGCCATTTCAGAGGTCCAAATTTCAAAAAATTTCCAGGGGTGCATGGACCCCCCTAGAAATGGTTTGACTAAGGTTACAAAAATTCTAGATCCGCCCCTGCAGCACCCCCCCCCCTACCAGATCAAGCTGGATCCATGACTGTGTAAAACACGAGAGAATAATGAAAATCACGAGGCTGCAGTTCAAGTGATTCTTATTGTTCTTGAATGTTTTACAAACACGAGAAAACATTGAAAATTACAAGGTTCACGAGTGTTTGTAACCCCTGGTAGAGCACAATACACAGGTTTTGCAAGGGATTTGGTGATGTTGGTTCATATATTACATGTATATTAGACAATGGTGTACAGCAATGGTCTTGTGTTGAATTTATAATTAAGAAATGTGGTAAATAAATGGTTCTTTGTTTGTGCTGTTTATGATCTGATTTCTTAATTATGAATTCAGTTTGCGTGACCTTTACCAGGTTTCAAAACTCGTGCACATGAGTCGTGACCAAATATTTTTCTTTGATTGGCTAATTAGCTCATGAATTATTAATGATTTGAGAAGAGAAGTTCCCAAACTATAAAGACTTGGTAAAAGGTGAAAACATTTTACTCTACATTATTGCAGGAATCAGAGAAACGCAAGAAACTTGAGGAACAATATAAAAAGGCTTTGTTGATTGCAAAAAAGAAATCATTTGTCAGTGGACCTGATTTTGTGGTAAGCATTGACAATTAGGCCAGGGATTGAAACACTTTATAAACAGTATTAATTAATAGTTTTAATGTGTTTTTAAAAAATGTATTGTTGATCATTACCACTCGGATTCTCATCATGTTTTTGTGGCAATATTTTATGTAGTTTTATACATTCTTAGAGAAACATGAAGAGAAAATTCTATGATTTCTGCCAAAGTCGACCAATTTTTATGTACCATATTGTGATTTTTGGTGTTTTTACCAGGAAGGACCACATATGATGTTAAATGAAGAAGAATTCTATGATGCTGTTGAAACTGCTTTGGATAAACATGATGAAGAAGAGGATGATGAAGATGTCGTAAGTACAGTGTACAGTACACTAGCAAATAGAAACTAGCAATATACATGTACATTACAGTCAAACTGGATATTCTCTTGCATGCAACTTTGCAATTTTGATTGATGGATTCAATCAGCAACCTGCAAACGCTTTATCACGATTCCTTGACGGGTTGCCCTAAAAAATCGTTTTAAATGCCAAACTTTGGATAATGCAAATTCTACATAAACTTAGAGCCATTACCCTCAAGTATAACATTACATTTATGTGAAATAATACTGTAGTTGCTGCAAAAAGTGTCCTGTAAATGCTTCATGAGTAGATTTAGTCTTACTAGTAAATACTCAGATTAACAGGGCTCAAAATAACGCTTCATGTTACGCCGGTCATGATGACCAGTCAAAGGCGATTTTTGACCAGTCAAATTTCACGACGCCCCCCCCCCCGAAAAGAACACAAACAAACAAACAAACCCACAAGTAGGCTAGACGACGCACAATAGACGAATTTAATTCGGACGAATTAAATTCGACTACACAAATTAAATTCGTGGTCTGAGTCAGACGCGGATAACTTGACGGTTATGCGTGTTTGAGTTAAACGACGAATTTAATACCGTCGCATCGAATATAATGCTTGCTGCTCGTGTGAAAACCCCACGAAATACGTTTGTATACAGTGTAATGGTCTGGTGGATGAAACTGTCCAGATGTGGTAAATTAAATTCGACTGAAATTCTACGTTTAACTCGACGTCGCATTTACGCCGCATTAGTATTACAGGCGAATTTAATTCCAATTAAATTCCTCCGTATTAAATTCGTCAATTGTGCGTCGTTTAGCGCAGGCCTAAGTTTTAAATAAAAATTGTGTCATATCTTAATTTGGTCTATTATAAGTTATTTAACCAGCAGCTGGCATAAGAATTCAACAAACTTAAATTCGAATAAAAAGTTCAATAACCAAGAAAATTCTCACAAATTAACATAATATGAAACGGGTCTACAACAGCACAACAACAATCATTTTTAAAAGTTCCTTCAAATGCAAGTAATACAATTAATTGCAAGTAATATGACTGGTCAAAATGACCGGCGTTATACAAATTTGACCGGTCGTCGACCGGTGACTGGCCGTTATTTTGAGCCCTGATAGAAGATGAAGCCCATACTGTAAAGCCCGGCCTATACACTAGAGAAACTTTCCAAAACAAGTTACCAAAACACGGTTTCAGAAACCAAATTTCCCTGATTAGAACACTGTTCTATTTTTTTAAACAAGTTTCGGAAATGTGTTTCGGAAACTTGTTTCTGTGTATGCTGGGCTTGAAGCTAAATGAATGTTTAGATGCACTGTGCCATGATTAGCAACTTTAGGCTTAACCTTTGAATGTTAAAATATATAGTTCTAGATGTCTAGATTTATTTGCAAACATACATTTTTGTAGGGGATGGATATCCAACCATGTGAAATGTTTACAGAAAAACAAGGCCCAGAAGACTCGCATCGTTTTTCAGAAGAAGTTAGTATAAGATTAACTATTTAGATTTCACTCTGATGAAGGGCTCTGCTCGAAACATCAGTTTTTCCTTACCAAAAACCTTCTCATATCTATTACAACCTTTTCACTTTGCTCTATTTACGGTATTGTTGTGAAAAATGGTTGGCTGTGTAAACTTGTATTATTATTCAATTTAACATGTAAAGGTTAGTAGAATAATAGACTACGGTAAGTAAGAAATTATTTATTTTTAATTTTTAAAGGTGAAATTGAAAGCAGTAGAAGGTCTTCAATATATTCTGGAGGATGTTGACGGTAATTGGGCTCTTGTTTATGAAGATGGTGAGATGCAGGTAATTAACTGAGCTGCTACTGTACACTATCAAATTAAGACCCATTTTATGCCATCTCTACTTAGACATAATGTTTTACGTTGTGCCAGTTGGTAATTAAGTTCTTTATACTGTATTGGGAGACATCCCTGCTAGTTGGGGTTGAAAAAGTTAATTAGCACGTGTACACAATAATTTGTAAATTGTGTAAAGCACTTATAAATTACAGTTAGTATTACATGTACTTTTAAATTACAATGTTAATCTTCTGATTTCTAGACCGGCCAAAATCAGCCACTTTATTATTTTACTCTAATGCCAGATACTTGCCAAGTGAAAGCTTCTCACTGTCTATTAGTGACAGACCGCTAGTACTAAAAGAGTCAAGTTTTAAATGCAAAATAATGGCAGAAAACTCGCATTTTGCTAAGATTTCAGATTGTTTCTTTAAAATAATGGTTTGTCTGATTAGTTGATTTGTACTGGGACATTTAAACAACTAATCCTCGTTGTCTATGAACGATAGTCAACTCGCCTGTTCCTCGTCAACAATCAGCTCATAGACAACTCAGGCTCGTTGTTTAATTGTTAATTAGACTACTGTACTACTACTGTAGCCTTCTTGATATTGCACTTCATCTCAGTTTTACTTTTTGTTTTATAAGGTTTATCGAAGAGATTACGAAGAAGGTGGAGTTGTTTGTGATCCTCTTAAAGCAACTCATACTGTACAGGTTTGTGGAATACCGTAGAATTCCGAAAGTAACGTTGAATTTGTGACACTTCTAGAATTTCCCGAAAGTAGTCCCCCCCCCGAAAGTAGCGTTGAATTTGTGACACTTCTAAAATTTCCCGAAAGTAGCGCCCCCCCCGAAAGTAGCGCCCCCTTCGAATGTGGCGCATTTTTTTAATGTTTCAATTTTCAAATACATGTTTATCCAGCAAAAAAGTAACGTTCGTATTAAAACTTAACAATCAACTTAAAGCTAGTAATATATGTTTTTTTCGATTATCGACATTTCTGTTCGATGAAAGCACGTGTTCGTCTTTAATTTTTCAATATTTACAACATGTTCTCTCCTTTATAAGTTGCCACCATCGACGCCGATGTAAATAAATAAATAGTTACTGATGAACGGAGACTTTTGATATTTCTTCCTAACGCATTTCAACCATCCGAGTAGCGCCCCCCCCCGCCGAAAGTAGCGCCCCCCGAAAGTATCGCCCCCCCCCCGAAGTATCGGCCCCCAAGGGCTGCTAAATGTAACCGGGGCCGTTACTTTCAGAATGCTACTGTATTTTAACCACTTGATACATTCTTTGACCAACACAACCTTTTTGTGCAGTACATCAAATCAATTCTCAACGCAGACTAATGATAAACAAGACGCCTGTTCAGGCGTTCACTCAGGCTACTGCAAACTCGCAGCTGCAATGCCATCGCTGATGAAGTGCTAAGATCTATAAAAGTCTAAACGTCGTTCATCACCGAAAATAGTCAAAACACAATCTAATTCTCCGATAGAAAACACAATGCTCAAAACACGATTGCCTGTATTTAAGGTATTTCCACACAGCGTTCATAATGTCGAGTCCCTTCGGGTGTTAAATATCAACACAGCACAATCATGTTTAATCGGCGATTGTAAGCGTATATAAGATCAAGATACCTGCCAGCGAAATTACTGAACAATAACTATGTCTGTGAACACACTTAACACGTCCAAGAAAGAACACTTCAAACAACTTGATCAGACATCGGGAAATATTTTAGCACGCATCAGGTTCGCAAAGCCTGACGGGATGACGTAATGATTGCCAATTCGAAGCATCGACAAAATAATAACGGAGCCGAAACCTAGAGTCGGTGTACCACAGGTAGCCCAAGTAATTAGACATAGTTCAAGGCTACTTTGGCTTTAATAATATAGCACCGTCATCTCGATATGAAATGCCATGTCTCCAGGCTCCACACAATGCTACTGTGGATTGATGTTTTACGTGTAATTTTCCCATGGCTGTTTTCTTTTTGAAGAAAAGAACATTTTGCTTCGCAGCATGCGTGTCGATTGTGATTGTAGTTTATTGCAAGTTTTATCTATGGTATGTGTTATTTGCAGGGTGTTACTGGACGAGAGATGGCGCATTATTTCTTTGATATAGACGTGCGCCTGGATTGGGATAGTAAGTAGATTTTGTTATGTCCACAATATAACTGGATAAACTCATCCGGGGAGGGGGGTATTTTCTCATATTGTATTGCTAGCCAGCGGCAATCTCGATATTATTTTAGTTGATGCTTCATCCCGGCTAAGTCTGCAAATATCTCAATGTATTTGCAGCGAGAAAGTTTATCATTTTAGTGGTTTTTACATACAAAACAACGCATTATCCATGCGCTATATCTTCTCTTCACATCGCTCTTTCCTTTCTTTTATGTATTTTTATATATATATATATATATATGATAAACTTCAAATACACGTCAAGTCTTTTAATTGTAGACATGTTTCGGAAAAACTTATGCCATCTTCAGTACAGATAAACGGACACTTGTATCCATTTGTAAATTAGTTAACCGTTTATCTGTACTGAAGATGGCATATTAAGTTTTGCCGAAACATGTCTACAATTAAAAAACTTGTCGTACAGGTATATTTGAAGTTTATCATAGCTTTGGTGCTTGTTAGAACATGTGGATATATATATTCGTAAATAAGTTTGTTTCAATAATCCTCCAATGTCATGGTTCAGCGCTAGCAGCTAGCTGAAGTTCCTAGTATGTCTTGTTTGATAGCATGTTTTACACACAATGTTTAACACCAAAGTCCAATTGCCTATCTATCAAATGACAATGTGTTATTATTTCTTATCATTAACTCTTCTAATGGTTTTTATTCTGATTCATTGTGTATCTAGCTACTGTTGAGTCGTGTAAAGTAATTGAAACGTTGTCACCGACCACTATGATATTTCATCAGCTTTACAAGCGAGTGTGGCCTTCTTCCCAACGCGAGACGCTTTTTATGTCCCACATTAAGGAAGTAGATGCCAGTGAAGTATTGCTTGAACGCTTGGAGTATGAAATAGGAAATCCTTGGCTTTCAATAAACTACTCCATTAACCACCCTGATGTCCCAGTGAGTAAAAATTACACTACATAAACTATAATAGATTGCAAAGTGAAAAGGTGAAAAACTGCCAAGATTTTTAGTAACAAAAAACTGACGTTTTGAACAAAGCCCTTCGTTAGAGTAAATTTTTGTAACAAAATACTGACGTTTTGAACAAAGCCCTTCTTTAGAGTAAATTTTTGTGACAAAAAACTGACGTTTTGAACAAAGCCCTTCGTTAGAGTAAATTTTTGTAACGAAATACTGACGTTTTGAACAAAGCCCTTCGTTAGAGTAAATTTTTGTAACGAAATACTGACGTTTTGAACAAAGCCCTTCGTTAGAGTAAATTTTTGTGACAAAATACTGACGTTTTGAACAAAGCCCTTCTTTAGAGTTAATTTTTGTAACGAAATACTGACGTTTTGAAGAAAGCCCTTCTTTAGAGTAAATTTTTGTGACAAAATACTGACGTTTTGAACAAAGCCCTTCTTTAGAGTAAATTTTTGTAACAAAATACTGACGTTTTGAACAAAGCCCTTCTTTAGAGTAAATTTTTGTGACAAAATACTGACGTTTTGAACAAAGCCCTTCTTTAGAGTAAATTTTTGTAACAAAATACTGACGTTTTGAACAAAGCCCTTCTTTAGAGTAAATTTTTGTGGCAAAATACTGACGTTTTGAACAAAGCCCTTCGTTAGAGTAAATTTTTGTAACAAAATACTGACGTTTTGAACAAAGCCCTTCGTTAGAGTAAATTTTTGTGACAAAATACTGACGTTTTGAACAAAGCCCTTCGTTAGAGTAAATTTTTGTAACAAAATACTGACGTTTTGAACAAAGCCCTTCGTTAGAGTAAATTTTTGTAACAAAATACTGACGTTTTGAACAAAGCCCTTCGTTAGAGTAAATTTTTGTAACGAAATACTGACGTTTTGAACAAAGCCCTTCTTTAGAGTAAATTTTTTAACAAAATACTGACGTTTTGAACAAAGCCCTTCTTTAGAGTAAATTTTTGTGACAAAATACTGACGTTTTGAACAAAGCCCTTCTTTAGAGTAAATTTTTGTAACGAAATACTGACGTTTTGAACAAAGCCCTTCGTTAGAGTAAATTTTTGTAACAAAATACTGACGTTTTGAACAAAGCCCTTCTTTAGAGTAAATTTTTGTGACAAAATACTGACGTTTTGAACAAAGCCCTTCTTTAGAGTAAATTTTTGTAACAAAATACTGACGTTTTGAACAAAGCCCTTCTTTAGAGTAAATTTTTGTGACAAAATACTGACGTTTTGAACAAAGCCCTTCGTTAGAGTAAATTTTTGTGACAAAATACTGACGTTTTGAACAAAGCCCTTCGTTAGAGTAAATTTTTGTAACAAAATACTGACGTTTTGAACAAAGCCCTTCGTTAGAGTAAATTTTTGTAACAAAATACTGACGTTTTGAACAAAGCCCTTCGTTAGAGTAAATTTTTGTAACGAAATACTGACGTTTTGAACAAAGCCCTTCTTTAGAGTAAATTTTTTAACAAAATACTGACGTTTTGAACAAAGCCCTTCTTTAGAGTAAATTTTTGTGACAAAATACTGACGTTTTGAACAAAGCCCTTCTTTAGAGTAAATTTTTGTAACGAAATACTGACGTTTTGAACAAAGCCCTTCGTTAGAGTAAATTTTTGTAACAAAATACTGACGTTTTGAACAAAGCCCTTCGTTAGAGTAAATTTTTGTAACAAAATACTGACGTTTTGAACAAAGCCCTTTAGAGTAAATTTTTGTGACAAAATACTGACGTTTCGAATATTTTATTACCATACCGCCTACACTCCTGTAGTTTGTCTAGTAAAGTGGTTCTCTGATGAAAATATTGTTGGTAATGTTTCTGCATAATCCTAAAGATATTATGGTACTTGATAATTGTGCGAAGTTTCATTTCGAAATTCCCAAAACCAAGTTGTATTTTACGTGCGAAGTTTGTATTTTGGAGTGCCGCCATTAAATTGGCCGTGTTTGAGAAGAATGAGTTGAGAAGAACTTATGACGTCATAGACTCAACAAAAAACAAAATATCATTGTTGTTGTCAACAAAAGGGTCGTTGTTGTTATTGAGTCTATGACGTCATAAGCTTCCTCGACTCATTCTTCTCAAGCTCGGCCACTTTAATAGCGGCGCTCCAAAATACAAACTTTACACGTAAAATATCACCTTTTCTTCAACGAATTTTGGAATGAAACTCTGCACGATTACTAACTACCATAATATCTTTAGGATTATGCAAAAACATTGCCAACAATATTTTCATCAGAGAACCACTTTAAACCATTGTAAAGTTGTTGTATGATATTTTGTTTTTTTCAGGTCAACAAATATGTACGTGCGACATGCAACGTGGCTTTCTTTTGTCAGACAATTATTGCAGCAAGGGCAGAAGGCGAAACATTGACAAGAGATCATATATCTTGTCGAATAACCTACAGTTGTACTGGTAAGCGGAACAAATGTTTATTATTCAAGGCCATGTCATACAGGATATAGAGCACCTCATAATATGATAAATACATTTTATTTTTTAATATTTTCAGTAAATCCTGGTGGATGGGCTCCTCCTTCCGTTGTCCGTGCAGTCTCTAAACGAGAATGTCCAAAATTTCTTCGTAAAATTGGTAGTTTTTGTCAAACAGTGTTTCGAGAGAAAGAAATAATGTTATAAAACTGTAATATCAATGAGCTTTCATTTTCTTACTCCCTTGTTCTAATCTATGTGATGGCAACAATCTGGTAGACTTACTAATATAACTCAATAATGTACATATATAAGATGTTAGAGATGGTGGAATTTAGCAGAAACTTTATCATTAATTTCAATAACTACAATTATGCACATGCATCTTGTATATGCAGTCGAATTAATTTACAACTCTATTCTAATTATTTATAATATACATGTATATACATGTATATTATAAATAATGGGTAGCGGTGCGGGACGGCAGCCCGTAAAAGGGGACGTAAGGCACCCCTTCCCTCCGCTAGCCTGGATGTCCGCTTGGGCAACGGTAGCACATCCTATGCCTCCCTTCGCAGGCTTACGCGTGGTTCACGGGTAGCGGCGGCGTGAGCCAATGGCATCTGATAGCGACTGTGCATTCTAGTGGTTCAGTTTCTTATGTCCTTGGAGAGGCAGATTACAAACACTATTGGTAAATGGCTTGCCATACTGTTCTAGTTAGCAGAACAGAACAGTATCCCCCTAATAAGCTTTGTGGAGAGTAGGGGCCGTAAGCATTACATCTGGCATATGGTATCCACTGCATCCGATTCACCACCGGTCGTCTTGCAATGCTTGCCACTGGGTAGTGGTGATAGTCGTCCATCAACCGTCGACCAGAACAGCATCGACGCCATTCTGCAAAGCCCGATCCTGCACGAACTCGATGAAGCACCAACAATACATGAGTTACGAAAGGCAGTACATTGTCTTCAAAAGGGGAAAGCGCCAGGTGAAGATGGCATTCCAGTGGAGGTTTTTAAACACGGAGGCGAAAAACTACTAGAGCACGTGCATGAGCTGTTTCTTCTCATATGCCTTGGACTGGCAGTGTTTGTGGCAATTACGTCACACGATGAAGGTACGGTGGTCAACGAAAATTCCCGAAAGATCGCCGCCATTTTGTTTTTCACACGCCACGCGGTTGTGCACAGAATTTCGCTTTCTTGAAGAGACTTTAGTCACGTTTTTGACAGGAATCCAGGATAAGTATATCAATATTTGTTTTATTTATCGAAACCATTGTGTTTGCACTGGCCAACATTTCGGCCAGGTTCTATTTACGTTGGATATCACGTGCCAAGAAAATAAACAGAGCCATTGCGTTCGTACTGACCAACATATTTCTGGTCACTACGTGAAAGCCACGTATCAAACAATACAATCAAAAACTATCATTAAAATACTATTGAACCAAGCCATTGTGCTGGTATTATCATTGAACCAAGCCGTTGTGATGGTGTTTATACTCAAGCAAGCCATTGTGCTGCTTTTTAACACTTTTATTTATATAGCCATTGCCATTGTGCTGGTGCATATTTTACTCGACATAATATGGGGGTTTCCATAGAAGTGTATAGATCAAGAATTGGTTCCCATAACAATTTTTTCAAAGCAAGGAAAGCTTCATCATCTAAAAGGTAAATTTTGGAATGAAATGTTCATAATGTTTTATCTCGGTGTTTTATTTGCCCTGTCTAAAACAGCTGATTAAGTAGCATGAAAGTGGGCAAGAAATTGTAGCTTGGGTTACACAGATGTTGTGCTACAAGTATTTGCAACTGTAATGATAACTCAGGGGGGGGGGGATTTTGAAGCCAGTGCCAGTCCCTTTGCAGGTAGCTCTCGTGCTTCAAGTTACTTAATTTTCATCCTGCCATATATTTTGTTTGGGACGATAACAAATTACTCCAAAACAACGGATTCAAATACATTGTGTACGTATGTTTTTATAAATAGCATTGCCTTCAATTTGATGTATAGTATAAGTTTCCTCGTTATTTTAAACTTTTTAAAATGTAGTAAATGTTCGACCATATTTCGCTGGGAAATAACACTAAGAAACTTGTAGTTTTTCTGAGTTTTGAGCTGAAATACTTAACGCTGAACGTTGGGCTATATATGAAACTGAAGCTATTTGATATAGAAACTTCAAAACTTTAGCTAAAAGGGAAATAATTAAAAAATATAAAAACAACTGCCGTTTTGTTTGCCGAACGTTACAAAATGGCAGTTGTTTTTCTATTTTTTAATTATTTCCCTTTTAGCTAAAGTCTTGAAGTTTCTATACCAAATAGCATTTTTCAATAGCTTCAGTTTCATATACAGTTCAGCGTTAAGTATTTCAGCTCAAAACTCTAACATTTAAAGATTTTTACCTTCATCCATTCATAGGGCCTGACTTATGGAGTTAGCGTTCCAGTTTACTTAGCGTTCAATGGTCGACACATGTACGCGCTGCGTACCTATTTTCCGCTAGTCATAAAATATCATACAGCGAAATCGTTTATCATATACCTGCTTAATTACCTAGGTGGAATTTCTAAAGGAAGTAGAAAGATCATTGAAAGAAAGTGTCGAGAACTTGAAAATATTAAAAAAAAGAAACTTTACGTTGATGAGTTTCGGAAAAAGCCCACGAGTCTTTCCGATTGGTCGTTCAACTTTGAATATTAGCATAAATTACAAGTTGAATAATATACACGCAACAATCATTATATGCATATAAGATGTCGACATGAATACATGATAAAACCACAGGAGTCTTAGTTTGGCCGTGTGTGGTAAAAGCTTTTAAAACGTATTGATCTGATCATGCTATAGTTCTACTATAATCATCCATATATAAATTGATACTAGAAGTATAAAGTGAACAAGTGCAATATACGCGAGACATGCATGACATGACATGACAAGAGTGTTGTAGAGGTGAGTGGCATACTGTCCATATATCTAACAACAGCGAATTAAATACAGAATGCATGAGGATATACAGTTTCAAAATGAAACGACGTAGAGTTCCTTTAAAACGAGAAACAAAGCGCGAGAAAGTCTTGTGAGTGGTTTAGCTTAAAACATTGGAATATATGAGGTACATTTTGGTACTACAGGTAAAGTTCGTTATTATATATCGGAGTTACATCTATATTTCGTCCCGAGTGTGACTTGCATTACTAATCAACGTTTTATACCTCTAGAGATAGGTATTTTGCTTAAACAAGAAACTATTTACAAGGGAAACAAAGTAATATACATATATATTGAGTATTTGCTGAGCAAAGCAAATCATTTGCTTAATAACAGTAGAGTATAGTCTATATATTATGTGCAATAGTCGTAATACGTCATGCTGCGTTGAAATAATATTCTCAGTGCTTGACACTTTGTGGCCACCTCGGATCACGAACGACGAGCTACACTAACAATTCTATTTCTATAGTCATCCAATAATTTTAAAAATAAAGTAAAGTTACGTAATGAGCCTCACATCGATTGAAATCAATTATATGTATAGCCAAAATGCAAAAACAACCCGTTCTATTCATCACTATAACTTTTATAATCCTATGGGCCGTCGGGCATTCATTCAAAATTGCTTTGTCATTCACAGGAAGCGTAAGAGGGCGTTTATAACCATACTCGACTATATTGGCTTTCATATAAGTTGCTATATATACATATATATAGTTAAAGTTCAAAGACTCGACAGGTTGGAAAAATGTCTAATCAAACCTGTTGAGTCTTTGAACTTTAACTATTATATGCTCTGGATTCCCATCGAGCACTCTGCCAAAGGTTTTTACAACATCTTCTACACATACATACATACATATATATATATATATATGCATATTATTCAGTCAACTCGTGGGTTATATAGCTCTGTATGACCCTGCATGTGTTTAATGTGTTATCAAATCATCGATATACGTTATATACATAGGCAGTGTTTTTGATAAAGCAAAGTGAAAATGTCGTGATTGAACTGCCGAGATCATAGTAACGAAATACTGACGTTTCAAGCGGAACTATTCATCACTTGCAAGACGTTTTCTTTCAGAGCTGCTCTCGAAATGTCTATATTTTGTTCTTAACAATCATGGCAGTTTTACAGCTTTTCACTTTGCCATAAAGGTATAATGCTAGGTTAATATTTATTATGCAATAAATTATGAATTATTGTACGCAAGATATATGACCAGACGTCACTACTAGTAACGCGGTTGTCAAGCACGTATACAAACAATATTTCTGTGGCTTAGTCTGAGATACGTATTAGCTGTGTCTGTGTGGTCATCTGAGTTTGGCGAAGATCGTTGTTTGGACTGTTTCATATAGAGCAATGGATTGTGATTGATGCTTTTCAAATATAGTGTTTCAGTGTGAATATACTAGAAGGTACATTATTACTAAGGTCATATGTCAAGTTCACTGCAGTCTTTGCTGGAATGCACGGATTAAAAACGACTTACGATCCGGTTGCCGATGACAACGATTAACTAAATACCTGCAGTGTGTGTAAACTACGTGGTTAAGAAACTAAAACTAAGAAACTGAAACGTAAATTGATGTATTTAAAATGCAAAGAAGGAAGAACATTGAGGAAAAACAGTAAATAGAAACTGCTAATATTGATCGTCAATAGTTGGTAATTGAATCATATATTTTAATAACATAAGGTCTGACTTCATTTTAATAACCTTTGCCTCTCAATGTTTATGTTTCTCTAACTGAAAATACAAGCAACAAGAGCTCACTTTACGGTTCCTTAACTTCAATGGAAGCAATGATTTCTCATGTACTTCATCACACCATGCTCTATTGCTATATAATAATAATAATATTTATTCATCAAATACCAATACAGGCACATATGAAAAGATATTTACATAAAAGTACAGAACGTACAGTAACATGAACTAGATAATACCATACAAACTATGGTTAAAAGTGTAATGGGTATAGTAATGTGAGTTATAATATAGCTAGGAGTACAGTGTATGGTAATATGGGTTAGACAATATAATGACTATCATATAATGAAAGAATATCATGAAAATATTTCATGATATTTTCATGACTTATCGTGTGCATTTATTATATATAGAAAGAAATCCTTTGTGTAAAGTAAACGGAAAGACGCGTTGACACTATATATTATTTATAAAAGTATTTCGAAGCTCTACAAACTTGACGGTGTCAGCGAGACGATGTGCACGTGTGGGGGGAGTGCATGGGTGGGTGTTTGTCGTACGGACGCGGGGTGTAGTTCAAAAAAGGCAAGACTCTTGAAATTATAGAGAGCTTCTTGTAAAACAGTGTAAGGACAAGACTCAGTCGATAAGTGCTACAGCTGATTCCGTTTTGCTTGAACGATAGCCAGACTAAATTTCTTTGGAAAACAAAATTGAGCTCGATTTCCAATTTTCGCTTAGTCGGATGTTGTCAACAAGTTGTTCTAAACACTGTTTCAAGTACAGACATGCATCTCGAGTACAAAAATGATTTAGACCACGTTGTTTCGTGCTAGAAAACTGTTATATACAGAAAGTTCTGGCCTCTGGGTAAGCCACGAACTGTAACATTTCTAGTGTTTTGCAGAATATTTCCAACAAGCACGAGAAGACAAACATGTCGCAGAAGAACTTGGTGGTTATTATTATTATTAAGACTTTATTTAGAACACGGAATCCAATTCACATAATGTGCTCTTCCCTGGAGCCGTGTATAAACTAACTAACTAATACAAGATAACTAATAAAAATAATACATAATTAATTAATAATATTATATACATTCACGTTAAGGTTAGTAGTATTAAATAAGTGATTTATATTCAGCAATTGATTTAGCATTAATTGCCTCCACAGGTAAGCTATTCCACAGAACAGTTCCTCGATATGTAAAGCTTTTCTTGAGTGCCTCAGTTGAAGGTCTCGGAACAAATAGTTTAGAATCTGAACCTCGTAAATTATGACTATGAACCGAATTAACCGAAGTAAATTTATTAGAAAGATATTCTGGTACCATTTTATTGATTGTTTTATACATGTTGCCTTGTTTTATATGTTACCTTCAATAAATATATAATATATCTATAATTTTTCTATATCTGTTTTTATTGCAGTTTTAACATGGCTGTACGGAGATCTGGGATTCCTATCAGTGTTGAATTAAACGAGCCTGCAGTCCATCTGTGGGAATTTTTGAAACTCGTTGACAACTATCCTTGGCTATACGAAGGACTACACGTGCACAACGCCATCCGTCGCTATGAAAGATTATGGCTACCCTTAGCCGCACGAGTTGATCCAAGTTACTTACTCTCAGCCCCCCTGGATATAGAATGGGTATGGTACGTTCATATGTTGTCACCTTACGCTTACAACAGAGACTGTTTACATCGCTTTGGTCAAGTTATCGATCACAGAATCTCCTCACCAAAACAACGTAATATCGCTCTTAATAATGCGCGAGAGATTTGGGAGAAATCCTACCCAACTGAAGAATTTAGTTTGAATTTAGCGTCACCTCCCAAACTGTCGCGTACTTTTCCATCAAAATTCTCTTACGATCTTTTCTCGGCAGTCTCGCGCCAACGATTCTTTAATTATCAAGTGGCATTGAAGCATTATCGTGATACGAAGTTTTTAGAAAAGGCCGTCAAGCGTTATAAGGATTTTCTTCGCGCTAAACTCCAAGATCCATCGTTGACGTTGAATGGTTGTTTTGACGTTCAAATCATCTGGCATGTCCATCTGGCGCATCCGATCTTGTATCGCGACGACACTCGGAATGTGTTTGGTGAAATGCTCAGTCATTACGACACTGACGCAGGTAGTGGGATTGTTGCCTGGAGGGCCTCTCCCGGACGGGAAAGAAATGTGCTAGCCCCGAAATCAATACCAGGCGCAATGTACCGCGGGGAGGCCATCATTTGCGCAAAAGAGAAAATCTGTCTGACGCAAAAACAAACGGAACTAACGTTGAAAATCAAACTTCTTAAAGAAGAATTTCAACAAACCGTCTCCATCACTAGTTCATTACGAGCACGTGACCTCATGCTGACGCAATGCTGGTTGGATCTCTCCTCGCTGACCTTGGCCTGTTCAAGTCACGTGCTTAATATTACTCAGGGCAAATCCGATAAAGTCTATGACGTCAAAGTGGTCCATTCCCTCGCTCCAATCCTCTCGGCCGTGGAAGTGTTTCATCCTAAAGGACATCTTATAGCGACCGCTCACACCATCACTGGAAAACAGATTCCGAAGAAGAGCCAGTTGGGTGACCTCAGAGGCAGCGCATGCGCGTACACACCAGAGTCCAAAGAACGCGCGATGCTCATACGTAGTCAAAAGGACTGGGGCGTGTGTGTAGGCAAGTGGATTGGCAACAGTGAGTCTGGTGAACTCGTCATATCCTTCTATAACTTGGAAACCAACCGTTGGCAGCATGTGAACCAATCAAAAGCCGTCAATGCCGAGTTCAGTGTTTTTGAAGTAAATATCTTCGGTGAAGCGCAGTCAGTCTTCGTGAATCTTGGCACAGGCCTAGTCACTGTTCCTTACACCAATATCGCAACGTTCCTTCCAGAGATCATTGCACTCGCTTACGCTATCGGAGTTCTGTACGTCCTATGCCGGGAAAGAGCCCGGGAGTTTTACCCGATAGAGCCATTCCTCTCGTCCGAGCAGAAAAGTCTTCTTCCTTGTCCGCTGAGTAAAGAGATCCGAGCATCGCGGGCCACAAAGCGTGATGGGATATTCAGTAGTGGTTCAGCAGGAAAGAAGTCTATGTGGTTAAATCGTGATCCGTTCGTATCGAATGTTCTTCTGGCCACTGGAAGGAACTGCGCATGGGCGCCATCCAATAGCTTTCTTCGGTTCTTTCAAGATAAACTAAAGAATGTCTTTGAACATTGTATATCAAGATCAAAAGAAGATCGTTCGTCTGCAGATGCTCGCCTTGAGATCGACTTCATGTTGGAATATCTTGGAATGGATGCCAGCAGCGCCAAACCTAGCCAGAAGACTGGGCACAAGAAACGCACATCACGTGACAAAAAAGAACCGAAAGCAGAGAGCATGAATGGAGGAGCTTCTCTTAAGGCAGCAAAAGAACGTTTTTCAAACATGCAACTTAATGATCTTAGAGACGACAAGAGTGACAGTTACTCTGATCAAGAGAGTGTTTTTGTGTGATAGAAATTAAACCAGTTTTATATTGTAATTTTATAGTAATCTTTAAGGCCTGGCCAAACGCTTTCAACATCGCATTCAACATTGTTGAACGATGTTGAATAATGTTGAAAGCACGAGTGGCCAAATGAATTCAACATCGTTCAACATTCATGAATGACAATTAATTGAACGCGGGCTACCACAAAAGCTGGAATCGACAATATCCCGCATGGCGCATGTCTCTGTTCAACAAAGTTGAATGAAATGTGGCCAAATGCGTTCAACACCTTTCAACATTTTGAGAACAATAGAAATGTTGAACCCGTGTTGAACGAAAATTTGAACATGTTCAAATTACGTTCAACATAATTCAACAACGTTCAACATCATTCAACGGGGTGGCCAAACGCTTTCAACTTGTTGAATTCAACAATGTTGAACGATGTTGAATGAAATGTTGAAAGCGTTTGGCCAGGAATAGAATAGCGATTTTATCGTGGTAACAAACTTGAATATGGCTTGGAAAAACTGCGTATTAACCATAGTGAATGTTTATACTTAGTAGAAGAAGAATATTAATAATAGAATTGAAACTTGGGAAATGAATACTAGAACAAAATACTGTGTATTTCGACTGAACATTTTTCAGGTTCAAGATACTTTGCTCATTTTTCTAACCAAATGCACGAATCATAGTTATGATCTTAAAAGGGGTACTGACGCATGGTCTATGTCTAGGATTTGAGAAATGCAATCCTGGCATGAGAAGCTTTTTTGTGTCGAAGTTAAACGTTTTAATTAGCCAACATTATGTTAGCAAAATGGAAATGCTTTCTGATTAAAGGTGATAGTTTTTAAGAATGTTCTTTTTTAGAAGGGAACTGTAGTTCTCAACTCCCCCATGGATCCGGCGACCTTGTGTTAGTGAATAATCACAAATAATATCATATGACGTCAGTTTGGCTCATCAGACTATAAAGAACTTACTTGCGAATGTTGGTATTTTTAACACATGTCTTTGTTGATGTCAAGTGGACCTAAATTAGACTATGCAATTACTGTAGGAAATTGAAGTTCCTTATGTAAAATTAAATAAATTCGCCAGCTATAGCACGTTTTTATTGGCAGTACATCGCTAGAACTAGAGTCATCGTTTGGTTTTCCTAAATATGTTTACTATAGTGATTTGAAATCAAGGTTGCAAAGAAAAAATTAACTGGTCAACGTTTAGTATAACCCAAATCAACGGTCACAGAAAAACGGGTGCTAAAAGGAAAGGACATTGCCATTGGACTATCTTCAGCCAGATCTTAGAGCTAGCTACTTCTGATAAGGTAAAAAGAACAGTGTGTTGACATTGTACGTTATTGTGTAAAGTTCAATATATCTATACACGGTACAGTATTATTTCTTCTCACAGCAAGACTCCTGACCAATGCTATCGACTCACAGAATGAAAACGACAGTTTGGAATAGTTGTGAACCAATCGTAAGCAAGAAATGGTCTGAATAGATAAGATTCCATACGCTAGTACGACAAGATGAAAACTTGAAACATGTATGTAGATATACGACAGATTATTCCAAATTTATTCCTCAACAAATTTCTTCTCTGTTAAATTTATTCCAAATTTATTCCACGACAAATGTCTTCCGTATTAAATGTATTCCGAATTTATTTCACGACAAATTCTTTTATAACAAATTTCTTTCATAACAAATTTATTCCATATTAAATTTATTCCAAATTTATTAATATCAAAATTTATTTCATATTACCAATTGAGTAGATTGAATGTGACATCTTCTCACGACTAGTGAGGAATTTTCGCAATTTCCGGATCCACAAGGGAGAGCGTTCCTTACCCCGCCCCATTAACTTTTTATCTGGCGTTAGCCAGAGTAAAATTAACGAGTTTCCAAAAGGCAACTGTGGCCAGTAAAGGATTAAAAGTGATAGTTTTTAACCCTTTATTGGCCAGATTTCCCGTTGCTCTCCTTGACGAGTAAAATCGTCTGGTGTTGGCCAGAGTAAAATTGTCTGGCGTTAGCCAGATTAAAATTAATGAGTTGCCAGAAGACAACTGTGGCCAGTAAAGGGTTAAGAATGATAGAGAGACTTGCACATGACAAGAACTCACTGTAGAGAATTGCTTTTGTTTCTGGAAAAGTTTTTGATCTTAAGAAGACTAAACAAACTAAGATAGCAACAAGATAAGCAAAGAAAATTTGAATTAAACATCCCAACTACGCATGCATGGGCATTCTAATATGATGAATATACACACTAATCACTATGCACGAGTTTGATAAAACGATCTTATTTATTGAGGTAGCATATGACAGTATTTAAATACTGATAACCCAATAGCCCTCGCTCCTTGTTGAAACTAGTTCGTAGAATAAACTGCATGGGAAACCTTAGACTTGCTCCAAGTCCGCCTCTTAGCGCTAGTTTTTGCGGGCGGGTGGAAAGGCGGGAGAGCGGGAGGAAAGAGACGGACTTGTTTCGCCTGCAGGTTTTTGAATCTTATTAAATATTCTGGCGGGAAATCGCTGAAATGTACATCGCCCTGTTTGACGTGTTTCGGGTTGTCGTACATGCAATGGAAAGTGGTTCCACCCCTACTAAAACGTTTTCAAGAGTCTGTTTAACTCCAACTTCCAAAGATAGCACTTGCATAGCAATTTAGCGTGAATATAATTATTAGCCCGAATTACGTCACCGGTCGAAAAATTCACCGGTGAATTTTGGCGCGCTGCAGGTGGGAAAAGTCCTTTTCAACGAGGAACCGAAAGATCAAAAATGTTTGAAAAGGACTTTGAGAAAGTCTAGGGAAACCTGTGGTACGGTGTTGTCTAGACTTTCTCAAAGTCCTTTTCAAACATTTTTGACCTTTCGGTTCCTCGTCTCTTTCCTCCCGCTTTTCCGCTCTCCCGCCTTTCCACCCGCCCGCAAAAACTAGCGCTAAGAGGCGGACTTGGAGCAAGTCTAGGTGTTGTCACGTGTTCACGCATGCTCAAAATGTTCGCAGAGTTTCATCTCGATCTCATGTAAACATGTAAACATTGAAACAATTTCATTTTTTTTTTAATGCGAAAAATGTGTTATTAAACATCATCATCATCATCAATTTAATTAAAGCGGGGTTTTTTCCAGTCAAGACAGAAACTGGCTCACATCTCGAATACTTACATCTAATGAAACATAACTCACAGTGAAATACAAGCACTATAGAGTTAGCTTTAATTAGATGCAAGTATTGGCTGCGAGCTGCCGTTTCTGTAATGATTAGAAAAGAGGCTTATCAACTCTGTCTCATTAAAACAAGGTTATATTCTGAGTGGACAATGCTACAATACAGACAACAGTTGTAATGAGCCATTCAGACTAGCAATTTTACTGGAAGAGTTTCGACTGCCATTTTGTCTTCAGCTGGCGGTGTAACGGTACTCTTACCAAGTTAATGCTGTGACACAGGTTGGTGTAACGACGGTTCAAAATTGCTCGTAAAAACTAGAATTTGGCGACTGACATCACTTTTTGCACTGCTGTGCACTGCTGTGGCCCAAAACAAACATGTGAGATTTCGCAATAACATTGAAGCGAAAAAATTAAGGTGAATTATTTAGGGTGAAAAGGGACGCGAATAAGATAAACTATAGTGAAGAGGCTAAGTCAGAATTATATAGGTATGCTTTTAATTGACATATAAGACGTTTGTAGAAACGAACTGTTTTTATGTCGATCTTTCACGCCACAACACCGCGAAGACGAAAGTATTCAACTCATGCTGTACGCCTTTTGTGTGCGTTTTGTAATGAGATTGTAAACAATAAAGATAGTTCCACATAGGCTCAGAGAGGTCATACAGCCAGCAATTAATTAGAAGGTCAATAATAGTGCCTCTTAATAATTATATACACCCAATGCAGCTGCTCAATACCCGAGTTACGCATCATAACTCGTCTAATTCTTGGTCCTATTTATTATCAACCTAATCAAGACCCAGGTTGGTTCAACAATTCTGAGGTTTTGAATCAGTTTGAGAGTTATGCCGAATATACATGTTCAGCGATTAGGATAAATTATGCAGAATACTCTGGGCTTTATTGGCTCCCACGCCATTCTTAAGCAGGTAGAAGTCAAAACAATTAGTCAGGAAAGGTCTAAACAAAACACTGTCCGCCATACACTTGAAGCACTGAGCTACTAAAAGAACATCTTTCTTCGAGCACGAGATAACAGTCTAACACCGACAGTCAAGGTAAGAAAGTGAGAACCAATTTTATATAAACGTACCGTAGGTCGCTATAGTTAGTATAGCACTATATTACACTATATTTAATATTTGTTGGGAAGTATTTTCGGTCAATATGACATGCCTGGCTCGAAAGGTACTGGCATTGGGTCTTTAATCTGATCATGCTGAACACATCAAGCTAGTATGAAACTGCGATATCACTTCATAATGATTGCTAGGAAAGTTTTAAGCAGGTTAAGGCTTAAACGGCATTATATATTGAGTAATTTCAGTGGTGGTATGCTTGACAATTGCAGAATGATTTTAATTTAGTTAATATTGCTCTCCGAAATTCTTCGTGCAAGTGGAACAAATATCGAATAAGTTCACTATACAGAAGAAAGATTTATCGCCGAAAATATCGTTGCAGATGACGAATATAGAGACTGAGAAATTACTATAGTAATAATTGAATCCAAAACTTTGTAGATGTACACACCAAGCGTTGCGGATTGTTCAAACAACGTTGAAAGCAATACACAGCTTTCACATATACCTTTCCCAACTTTCCAACCTTATTCTATTTAACCATGTATATCGATTTAAACCCAGTGGATATCCAATTGATATATAGGTTAACATTTTAACCCAAGGTCTCATAACTGTGAAGCGAGAAAATGTTTACAAATGCCACAGTCTATATGTCTTGTATAATTTAGTGAGTAAACTTTCTAATGATGAGACCACAGTTTGATTATATATAAGAAACTAATTAAAGCCAAGTAGGTTTCCTTGCTTTTTTGAATCAACTCTTTAGTATTAAGGATAAAAAATGACAAGTTCTAGAAAATCCCATCTTTTTCTCTCGCCGCCGAGTCGACAGAGCATTATGCATCACGGAAATCCTGCTGTGGGACCACTGTAGGAGGGAGAGATGCTTTTGAAATGAAACTCGTGCATGGGCATGCGTGCAGTGAGTTACGGGGCGTTTACCAGCCCTCTTGGTAGGGCTAACCCTACCAAGAAGGCTGGACTTCCCCATATAAACACCCCCTTAAAATACCTGACGTATCGTACATCTCGTATTTTCCATATATAAGATCATATAACAATATAAAGACATGAATTTATATAAATTATAGACCCTTTTAATAAGTGCAGAGTACGTCATTATCAGCCAGGTTGGAATTCTATTGAAAATATACAAAAGCTAAGCGAATAAGCGAAATTGAAAAGATTCAAAAGAAAATATGTGAAAATTACGTATTCTACACTTAATAATAGGGTCTAAAGTAAAGGGTCTAAAAAAGCACAATCTTGCCAAAACCTAATTATTAGTCTTCATGTATCTATCCAGTATAATTTTATCCAGTATAAATAAAGTTAGTTTAGTTTACTCTGGTTTCCTCCTGTAGTATTAACACTGGATCAATGAGGGATGGCTCTTACTGGACCTCTAGAGAGAACAGTTTAGATATAACTGATAGAGTTATCCAGTATAAATAAAGTTAGTTTAGTTTACTCTGGTTTCCTCCTGTAGTATTAACACTGGATCAATGATGGATGGCTCTTACTGGACCTCTAGGGAGAACAGTTTAGATATAACTGATAGAGTTATCCAGTATAAATAAAGTTACTGAATAAAAGTAGCGTGCTGCGTAGGCAGTGTAGAAACAACAATCGAAATATAGTAACTTAGGTTAGATATACTGCCGAAACAGAGAACGTGGGAATCTAACGTTTCGAGCGAAGGCCCTTCGTCAGAGAGAAACGTAGAGAGTGTAAACAAACAATGAGCTTATATACGAAAGGTAAGTTAGTTTAGTTTACTCTGGTTTCCTCCTCTAGTAACACTGGATCAATGAGGGATGGTTCTTACTGGACCTCTAGAGAGAACAGTTTAGATATGACTGATAAGGTTATCCAGTATAAATAAAGTTAGTTTAGTTAAGTTTAGTGTAGCGTGCCATGTTATTATTTTAGACCCCGTTTACACGATACCGGTACAATTTGAAAACGGAACGAAATCATGCCCGGTGTGTAACTACAGGCCACCGTGTAAAGGCAATACTTTTTGGCCTGTATTTACACACTGGACATGATTTTGTTCCGTTTTCAAATTGTACTGGCATCGTGTAAACGGGGTCTTAATTAAGACGCGTCCCATTTAAGTCACGAACACACTGGTATAAATGGTCAATTTGTTCGTGAACAAAGTAAAGAGAAAACGACGAGAAATGGTTCAATAACTATCTCAACTTGATATCCATCCAAGAGATGTCTGACAGTGTATTAATAAAACAAAATCACTATGATATGAAATTGGCTACATATATTGGCGAGCGCATTGGTCATTATATTCTTAATCACCCCCGTATATGCATCGGGGTTCAAAATATAATTTGGAAATTGCGTCTGGGTTCACCTTAGGGAAGATCTAGAACATGAAACTGAAATTCATCTTTATAGCAAAGTAAAATTGTCTCATGCAGATAATATATTTTTTAAAAAGTCACCTTCAATTATTAACATATCTATAGATGACGTTTTAGCTAAGCAAAAATATTATCAGTGTGTGGTCTGGGTCCCAGGCCAACTAAGAAATAAATGTCGTGGTTTAAGTGGTTATAAGAGCAACTCAAGCGCTGCTTTAGATTACAATGGCCAGTATTTTGGCCGAAGCATTTTCGTTTCGAGTGAAAGCCATTATTAGCCGACAAGAATCTACATCTTCGAGGAGAACGTTTATCACACAGATAGATTTCGTTTGCTCTATTCAAAACACCGTTAATAGTTTTGTTTTATAATTCTTTTCAGGCAGAAATTGCGCAATGTTTTCATCAAGTTCCAAGTTCTCTCCTGGTGTCGACCTCATTGAGGCAGCCATTGCATATCTCAATCTCATGAACGAAGTTGATAATTTTGGTAATCTCTACCGTGGTCCACTTCTCTCTAACGCCATCCGTCGCTATGAGCAACTCTGGCTTCCACTAGCAGCCGCTGAAGATACAGCTCAGCTCGCGGCTCCACTTGACGTTGAATGGGTGTGGCACTTGCACATGTTATCACCGCGCGTTTACGAGAGTGATTGCAAGAGACTGGTGTCGAAAATTATCGATCATAAAAGTCTTGTTGGTGAACGCAAGAAGAAAGCGTTGCAGAAATCCGCTGACCTTTGGAACAAGCGATACCCAAGTGAGTCCTTTGAAGTCAACTTGGACTCAGTCTCCTGCAGTTACGCGGCCCAGATTTCCGAGCTGTCATGTGATCTGGTCCGAGCAGCGCTATGTCAGAGAAATTTCGACTACCAAGTGTCCTTACCACACTACCATGATCGCAAGTTTCTGGGAAATGCTGTGAAACGCTACAAGAAGTTTCTACGTCTGCATTGCACTGCACCCAACGATATCCTAATCCCTCCGTACGATATCGATCTTATTTGGCATGCGCACATAATGCATCCGCTGGTCTATAAAAACGACTGCTCGAAGATCTTCAACGGAACTCTGGATCACGACCAAGAAGATCATAGTCCAACTGGTGATCCCGCTAGCCTTTGCGCAACTGCAATTACACGAGAACGCTGGCATATGACATATGGGGATAACTATGTACTAACAGGGACAACGATGCGTCGAGAGCCTCCTCCATTATTGCCAATGATATGTGCCGATCCTTACCAAGACCTGGCTACTCCAATCTACACACTCAAGTTGATCAAAGCTGAAGTTCATGATTTCCCACCAGACACGAAATACGTTTTATCCTTGAGTCAAACTTGCACCACCGACATCGAGAAGACTGTAACCACGGTAACGGGATCGTCATCGTGCGCCAACGAGAAAGACGGTCTGGTGTTGTTCAGTTCAGCGGCTGTCCACGCTGACGCTCCAATGATGTTAACGGTCAAGGTGACGTTAGCAGACACGTCAAAAACAAGTAGAACCCCCCTGCTGTTCTTCCCAGAATCCTTGGACGCAGTGTTAAAAGAAAACGACATCACTCGCCCCAAGGTCTCGAAGCGTAATTTCAAAATCATTCCACCTGGAGCAGACGATGCTGGAAAAGTATCCCTCACATTTCAAATCCTTCCACCTCTACGCACCGGGAACTACTCTCTTCACGTCAACCAATACGACAACGATATTGAAGTGCCAGATATGGCCAGTGGTGTTTCTTTTCCTTGCTCTGTGGCTGCGCCTTTTATCAACGAAGGTCCCTGCAAAGTTGGTTTGTTTGGTGTCAATTCCTACAGCGATATCGAGGTCTTCAAGTGCAGAATCGTCGAGTCCATTGTGTCGTCGTTGATAACTGTCGAAATCTCTGAGTTAAATGGTCGTGTTGTAGCATCAACTCACTCCATAGCGAAAGGTGAACTGCCCTACAAAGGCCAAGTATCAAAACGTTTGGATGGATTCCCTTACACAGCGGCCCAGTATGAACCTAAGCTACTAGTACGCGGACGAAGAGACTGGGGAATATGCTACACACGGACTACAGTTAGCTCACGAGTAAAGATTTATCTCTTTCATTTGGAAAGCAAAAAGAAAATCGAAATCCTTCAACCTTCAATGACATCATACAAGTTCAAGTTGAACCATTCCAAGGAATACATCACTGTAGACACTATATCCGGGGATATCAAGATCCCACGATGCATCACGGTCATTCCAGAAATCCTCTCCCTCTGCTTTTCCTTAAGAACTTTAAGAAATTCCGCAATCAATTACATTTACTGAAACATTATCCAAATGAAATTTGAAAGCAGAAAAAATATATAATTGAATTTAACATTTAAAAACATCAGTAAGGAGTAACCATCAGATATGTGTGATTTATAAGACTGATAGAAATATTTTGTGAAAAGGCGTGAACAATTTTGATTGGTCAGTATGCGATCAGTTACACAATCAATTTAACTCAGATCTTTCCCACGTGAAAAGAATATTTCTGCGGGTGTCAACAGCCTAATTGCTTTTTTGCGATGTTAGTGTCATATTTAATTTCGGCAATGCAGTTACATAGAATATACAAATGCGTGTACTAGTACTGCTTTGCACGTGAACTTTATATGCTGTTGTAAATATCATAAAAATATATGTAGGCATGCAAAAAATAATTTTTTGTACATAGACTACTGTAAATGTTAACACAACTTGATGTAAATGACTCAAAGACAAAAAACCGTTGACTAGGATTTAAATTCACGTAATATTTAAGAAACGTTTTGACAACTGCGTGTGTCGTTTACCCCAGTGTAGCGCATGCGTACTGTATACTACGGAGTACATTATTGTTTGGTCTGACAATGAAATATATCTTTTTGTAATTACATTAGTCTTTCTGGGTAAATTTCGACAATAAAAACACCAAAAAATTTACAGCAAACTGTAACTGTTCTGACTTAGGGCGGTCAGCGGACGAATGATGTCCTCTGAACTGCAGAATGAGGCGCAAATCTACACTGCACAACGCTAGCTTTATAGAGAAAATATTTTTCATAGCTTATTCTTATCGAGTCAACTAATATAAAAGGGAATTGGTAATAAAAATTAAGTTTGTCTTATTTGAAAGAACTCGTCAATTGGTATAAGAATACCTTTTACAATTTTTCTTTACCTTTCTTGTGTTTTGAAATATTTCGACCAAAGACAGCGTGCTGTCCGCCATCTTGTTGTAACATCGGGTCTAATTAACTAGGAAATTGGTGACGTCACAAGCAGCGTGGGTGACCAAATTTCCACGGAAGGCTTTTTAAATGTTGTGGGTCAATTTAAAATGGAAATAGCGCAACAAAATCGAGTTTCTAGCTCATAATGTCATAAGGTTGCCAAGATAAAAATATCACTTTACCCTGGTTATGTCACATGCATATCGAAAATCATTCCAAGATGGCGGACAGCATACTGTCTTTGGGCGAAATATTTCCAAAACCAAAACAGATACGGAAAAATTGTAAAAGGTCTTCTTATACCATTTGACGAGTTCTTTCAAAAGAGACAAATTTAATTTTATTGCCAATACCCTTTAACAAAACGAGATCAGTGCCGAGCTCGACAACTGCAGGAGCGCAAGTGTTGTTGGGATTGTTTTGATGACGTCCATCTTATGTTGTTTCGATGATCCACATTTTTTTTTGAGAAATCTTAATTTTTCTCGACGTCAAGTTTCATCATTTTGTTCAAAACTGCTGGTACTTTTGTTTCGATTCAGATCACGTTTTGGTAAAATTTTGTTTTTGAATAGACCATGTGGTATTGCGATCTGAATATTACTGAATCTTGCTTGAACTGTAATAGAGCTGTCTGGCGAGGGGTCATGTTCAACACTATCCTTACAATGACAAAATAAAACGCACAGTCGATAGACCTCCAGAATAAGAAAAAGACCATTTTTAACAGTTAGAAAAACGATCATATACCCAAATGTTTTATAGTAAGAAATTATGAATAACCGCATGACCAAATATGGACCATCTTGTAAGAGCAAGCCAACCATGATACTGGCAAACTCACCAAAAGCTGGCTTGAGATTTTCACTCGTCTCCAACTCTCTCTCGTAAATATTCAAAGACATTCTTTTGACGATGTAAGCGGGTAACGACGACAATTGTGTTATCGTCGCAGACCGGTCGGGCTTCGCTGGATCATCGCCAGAAATTAGTTTATCGAAAGCAACAGCTGTATTTAGAGGGAACTGAAGTAAGCTCCAAGACCATAACACAAGAACATAAGTAATCATTCTCTTGTCGTAACTCACTGCGCTGATATTAATGATATCAGAAAATTCAATAATGTCTGCAGCAGACGCCATGTTGATAAGCAGCAACTGGGATAATTCATCCCGGGATAGTTTCCCCTTCGGCATTAACCACCGGCCAAAGATCATTACTAATAAGATCGTCTGTTCCATGACGTCAGTGATGTTCTCGAACCACACATCGTCAGAAGATTGAGGGGTTTTCTGAAAGATAGCATAGATATGAATTGATGAGAGCAAGCATGAAACCCTACTAAAAAAAACCTAGAGTATATGTAAGTAACCAAGTAAGTACTACAGGACGTACGGTGCTGTGCCAAGGAAGGAAGGAAGGGAGGGAGGGAGGGAGGAAGGAAGGAAGGAAGGAAGGAAGGAGGGAGGGAGGGAGGGAGGGAGGGAGGGAGGGAGGGAGGGAGGGAGGAAGGGAGGGAGGGAGGGAGGGAGGGAGGGAGGGAGGAAGGAAGGAAGGAAGGAAGGAAGGAAGGAAGGAAGGAAGGAAGGAGGGAAGGAAAGGAGGGAGGGAGGGAGGGAGGGAGAGAGAGAGAAAGAAAGGAAGGAAGGAAGGAAGGAAGGAAGGAAGGAAGGAAGGAAGGAAGGAAGGAAGCAAGCAAGCAAGCAAGGAAGGAAGGAAGGGAGGGAGGGAGGGAGGAAGGGAGGGAGGGAGGGAAGGGAGGAAGGAAAGAAGGGAGGAAGGAAAGAAGGGCGGAAAGGAAGGAAGGGAAGAAAGGGGAGAAGGGAGGGAAGGAAGGGAGGAAAGGTGGGAAGGAAAAGAAATAGGGAGGGAGGGAGGGAAGGAAGGCACCTCTGATGAAGAGGCAATACAGTAGTCGTAGTTTTTTTCCTATCAAACAATTAAAAATCCTCACCTCGGTTTCTTTGCGCTGGATTCGTTTCTGTAGAAGAGAATACTCCAAGATATAAGTACAGGGAACAACCGTAATTAAGTGAAAAAATAAACTAGGACAGACCCTGAAAAATAAAATGATTATTAGTTACGGTACAAGATGACATCTTTTCATGTTTTTGACATTACAGTTCATATAGGTTAATAAAAGTGAAGTAATATAACTCATAATTAAAATATAGTTGTTTGAAAACACCTTTCAAAATTAGAGTTATAATTACAAAACGACTCTGACAGAAATAGTAATATTTTGAATTTTGAGCAAATATAACTGATCTACAAGCGGACACTTTTCCAAGCGAGTTCGTGTACTACACACGGAAAAACGCACACTCTGTGTCAGACCTGATGCAGAATGATGTCAGATCTGTTCAGAAAAATGTAGCGACCCCTGATACAGCCTGTTGCAGTATCAGCTATGATACACCTATGATATCATATCTGTATCATACCTGCAGCTACAACAGACTGTTCAGAACAGATTCTGTCAAACTGTATCAGCCTGACACGGTCAGTGCTGTATATAACAGACTGAACAGGTATGTTGTCTACGGAGCTGTCGCAGTCTGTTAGATATTCTAACTAAATGTTGATACATCAGCGCTGGTACATTCTGTAGCTGTCAGGCTGTATCAAGGGTCGCTACATTTCTCTGAACAGATCTGATATCAGAGCTGATCAGACTGTGCGTTTTTCGGTGTGTAGTTATCGGCTGATTGTACTTTTTCCAACTTCCTAAAAGTTTTTGATATTGCAGTCAAAAATCTATATATCTCACAGTTTTGAACTGAAAATCAGATCTTAGGAAAAGCCTATTATAGACTATTAACAACTAAAGGGAAAAAATTACATAGGTCTTAAGCCTTTTGTACACGGCTTTCCAAGACGTTTGTCGTTGACGAGTAAAATCGTCTGACAGAGTAAAAAGATAAAATTATCCCTGGCAGACTACAGTTAACTCTCGTTATAGCGGACACCCTGGGCACCGTCATTTGGTGTCCGTAATAACGAGAGTCTGCAATAGCGGGATGCGATGAAAATATCCCGATTTCACGTTGTAAAATGTCACTACAATGTATTACTGCTTTTTTATTTTAAAATGTCCAGTTTATTTCAATTTCTAGTAGACGTTTACTGTGATGCATAAGTACACAGTACAAGTCAAAAATTTGTATTCAAATATTGTTTTTTATTCCAAAACCAAAAATACAACGGTAACATGAATCAGTAACATAAATATGTCACTCGATAAATTAAAAAGTCATTCACTTTCATGTGTCGAGAGAAAAATACGTCCAAGATGTCCGTTGTAACGAGAGTAGAACAATAAAATTTTTTGTTGGGGACCACATGAAGTGTCCGCAATTCCGTAATAGCGAGTTATTTCAATATATTTCATAGTAGGAAATATTTTTTTGGAATTCATGCGAGTAGAGTTGTAGTTGATCTCTCCTGTGCTTCGAGGGTTTTTCGCCGGGTTCTCCGGTTTTCCTCCCTCCGTAAAACCAACACCTAACATGTTAGCTGTGATCCGAGCGCGCTAACAGCACACGCCACCCGTGCTTAAAACGTCAGTATTTCGTTGTCTACCTTGGCAGTTCACAACCTTGGTTATCCACAGTATATATATATATGTGCGTTGTAACGTATTGCCTACAGCATTTATATTACTCTTAAAATAAATATATCCTTGGACTAAGTGTGAAAAGTGCAACATATTCAAGAACTTACCATTTATATTCTCGACTCTTCCTCCAGCAAATCGTGACAAGAGACTCAATAACGAGGGGAAAGAGTATAGCTGCCAGCCACCAGAACCGTGAATTGTTCTTAACACTAACGACGATAGATACAGCAAACATGGCATGGGCAAACAAAAACACTCGAGCCATCACCGACTTCACAAAAACCGAAAGCGCCATCTCCTTGAGAAAACACTTATAGCCGAACGAACACTCACGTTTAATTTGTTCCCCAAAGTACTTACAATAATTAATGATGATTTCTAAAAAGAATGAACTGTGTAATGCCATAAGAAAGTTTAATGAATGCCATTTACACTTCCTAGCAGCTGATTCCACACGAGTCGAATCCGGAAAACACAACTAACAATATACAGTTGTGCTGGGAAAACAAAAAACTGTCACCCTACACCAATGATTTTTAAAAAAAGGCAAAATGTCAAAAATGAAATCGTAAGTGTGAAATGTAAAGCACTAGTTCATAAGCTTTAGCAAACATATCTTTAAGAATTGTCACAGCAATATATTTAATTTAACATCCCGAATAGACTGGTTATTCGTTTTCTGTTGACAAAGCGTATCACGGTGTTAGAACTAATTTCAAAGCAGGCAAAGTTAATAGAGATTTTTGTTTTTATAATCTTTGTAATATAGAGTAGATTATGTCAAGGTATTGGCATTGCACGCAAAATACGGCAAATTACATGAGGCACAAAGTTGGACAAAGAGCAGGAACGAGAGTCAATCTCGTAACAACAGAGTCACACAACCAGATTCCCTCTACAAGCAAGTTTCTAGCGATAAATGAAAACCAATAAGGTCATAATTTTGTGTTCAAACACTCTCGTCCATTGGTCGGCTGTTTAAACTCGAAAAAATATTTAATAGAAGCCGCAGTAATCAAAATTTACTGCACCCACACTATGTAAAACAGATATGCCATGTTATATCGGGAAGAAGTTTTAAGTAAATAAAGGCATATTGAAATTAGGTTTTATGCCAACCCGACATGGATGCAGACAGCAAAGCAAACTAATAATACGGTCGCAAATTAACGTGAAAAAAAATCACCACAAATCATACTGACGCTTGATATATAGTCGATTGTAAAAATTAGCTGAACTCTTGAACCTTGGAGTGTAGCTATTTACATTCGTAATATAAAAAGACAAAAAACAGCTGGACGTTTTTTTCAAAATATCCTCCACCAATAAACCGTCTTGTATGATTAATTTATTTCTAGACTTTTTCCGTTAATTCTGGTACAGCCTGAAAAAAATATTTATGAATAAATTCGAGAATGATAGTAACAATCAGTTTAAATATATGACAGACATTATATCCAGCATGTTAAAAAACATAAAGCAAACAAGAACTGCCAAATCAAAACATCTGGTATCTCAGTTCTTAATATTAATTAAAGATAGAAGACAAAAGCCTATTATTATAAACCCAGATATACTAAATGTGAAGGAGGAAGATTTTTCCCACTTAATCCATATCAGCACGCGTGCTGTTAGCGCGCTGCCTCTCACCAAAAAGTTAAGTTAGTACTTGGATGGGTGACCGCTTGGGAATGACCCCGTTGTCGGGCTTGGAACTCATGTGAGTAGAGTTGTAGTTGATCTCTCCTGTGCTTCGAGGGTTTTTCGCCGGGTTCTCCGGTTTTCCTCCCTCCATAAAATCAACACCTAACATCTTAGCTGTGATCCGTGGTCTGATCTGTGTCGTATGGCGGCTGCCTGGAGTGCCTTTGATATGCCTCGACACGGCCACGTTGATCTGCGTCCTTCGCAATTCAGCCGCTGGCTGCAAGTAAGGATGATTAGCCAACCAGTCCTTTATAATATAAAATGTTTTAAATGTCGCAAAGTATTCAACCAGCTGTGAGAGTACTGTAAAGATGGGTGCCGAAGTAAGATAGGAGTGACGTTGCTCAGGTACTGAATCAAGTCCTTTAGATCTCATTCAAGGTCGGGGGATGCTAGTATCTTCTATTTAGATCAGCTGTCGACTCCATTGCTAGAAATTTACGTAAAGCACGCTGTTGCGCTTGTATCGTTAGCTTTTGAAAAACTTACCTTAAAAAGGTCCGCTACTAGTCCGTAGTCAGCAACTGAAAGAGAATGATAAAGATAAAGACGTTTTATTTATACGGCGCAGCCACGAAGATTTCATAAAATTGTACCTTGAAAGATGGGTGCTTCTGGATCCTTATTAATTGCCACGATGACCTGGAAAAAACCCAAAAGTGTTTGAGTGAAAGCAAGAATAAAAGAAGGAAGGAAGGAAGGGAGGGAGGGAGGGAGGGAGGGAGGGAGGGAGGGAGGGAGGGAGGGAGGGAGGGAGGGAGGGAGGGAGGGAGGGAGGGAGGGAGGGAGGGAGGGAGGGAGGGAGGGAGGGAGGGAGGGAGGAAGGAAGGAAGGAAGGAAGGAAGGAAGGAAGGAAGGAAGGAAGGAAGGAAGGAAGGAAGGAAGGAAGGAAGGAAGGAAGGAAGGAAGGAAGGAAGGAAGGAAGGAAGGAAGGAAGGAAGGAAGACAAACCTTGCTATCTTTCATGCCTGCTAAATGTTGAATAGCTCCAGAAATACCAACAGCCATGTATAAATCCTAATGAAAAAACGTGAATGTCCGTGCAATTAGAAACGTGCGTACATCCTTTACAAACCGAAGTTAGGCAGAGGACTTACAGGTGCTACTACTTTTCCAGTCTGACCAATCTGCATATCATTTGGAACATAACCAGCATCAACTGCTGCACGGGATGCACCAACTACAAAGTAAACAGATTATCAATACTGAGAGCGTCTAACCGGTCATAAGGAGGTTGCAGATATAATCCCAGTTGCTCAGAAACATGTCCTGAGTTATTGAGCTTGGTGAACGTGTGCTGATCATAGCAGACTACGAACCTGCAGCTCCAAGTTTGTCAGCTAGGTCATAAAGAAGTTGAAAATTATCCCCACTCTTCATCCCACGTCCTGGAAAAACAAATGGTGATATTATTTCATGGTGATACTGTAATCAAACAGAATAGCTCAAAATAGATTACAATTAATGTAGATTGTATATATATATATACTATAAGTGGGCTTACCTCAAATGTTGATGGTCGCTACTGTCAGTTTCACGCTGGGTGATCTTCAGGCGGCTCTGAGGTAAGCCCACTTATAGTATATTCGCTCTATCTTTACGGTATTGAGCACTTTTCAACATTTCGCAAACAACACTTTGTTTGTTTGAATATATATATATATATAGTTAAAGTTCAAAGACTCAACAGGTTTGATTAGACATTTTTATTACTATTTAGTTTCGTGCCACAAATGTTGTGTGGTACTCTTCAGATAAAATGGTCTAATGACTAAGATGTAGTTACAGAGATGATTATATAAGTGTCTAGATTAGGGATTATTTGGAAATTCTTAACGTTCATTCGAATTAACATTAAGAATTTAAAATTTTAAGAATTTCCAAATAATCCCTAATCTAGACACTTATATAATCATCTCTGTAACTACATCTTAGTCATTAGACCATTTTATCTAAAGAGTACCACACAACACTTGTGGCACAAAACTAAATAGTAATAAAAATGTCTAATCAAACCTGTTGAGTCTTTGAACTTTAACTATAATATGCTCTGGATTCCCATCGAGCACTCTGCCAAAGGTTTTTACAACATCTTCTACAGTATATATATATATATATATATATTATATATTAATTTTTATCATAGAATTGATGAATAATGTTAAAAGCACCTCCTGAAATAACAATGCCAGCACTGGTTAATTCTGGTCTGTCACTTTTACTCAACTCTTGACCAATGAAATCAGAGAAATCATTCGTTGTATCTGCTTCTGGGGCTAAAATAACACATTCAACAAGGAATTTATTTTAGACAAAATATTACAAATGTCCATTGTTTTCATATGGCTAATTTTGTGCATAATTTCTCACCATTCTCATGTGGAACACCACTGCCATCAACAGCTGCAGGCTCAAATGCTGTCCCTCGAACAGTGAATACTTTGACATCATCTTTTGACTTAATGGTAGTAACAGCATTTCCTGTATGGATATTAAATAATCATTTAATTTTAAACCCATGCTGGCCTGAGTACAGACCTGTACTGTACTTTACTGCACTTTACTGCACTGTACTGTACTGTACTGTACTCTACTGTACTTTACTGTACTGCACTGCACTGTGTTGTACTGCACTGCTCAATTGTCTACTCTACTCTACTCTACTCTACTCCACTTTACTCCACTCTACTCTACTCCACTCTACAATACTCTACTCCACTCCACTCCACTCCACTTTACTCTACTCTACTCCACTCCACTCCACTCATATTCTTACCAGCATAGATTAACCGAACAAATGTGTCTTCAGATTGGATTTCAGTAACATCTGAAATCGGAGAAACATCTAATAGTGCAGCAACTCTTGGAAGAATATTCTATAAGACAAGAATAGAGGAAACACAATATTAGTAATACTGTGGGAGGCATGCATTGGTTGTACTGCCAGGGAATACATATTAAATTAAACTGTAAGAGGCTCACCTTTCCAAAAGCAGTTGATCCTGAAGCAATGTGGGAGAAACCAAACTGTTTGTGAGTAGCAAGCACTAATGGAGCCATTACCTCTATAAACACAAAGAAAGTACAGTTATATTACAGTACAGTGCAGCTCAACAAAGTACTACAGTACAGTACAGTACAGTCAGTATGGCCTTTTTCTGCTGACCTAATTTTGGCTGCTAACCTGCAAGAAATCCACCATAAGCCTCATTTTCAGCAACAAGGATTTTCGTTACTCCTTTAACCTTGCTTAATTCTTCAACAGCCTATAAGAGGAAGTTACATGAACCCTAGCATGATAATTGGGTACAGTGTTCTGACTAGTGCATGGCCTTACTCGCAAACCCTTCTCCAAGTATTCACAGCTTGACAAGCAAGCTAACAACTCAATTGAACGAAACTTACTGGTCCACATTTTGAGCCAGCCACAAGACATGTTACATCACCACCAAGTTTCTGTGCTGCGGTAATTGTATTAAACGTTGTTGGTAGTAATGATTCATTATCATGTTCAGCAATTACAAGAGTTGAAGCATTTCTTCCTTGAGTAAACTGCTTCAGAAGATGACCCTAGGAAAATTATCTTTATTAGAAAAAATTACAGTACATTACATTACATACTCTATAATAATTATTATTATTATTATCATTATTATTATTATTTGTGCTACAATAATATTCAATCTATTCAATCCTCCCTCTAGCTCTACTTCTATCATTTTAATCTTGAGCAGTAAAGTCATTAGTGAGAGCTTGGTTAGCTATCCAAAATTTTGTGTGGAGCCACGTATGACAAAATTATTTCAACAATAAATTGCATATATTAAATGCAGTATAATGTACACTGATTTTTGGCCTGATATTTTGAAAACAAATGGTGCAATTCAATATTTCTATAAAAGGTCTGAAAGTTAAACACAACTAGGATTTAATAATAAAAAAAAACCCAAAAAAAAACGTATATCTGATCACATATAAAAATATTAATAGTGGCAAAAAATATGGCTGAAAGCTTGATCAAATTTCTGCCATAAAAAGATAATTTTTAAAGCTTACATACTTACTGTAGGTCTAAGAAGTCTTGGTAGTCGTTGTAAGTTGTTCATAATAAAGTATTTGTCTTTATATTTGGTAAAAAAGTGCTTCTCTTTCTACAGCACTGAAAAGGACAAAAAAGGACCTTTGGAACTCGTCACCAGCCCCTCAATGAGCTGGCAGCGCAAAAATGCAAAATGCGCGCGAAAATATTTCAGATTTGAGTCATTTCAGTAATAATTTCATTTCTGTCAATCTTCTTCAGCCGAAAAGAGGAATTCGACCACCAAACGTCACGTTTTTTTGTACTAAAATAAACTTCTTTACTTCAAAGTGTAAAAACACAAAGTTGAAGTAGAATAAACCTCTACAGCATTGATATATATCATTTTGTAATTTTGAAGATACAATGGAGAGTACAAGTTCTGGTGTTAATATCCAGCTGTCCAAAGCTCAAAACTGAAAAGCAATTTGAAAGAAAAACGTTTACTTTTCATCCTTGTGATTCTGGTCATTCTTACTGCTCAGTAAGCAGAAAAATACACGAATTTGCAGCAAAGGAAACAAAGGACTTAAGAAAACTCAGCATTTTGAAGAAAACCAGGTAAAACTAGCTTGTTTTATATTTTTTAGTTACTCTATTTCGTCCTTGAAATTTCTTTCCTTCATTGCTTTTCCATTCTTTCCCCCTCTTTGTTGTTGTTGTTGTTGTTGTTGTTGTTGTTGTTGTTGTTTTTGTTGCTGTTGTTGTTATTGCTGTTATTATTATTGTTGTTTGTTGTTAATATCTTTTGAATGTAATTTTAAAAGCATTATCTATTCCACACAACTACAATTAATACAGCCAAATATAAATTAATAAAAAATAATACCAAACAAACATTTATAAAAAAATATTTCTTTTACTTCACATATATTTAATTCAATAAATTATTCAAGCAAATAAACGTGGTTGTAAGAATTACTAAAATATACTACAGATATATAGGGACATTTCAAAAAATCTAACATAACTGCATAATTTTAATCAATTAATTAATTAATTAATTAAATAATTAATAATAATTAATTAATTAATACTGTATTTATTATAAGAGTCTCATATCACTTTCCATGCTGCACAATTCTTAGATATAAACTCAATAATTTCAATTTGTGGTTCATATCTACAAAGCTTTTATATTTTACTTGATTTATTTATATATACTGTACATTATATAATTTATATTAATATTTGTGCAAGTCTCACCAATAAAAAACCTGCACACTGTCGCCTAAAGGCTAGTTTCCACTCAGGAAAATCTTCCGCAGGATAGGAACGGACAGGAAAGTTTCCTTTGTGTTAAAGTCATTAGTTCCGACCGAGAGCTCACAAGACAAAGAAAACTTTCCTGTCCGTTCCTGTCCTGAGGGAAATTTTCCTGAGTGGAAACTGGCCTTTAGGGACTGTGATTCACCTTTACAGTAGGCTTTAAGTACTTTAAAATCTAACAAAATTATAACTATATATATACTACAACTAGCTCTTGTACCTCATTAAGCCTGTTTCTGTTACAGTATGAGGGCCCTCTAGGGCAACAACTCTACCCGAATCTAAATAGGACGCAATGCTACACACCCAAAGTTACATTGGGAATTCACGGAACCAACAATCTTCCATTGATTCTTTGCTCTGTCATAAAATTCAATGGTATTGACAACTCTCCCACCTACTACATAAATATTATCATTTACCACAGCCACACCCAGGCACCGTCGACCTTCATTCATCGGAGTAATGGTCTGGATCCACTGATCTTTCAATGGGTCATAAGCTTCAACAGAATTTGCTGATTGCTCTTTGCTGTCTGATCCACCAATTGCATACAACAAGCCACTGATCACTGCAACACCAAGACTCCATCTTGAGACACCCATGTTTGCGATGAGTTGCCATTCATCAACAGCTGGATCATATCTCTCTGCTGTATTGAGTGGAGACCATAGATGGTCCAAGCCACCAACTGCGTATATCTTACCACTGAGGACAGCAACACCAGGGTAATATCTTGCATACTGCATGGACGGTAGATCACTCCATGTACACGACTCTGGATCAAATGACTTTGCACACATGCTGCTGTGGCCACCAACGACATAAATGAGATCATTCAAATGACACACCCCAGCCCACTTGCACTGCACATCTGGTCCATTTGCAATGGTGATCCAGCAGTTTAAAATTGGGTCAAACTTTCCAACCTTATTCCGACTCACTGTGAATAACTCTTCATTGACTACGACAACACGGAAGTAGTCTTCCCTGGCAACTGTAGCTATGGTCATTCCAGCCATACAAGTCCATTGCAAAGTATTTACATTAAAGCACTGAACAGTGCTCATCTTTTGCCCATTGGACCAACCACCAATGACGTAGATATCTTCAGAGGCCATTCGTGGTTTCACTCGTGGATTCACCTGCTGCTGGATGTATTTGTTGGCAGTTGAGTTGTAAACAATTGCTTCTCTGACCAGCTCACGACACATAGTGTAGATTTGACAGAATTCCTTGACTTGCATACTATGCATCATATCAGCTACACTCATCAATGGGAAGCGAATGTGCTGCAGGATTTCAGGAACAAGTGCACATCGACTGGGGAAGTCATGCTTCAACCACCTCCATACTGCATTTAGCACTTTCCCTTCATCTTTGACTTTTAAAAGATCATCACTGACAAGTACCTGCAGTTCATCTAGTGGAAGGCAAAGAAACTCCTCTTCATTGACAACACTTTCAAAATGCCACAAGCTGAAACGCAGCGCTTGTTTATACAGGAAATGGAGTGAGTAGGTCTGAGCGATGGTTTTCAATCCAAGGCAATTCCCTGGGGTAATATTTCGTCGCATTAATTTCTCGCATTCTTCAATGATATATTCTAGATGAAGCAGACAAGCTATGTTCAGAATCTGTTCAACTTCTGTGATGTCGATGCGCAGTTCAGATGTGTAGAAAAAGTCAATAATCTTCTTAAACGCAGCTGTGTCGACATCTTTTAACTCAACCTGACTCTGAAATGATTCAACGAAGCCGGAGAGAAACATTGCTCGAAAGTAGGGACTACATGCGGCTAAAATCGCCCGGTGTGTGGGAATCTCGCAGTCATTTACCAACAAAGTAATGTCGCATAGTTCACGATGACAACGCATCTGGTTCAAAGTATTTAAGGTCTCCCTGGCCATGGATTCCTCATGGATATAACTATATGTAGTATCCAACGACATCTTTATAATTGAGACGTTTACCTAGGATAAAATTCTCCCGCTTCTTCCAAATCAAAAGCCATACCCTGATCTCGAACAGTCCGTCTTCTGTTATTGTTGATTTATCTGTGATCTGCTCGTGCGCAGTACAGTCTAAATGTATCAACTTCACTTCCGCTACCATGGCTATTAAAATTTCACGCTGCATTAAAATTTAAAATGTCGTGGTTTTCACTTTAGTTACTTCCATTTATGGTCTTTTAGCATTGCGTGTCGGTGCTTGTCAAACCGAATACAAAAGGTTATTTAAAGTTAAAATAGATACAGAATTTGCATTTCTTTTCTGTCAAATTTGTGAGGTGACAGACACGAGGAATTATAAACTAAGCAATGTCCTGTAAACTTATATGGCTGGGTGGTGGCAAATACGCACAGAAAATTAATGTCGTGCGTGCGTTGTTTTTTGAAGTCTGGATTAGCGGGTCACGTTATATTATTTATAGTCTTAGAAACAGACTTTTTTTAAATCCACCAGGGATAGAATATTGTTCCTATTGATTGACAATAGTGCTTTGTCCATGTAATAATAAGCTCATATATAAGAAAAATCCTGCTTGATCTTTGACCGGTACGTGCGCGCTACTTCCAGACTGCGCGAAAGATAAAGCCATGATTCAAAGGAGTGGCGTACTAAATATATAATAACAAAATTCCTAGCATTCAAACCGGTTGAAAAAAATTCCTATAAAAGTAGAATAAGCTTCAGTAAATTAAAAAAATGTTTTCTTGTTCGTTTAGTTTGTTTATTATACTAAAAACATTTTATGACATTGTAAGACTTGATATTAAATATGTTTCATGTTATGCGCAAATGCAAAATTTTGTATAATATTTTATTTTATTATTTTTGCAACAAATAACAGCGCGATGCACAAGAGGAAGCGGAAATGAAATAGCGGAAATACATTACCGGAAACGCGTCAAAAATCGTGCTGAACGGAAGTTGCTTGGGAACTAGTAATTCTATTTCCGCCTTAGTTCATAAAATGAAGTTTGTCAATTTTGTGGGTTATTTTTCTGCCATAATATCTCCGAAAATGAGGATTAATTTGGTTTAAAGTGTATTGGTAAAGTAAAGTGAGTAATGCTAAGCAAATTGTGGTCAGATTCTGGTCGTATTACGGTAAACGCGTTGATAAGGAAACATGATGTAGAGGTATGTTGCGCGGTTGATCAGATGGGGTTGGGGCTGTCTTGTGTCATTTCCTGCTGTTTTGCTGTGCTGGTATTTTGATGTACACACTTGTGTCTGAACCGTGTCTGCTTCACTCAGCCAAATATTACATGGTATATTATGATATGCAATAGTTTATTAGTCACACAAACCTGATGCTTTTGCAATATAAACAGACTGCAATTTTTGAGCCATTGTACGTCAGTACATTCAGGGGGGTCGTGCGCTAGGGGACTTGAGCATCACCATTTAATAGTGTCATCATCATCATCATCATTATGATCATCATCATCATCATTACCATTATAATCATCATTGTAATTATCATTACCATTATTGACATCATCACTAAATCATTGTCATCGTATCATGGTCATCAATATCATAATTATTCTATTATTATCAAAGTGATTGCCATCTGATCTTGTACATATATTTTAAATTAACATCTAAAGGAGAATGTTCCTGCAGTAGAAGATAATCAGCCATTGAATCCATTTAATGAGATCCGAGTTCTCACTGGACATCAAGACATTGTTAATATTTTGAAGATTATTGATGATATTAGGTAATGCTGCATACAGTTAAAATTAATGCTCAGTTGACACATGTGCCCCCAAAATTTTTCAGGAACTAGCTACATTGCATGTGTATGTTCATAAAATGTTGTTTTTCTCCCAAATGCATATACATGTATATATGCAAATAAAATTTGTCAAACACTAATGACATGTAAGATGTACCTTTATTCTCTTTATGTATTTTAGGTTAGCTTCTTCTGCTGATGATAATTTGGTAATCATCTGGGATGTTGAGGTATTTCAAAAAAATAATAAAATATATATATATATAATATATATATATATATACTCTATCTATATATGGTATTGAGCACTCTCTAACATTTCGTGAACCAAAACTCACTTATATATATATATAGCTATATTTATATACTTAGTTCAATCTACAGACACGGTCTTTCGCTGTACAAACAGCTCATCAGTGTAGCTTGGAACAATCTGAATGAATTTCATCAATTACTTATACACATGCGATCGTCAGTGACAACCACTATATATATATATATTATATATATTTATTTATGTTTATTTTTATTTATTTATTTTTATTTATTTTTATACACTTTACCTTAAAGTAAAAACAATCTTAAGTATATAACTCCAAAAGTTTATGAGAAATGACAATTGGTAACAAGGATCATGATATTATGTAGATTAATGATGTTCAATTGTTTTAGAATGGTGATCACCTTCACTGTCTTCAAGGTCACACAAGACCAGTCACTTCCATGTTAGTCCATCAACAAAATACTTTGAAGGATCATGTTCCAGTTTTGATAACAGGATCATCAGATAAAACAATAAGAATATCCTTTGTAATAATAGATTTACTTTTCTTATATTCTTTCTCATCTTCCTTTCTTTCTCTTCCATCTTCTTTTTACTTTACTTTCCACTTTCCTTTTTCTCTTCTTTTCTTCCTTCCTGTTATCCTTCCTTCAGTTGTTTCTTTTCTTCTTTTCTTCTTCTTTTCTTCCTTCCTTACTTCCTTCCTTCCTTCCTTCCTTCCTTCCTTCCTTCCTTCCTTCCTTCCTTCCTTCCTTCCTTCCTTCCTTCCTTCCTTCCTTCCTTGCTTCCTTG
>JAWNZC010000071.1:290000-315000 GCA_035771165.1 Paragorgia papillata
TTAGTTTAATTTAGAATGGAATAATTTGCGACACTTTTAATTAATTCCGTTGCTATATAACCTTTTTGTGTTTTCTATAGGATGGATTGCGTGAAAGACAAAAGAGACTGGAACTAGCTTCCAGTCTACTTTTTGCCTCATCGTGACCCCAGCTCGTCCCAGTTGTTTGAAAATGTTTAGATTGTCATTGATTACTGTTCTTGACAGGTTTGATTGTTTTAATATTTTTGTTCTCAGCAACTTAAAACTCACAACATGTGTTGGTGAAGGGAATTACGAAACGGGAATCACAAAATCAATATTAACAATTTCTTGATCCGGGAATTTTTTATTTCGTCGTCAAGATTACGAAGTTGGCAATCATGCCAAAGAAATTTGAACAAAAAGACGTGTTTATTGGGTATTGCAATATACGTACTCTGTATCGCCTGCCTTTGTCTGAATCAGTTTTAACGTGAAACGCCATGGCTAACATATTCTTCAGGATCATCGATTTTTTCAAATGTTTTTCGAAGATCGTGTTTTGAAAGAGTACGACTGTTTTTTTAACATGTATACATTATGGCGGGAAGTACCTGTGATCTGTCCGTAATTTATATGGCGGGTGGAGAGCTGTATCGGATTTGTGCGTTGGCTTTTGACCGCTCACCTTGTATACCACGTACTTTTGGCGGATGGAAACGTGGTTGGATATTATTTGCGTGCGAACTGTAAACATTACAGTATTGGTCTGAGTCTGATATGTACACGTTAAAACAAATTGCGTTATGTTATCGTGTCATGTTATTACTCCGTGCGCTGCAGGGGTGGAGTAATTGGTTGGTTGGTTGGTTTGTTTGTTTGTCTGCCTGCCTGCCTGCCTGCCTGCCTGCCTGCCTGCCTGTCTGTCTGTCTGTCTGCCTGCCTGCCTGCCTTCCTGACTGTCTGTCTGTCTGTCCGCCTGCCTGTCTGTCTGTCTGTCATCCGCGCGAATATCTGGGCGCTGATGTGTTTCTATCACCTGATCCGTCTAAATTCGAAATGCATTGTGCCTCACACAGCATTTAAATATTAAATATAATTTTCGAGTTATGAAGAGCAAAATTGTACCCATAGCATACAAGATAACGACAAAAAGGTTATAACTTAATATTAAGCACTATAATTTTTTTTGAATTTCACTACAACTATAAGCAATGATTAGTTTACTGCGCATGCGTGTCTTCACAGCAAACTTCAAATATGTAAACAAAGCAATGTTACGTAGATTGTTCTAATTGATTGTTAATTGAATTAGGAATCCTTCGTGGAATAAGATTGTTCTAATTAAGTGTAAATTGAATTAGGGAACCACCCTGGTACAAGATAAGGATATGTAAGATGGCCTTCTTTGAATCGTTCTTGATTTCTTTCTTCAAGGATTTTCTTGATTTTGCTCGTTAAAATATTGTAATGTTCATTCACAACTGCTGCGGCATCTTCATCTTTCATTTCGGAACTGTAATCAAGGAAGTTGTCGACACGAAGAGACCCCAGACTCATGGCAACTACAGACTGAACCTAAAAAACAACAACCTTAAATTAAAATAAAAGTAGTGTGCTGCGTAGGCAGTGTTGAAACAACAATCGAAATAGAGTAAGGTTAGATACACTGCCGAAACAGAGAACGTAGGAGTCTAACGTTTCCAGCGAAGGCTTAGAATTCATGGTTCTCCTGAATTGTCAACGTGTCTCAATTAAAATTTAGGATTATCATAAATCCTAGGGGACTTCTTTGTCCCACATGCGTTATGGTAAACTGAAAAGCGTATAATCCAAATAGTGAAATAAAAGTAGCGTGCTGCGTAGGCAGTGTAGAAACAACAACCGAAATATAGTAAGTTTAGATATACTGCCGAAACAGAGAACGTAGGAATCTAACGTTTTGAGCGAAGGACCTTCGTCAGAGAGAAACGTAAAGAGTGTAAACAAACAATGAGCTTATTATACGAAAGGTAATCATGTGACCAAAAATAAGCCAATCAGATAAAACGAAATATAGTAAGGAAAATTCGAGTGTAGAATATATACATTTTAAGACCAAATCGGGACCAGTTGCGAAAAATGCAACTACACAGGCCTTCCAGCAGGAATTGAATCCACGGCCTTGCGATTCTAGTGCAATGCTCTGACCCACGGAGGGCATTGCCGAGAGCTTGATCGCGAGTTCTGTATATATAAAAAGATAGTTGTATTTTTCGCAACTGGTCCCGGTTTGGTCTTAAAATGTATATATTCTACACTCGAATTTTCCTTCACCCAAAATCCTTAGAACATGCTATGTAATCGAGTGAAATGCCCAATATCACTTGAAATATAGTAAGGTTAGATATACTGCCGAAACAGAGAACGTAGGAATCTAACGTTTCGAGCGAAGGCCCTTCGTTCTCTGTTTCTACGTTCTCTGTTTCGGCAGTATATCTAACCTTACTATATTTCGTATAACTAATAGTTCAGTAGGGATAAAGGATAAAGACTGGGGGGCTAATCATCCTTACTTGCAGCCAGTGGCTGAATTGCGAAGGACGCAGATCAACGTGGCCGTGTCGAGGCATATCAAAGGCGCTCCAAGCAGCCGCCATACGACACAGTTCAGACCACGGACAACAGCTAAGATGTTAGGTGTTGATTTTACGGAGGGAGGAAAACCGGAGAACCCGGCGAAAAACCCTCGAAGCACAGGAGAAATCAACTACAACTCTACTCACATGAGTTCCAAGCTCGACAACGGGTCATTCCCAAGCATCACCCATCCAAGTACTAACCCCGTTTAACCAGGCTTAACTTTTGGTGAGAGGCAGCGCGCTAGCAGCACACACCACCCGTGCTCTACAGGGGTGTAGTTGTCAAGGTCTGAAAGGAGGGGTTCTTGCCGGGGAGTTGTGATTAGGTTTAGGGTCGGAATTAGAGGTAGGGCTTAGGCTTGGGATGGGGATTTGGATTTCGATTACTGTAGAATTTAGGATAATCCTTAATTGTATTTGAGAGGATATGCTGGTTGTCTAGAGGCAACCTTGTCACCAGGACCGTTTTTAAAGGAGTTGCTTTCGCGATCAACTTAGTGCCCAGGACCATTTTGAAGAGTGTTGAGCGCGCCGTCCTTGATTGTACAATGGGTGCTATTTTTAGAGTTTAACTTACCGTTGCAATATGGCTGTCTGGTAGTGTATGGAACGAAAACTCGTCGGGTTTTCCTCGTGGATCGTCGTAGAGTCTCGTCGGCATATTGGGCACGAAGGCTCCATAGTAAGCAATAGGATAATTCACAGTATTGTGTTGTATTGGTAACCATAAAATACGGCTCAAAGTTTCAACAAGATGCTCTGTCGTCAATATACCTCGTGGAAAACCTTTCAACTAAAACAAAAAAGATTTGGGAATTATTACTCGGGCTATCTGTGGTACGATTTTGCATTTTTGCACTTTTTACTTCCGCTACTATTCATACTTCCGGTGAGTTGTTAGCCGTGTGACTGAGTGAGGCCGTGAGGGATGTTGTAAGTTCTTTGCTCCTCTCGCTTTTGGAGTTGGACAAAAAGTTGAACAGCTTTGCCTTTTGATCAAGGTGTTCTTGCACGTTGTTGGTAGATTTCGAAACTGACTGACTGACTTTGTAGTTTGTTTAACAGTGATGTGGCTGACAACTCACTTGATCGTAAATATGTTCACCTGTGTGAAGTATACACCTCATTCACCCTTCGATTCAGGCTCCGCGCACTTTGTTGTATTTAGCATAGAGGACTTTCTTTGAAATATTTGATTTTTGTATCTACTGCGCATGCCAGTAGATACTATGTCGGCATGCAAGGTTTTCCGATGTTAGTTAAGTAACAATAGAATATTCTTCGGGACCAATCAAATTTCAGAAGGTTTTCCCGATCACATCCCGAGCAGTCTGACGCAGTAGATACATGTACGCCCAAGCGTGCCTATTTTTAAGAAGTGTTATCTCGTACCATGCCCATTCCGCCAGTTGCTCCTCTTCCCTCGCTCGACACATCGTTGGCAAAGTTCTGCAGTTCGCTGTCTTCACTCAGATCTGTCTTGTTCCGATAATATCTAAATGCATTCAAAATCAAACTTATTGATTCATAAATTCATAAATCTATATATAGGATTTACTATAAATTCGTCCATATATCTCGACATACTGCTAGGTCGCTAGGGTGAGCAGTTTTGGGAGTGCCACGCCCAGGATTTACTTAAAAAAACTACAGTGTGGGTAGTGTAGCAAGTCCCTAAATACTGCAAAATACAGTGTTTACTACATGTACTCACAATTTTACATAATCCTTTACAAAGCTTTTAACTTGTTCCCAGATGAGCAAACCATCGTCACGATAAGGAAAGTACGGAAGCTTGGTCTTGTCTGCAACTCCGCGTTTCTGGAAGGGAAATTATTTATTTATATATTTGTCTCTCTGTCTGTCTGTCTGTCTGTTTTTTTCTGTGCGAGTATCCTTTGCGTGTGTCTGTCTGTCTGGTTGTCTGTCTGTCTCTGTGTTTGTTTGTTTGTTTGTTTGTTTGTTTGTTTGTTTGTTTGTTTGTTTGTTTGTCTATCTGCCTGTCTATCTGTCTGTTTGTCTGTCTATTTGTCTGTCTGTCTGTCTGTCTGTCTGTCTGTCTGTCTGTCTGTTTGCTTTACTATTAATGTAATGGTAATTGAATATACAGTATACCTGATCAGTGTCGGATTTAGGACAGGGGCGGACTGGGCGGTCGTCCAGGGGCCCCCACAAAATAATGTTGAAGGGGGGGGGGGCCTCCACAAAAATGTTTTCAAAGATGTTCAAGCAAGAAGAAGACGATAAGACAGGAAGAGAACACTTTCTGTATACGTTAATAGTTGATAAGCATGTGATAGATGTATTTCCTAATGTAGAAATAGCACTTCGCATGTATCTCGTGCTGATGGTGACCGATTGCAGTGGCGAGCATTCGTTTTCGAAGCTGAAACACATCCAGAATAGACTTCGCACAACTATGACACAGGAACGGCTCACCTACTTAGCACTAATGAGCATAGAATATGATATTTTGCGTGAGATAAACGTCGATGAGGCTGATAGAAGAGTTTGCTAGACGCAACGCTCGTAAGGTGCCTGGTCTTAAACTAAATTGACAGACTCACATAACTGCAGTATTCTGTAACCATACGTTAATTTTGTCATTTACGTTGTATTGTACCGACACTGTAATAGCCAATAGGTACATCTGTACATGTATAAATATAATCTATATGTTCAACTTCCTCAGTTCTGGTCTCAGTTGCTTGTCCTACTCATAGTATACTCAACCTCTAGCATGTTTTGATGTTTATAGTTTAATTAGTTATATGACTATGTAACTTAGCATACATTCAGAAATAGAATTGATATATTGCATGTGCTGGTCAGTGACCGCCCAGGGGCCTCCACAGTCCTAAATCCGGCGTTGTACCTGAATATGTTCCCAAAAGTCTGTATCCTCCCAAGTGACGTCAGCATAACCTCTGTTCAGTAATTCAATAGCGCCAACATTACCGATGGAAAACAACCTATGCATATAACCGTTAGGATTAACAAGCTTTGGAAAACCATTTGTATTAGTAACCAACAGTCCTCGGCAGTGCCATCTTAGCACTTCACTCAAAGGATGGAACTCTGATAAAGTTCGCTTGGCAATCACACAAATGGGTTGCAGCACCAAATGTGTTTTTAGTAAGTGCTCGATTATTTCAACATGGGCAAAGTCTGCAACTTGGAAAATTTCTTTAGCAAGAAGCCATTTGTTTCCATCACTTGGTTGGTATACTGGCGCATCTGAAACAACGAAAAAATGTTTAACACGAAATGTAATGCAGCGAACTAATGTCACTTTATATCAACGTCTTGTTTGTCAACGTATGTTGAAGTTTTGCTGTGTTAGGTCTTAAGGCCTGGCCAAACGCTTTCAACATTTCATTCAACATCGTTCAACATTGTTGAATTCAACCGTGATTCAACATGTTGAAAGCGTTTGGCCACCCTGTTGAATGATGTTGAACGTTGTTGAATGGTGTTGAATGATGTTGAATGATGTTGAACGAAATTTGAACATGTTCAAATTTTCGTTTTCAACATGCGTTCAACAATGTTGAACGATGTTGCATGAAATGTTGAAAGCGTTTGGCCAGGCCTTTAGCTTATGTCGTGCACTTTTAACATGAGCCCCTGGCTCGGATGATTGGGCGACCACATTCTGTGCTTACGACGTTAAATAAATCATTACTCATTACGAGAGGCAAGAAGCAAGTAAGCAAAGAAATTAGCAGAAAAGAGATGAAGAAGATTTTTTACTTCGGGTTTTACGGTTTTTGGCCCTATGGCAAAGTTGACAGGGCAAAATATTTAGAAGTCCTCGTAGTCCACGCTATGCCTTTCCATTTTGACTTTCATAACAAAAAGAAATCATCAGTATTCTTTTATTCGTTCGTTCGTTCGTTCGTTCGTTTGTTTATTCATTCATTTATTCTATATATTCATTCATTCATTCATCCATTCATTCATTCATTCATTCATTCATTCATTCATTCATTCATTCATTCATTCATTAGCTGTACGGATGAAATGTTTACCATTGCCAGCATCAAACTGTATAGCGACTGGCTTCAGTTTGTAGGAGTTTGTTTCAGGAGATTTTACTGAGACAAATAAAGCAATTGGACTGTTGGATGTTTTTATTTTTCTATCATCAGAGGGGTTTAAGTCCATGATGTCCATAGTATTGGATATATTTTCCAAGTAAGGATAATGAATCACAAATACACTATCTTCTTTAACCATCTGAAGAAAAATAAATGAATTCGGCATTTGATTATTGAAATTTGTGATGTGATGTGATGTGATGTAGTGTGATGTGATGTGGCCATGGTGTGGTGTGGTGTGATGTGATGTGATGTGATGTGGTGTGATGTGATGTGATGTAATGTGGTGTGGTGTGATGTGGTGTGATGTGATGTGGTGTGGTGTGGTGTGATGTAATGTGATGTGATGTGATGTGATGTGGTGTGATGTGGTGTGATGTAATGTGATGTGGTGTGGTGTGGTGTGATGTGGTGTGATATGATGTGATGTAGTGTGGTGTGGTGTGATGTGATGTTGTGATGTGATGTGGTGTGATCTAGTGTGACGTGGTGTGGTGATGTGGTGTGGTGTGATGTGGTGTGATGTGATGTGATATGATGTAATGTGATATGATGTGGTGTGATGTGATGTAATGTGATATGATGTGATGTAATGTGGTGTGATGTGATGTAATGTAATGTGGTAAGTGTGATGTGATTTGTTTTGTTGTGTTGTGATGTTGTATGTGAAGTGAAGTGAAGTGGTGTGATGTAGTGTGATGTGATGTGATGTAGTGTGATGTGATGTAGTGTGATGTGTTGTGTTGTGTTGTGATGTGATGTGGTGTGATCTAGTGTGACGTGGTGTGATGATGTGATGTGATGTAGTGTGATGTGATGTGATGTAGTGTGATGTGATGTAGTGTGATGTGATGTAGTGTGATGTGTTTTGTTGTGTTGTGATGTGATGTTGTATGTGAAGTGAAGTGGTGTGGTGTGGTGTAGTGTAGTGTGATGAAACGTAACGTAACGTAAAGCAATGCAATGAAAATTCACCTCATCAAGTTTTGTCTTCTTTCCTACTGCAGCTGAGATAGCTGCATCCCAATCGAAGTTTACGTTGAGTTTTGGTTTGATCACAGAAAAACTCACACCTTCTGTTTTGGAGTGGTATCCTGAAGTTACAAAACATTGATAAAAACCCGTTGTATAAGGAAAGAACTTTCTTACAGCCGGTGGCTGAATTGACGAAACGCACGCAGATTAACGTGGCCGAGTCGAGGCATATCAAACACAGAGCACAGCTAAGATCTAGGTTTTATAAAGGGAGAAAAACCTTCGAAGCATGGGAGAGAGCAACTACAGCAACTCTACTCACGCGAGTCTCAAGATCCAGAATTAACACAGAGTTATTCCCAGGCGAACACTAACCCAAGTACTAAGCTCGTCCAACCAGCGCGCTAACACAGCACACGCCAGCCGTGCTTGCGATAGAATATTACTATGTATTTGCATCAGGATTCTGTTGATATGTACCTCGTTTGTTTGTTAGTCTTTTTAAAGACATAGGATTGAGAGCTGCTAATCTTTCTTCCACAAACACTTGATCATCTTGCCAATGATCGTTGTGTATGATGTCTTTGAAGTTCTCTATCAGAGAAGGATACCGAAAATATTCCTCGTACTTTCCATCTTTCTAAATGTGAACAGAACACTTTTCAGAGGGGTTTTGAGTTTCTACTGATGGCTATTATCACTAGACGATAGTGAAGGACAAGGGATGTATATATGACTACCAACAGAAGTTTAATAATAAAATAAGTAAAAGAAGATGAGGAGAAAGGAGGATGAGTTGGAGGAGCAGGAACAACAACAACAGGGGAAGGAGGAGGAGGAAAAGAAAAAGCAGAGGAGGAGGAGGACGGAAAAGAAAAAGAAGAAGAAGAAGAAGAAGAAGAAGAAGAAGAAGAAGAAGAAGAAGAAGAAGAAGAAGAAGAAGAAAACGAAGAAGAAGAAAAAGAAGAAGAAGAAAAAGAAGAAGAAGAAGAAGAAGAAGAAGAAGAAGAAGAAGAAGAAGAAAGAAGAAGAAGAAGAAAAAGAAAAAGAGGAAGAGGAAGAAGAAGAAGAAGAAGAAGAAGAAGGAAGAAGAAGGAAGAAGAGGAGAAGGAGAGAAGGAGAAAGAGGAAGAAAAGAACAAGAAGAGGAGGAGAAGGAGGAAAAGAATATGTATCATTGCATATACTACTTACTGTGAGAAGATCTCGGACAGTTTCATACAGTCGAATAAAATCCGACGTACTGGTATATTTATCATACAAATGGTTCTCAAAACGTACTCCCAAAAAGTTGCGAAACGTTGTCAGCAAATATTCATACATGAGTAACCATGGTAACTCATGAGGATCACGTGATGATAGATCAGCTGCTTGTTTGAATGTCATGTTAAGCAAAGGAAAGACGAAAACATTCTGAAGATTCGTTGGATTACTGGGATCTTCTGTTGGTGTTTTTGGTGGTTTATTCAGAGTATAGATTGCTTGGTTTCTCACAAGCTTTGCTGCTCGTTCGTTAATACAACGTTCTGGGGTGTTTTGAGATAGACTGATGCATGGTCCATCTAAGAGACAAGATATTATTACAGTCAAAATGGAAACACCTTCCCACTTCCACTTCTGTAGTTTGTTGTGTATTACTGTATTTCTGTAGTCGCTACTGAAGCGTGAGAAAAAATGTTTGTCGAAAAATGTGAATAAAAAGTATAATTTAGCTTTTGAATTTAATCATAATATAACGAATGTTTCTCCCAAATCGATACGAACAAACAAATATAAATCAAGAATAAGCGACTTTTATCGCTAGATTTTTGTCACGTTTCTGTAGCGGCTACCGAAATACAGTAATACATTACACAACAAACTACAGAAGCAGAAGTGGGAATGTATTTCCATTTTGCCGACTGTAACTTCTTAATAATCCAGAGCGTGCGTGAACTTTACAGAAAGATATCAGACTAGGATCTTGACAGAAGTAGTACAGAGCGAGCCTGCAGAGCGAGCCAATTTTTTAACCGAGCAATCATTACTTTAAAAACTCTATTTAAAAAAGTTTTTTTAATGAAGAGTTTTCCTTTTTGTAACATTCAGATAAGTTTTATATTTTAAGAAAAGTTTATTTATTTTAAGTTTAGATTTAAGCAAAAGAGCATATATCAGTATTCGAATGTGTTAAAAAAACACAGAAAAGAACGCTGTCGTTGGATCGGTTGCTACCCCCGTTGCTAGGGATATCGTTTAAAGTGCCTATAACCCCTAGAATGTTTTTAGTTTTCCAAGTAGTAGAGCCAAAATTAGCTGAATAGTTCTTTTACAGTTTTTGATTTGGTCCTTTCGTTTCGAAGATATTGACATTTAAGTACCGCTATTAGCAAGAAAAAACCGCAAATTAAAGAGAACTGGGACGAGCAACGCGATGACGTAGCTTAAGGGACGCGAGTGAAAGTCCTTTCGTCAAGTCGGATTCGTTAGAACACCCAAAAACAACACATCTATCTGACATTTTGTTCGCCTCGATGACAGCGTATACAACACTGCAACAGAACCAACACTGTCACTGAGAAAATTCCGTCCCTTAAGCTACGTCACATCATGTAGGTACCAGGCTCTTTGCAATTTGCACGCATTTCTAGCGGGATATTCAAAATAGCGATTTCTTGCAATATTTGAAGCGAGATATCTTCGAAATGAATGGACCAAATTAAAAACTGTAAAAGAACTATTCAGCTAATTTTGGCTCTACTACTTGGAAAACTAAAAAAATTCTAGCGGTTATAGGCACTTTAAACGTTTCTAAGAAGGTTTAAATGACGTCATCTCTATCTTAAAATTGAAGAGAACTTACAATTAAAACATCCCGTCCAATGTTTATAACCTTTCCAGCCTGGGCAACAGTCAGCTGTGCGAATAGTTTTGGTTGTTTTATGAGGGACGTAAGAAATTACTGTCTTAATCCTTAAATAAAGAAATCAAAATAATATAAAAATGAAGAATTAAAAACATAAAGAAGAAACAAAAACGAAAAAAGAATATAAGAAAGAAATTATTAGAAGTAATAAAACTGATCAAAAGATAATATTTTTTTTAATTATAAGCACAACTGATATATTAAACAAGACAATAAGAAAGTATTTCATTAATTAATGTTTGTCAGGTTGCTGAATAAATTTATTATATTTATCAATAATTTTCTTATTCTTAAAGGTTTTGTACATAAATCATCTTCTTAAGTTCCGAAATGATATTTTTAAACCAATCAGCAAATACTACTATGATAATATCAAGTAGGAATAGATTTTATAGATAAACACTGCCCTTGTTAAGTTGGTAAAGAAATTCTTTAAATTTGACATCAATATTTCTAACACAATAGAACGCAATACCGCCATATAATACAACATAGCAAATACGTCTACTATTCAAGCAATAAGATTTTTTATACATTATAACACACTGCCTACACAGCACTCTACTTTAATTTATATTACTCCATGATTTGGCCCTGTTTACATGAAGCGGATGGATCGAAAAACGCGAGTGAAATCAATCTGGGCACATGTTCACATGGAGAATCCGCTTGGAACATTGTTTTCAGTTTTGGAACACTATTTTCTGGTCTTTCCCTCAATGTTCACCATTTAGCACGACACGCACCAACTTCACTCATGCCTATCAAGTCATTTTCAAGTCATTTTCAAGTCAAACCGTGTTTAGATGAATCAGATTGGAGACATTCATCCTAATTGCTTGAATCTCAAGTCAATCCACTCCACTGCGTGGATTGACTTCAGTCATTCGTTTCGATCAGATCGAAAACTTTCAATCTTCTTCATGTAAACACAACAAGAAAAACAACATGCGAGATTTGACTTGAACACTCAACCGCTTCATGTAAACAAGGCCTTACTCCGATGAAAAGTTTTTAGTTAGAACCAAAATTATCTCGTTATAATGTCGACATGTCACGGTTTCACCATCTTTAGGATTTTCTATACTGTGGATTGAATACCTGTCGCAGAGTATGACCTCTGTACTACTTTCTTAACTACTAAAGCAATCTACTTTAGGTATAATTACTTACTCTCGTTCATCACAATCTAGGTTTTTTTCTGTGGTGACTCCACAATCTTTTGGAATGTCTTTGGTCGAGCTTGTCACTTTTCGTTTTAGTGTAACATGATATTTATTCTTTTCAACTATACAGACATTTTGTCCAAGTTCCGGAGCTGTTTTTACAACGTAAACTCTAAAGCAGATAAGATGATATATTATGTGATAGAGTAGTTTGCAGCACTTTTTCACACATCGCTCTACTTTGTGTCTCTACTTTGCACTCTTGTATCATCGCAATTTACTGGAATTACTGACAGAATTTACTGGTGTTTTTCTGGGTTTTGGCATTTCTTTTTATTCTCTCTTTTTTTACTTTTTTAAGAGTTTAAATACTCAGTTTTCAGTCAGAAAACTTTCAAATCCGAAATGTTAAGAAGTTGGTGTATACTACAGAAATATTAATAATGGAGGTGTAACGTTTTGAGGAAAGGTCTTTCGGACAAAAACGAGCTGGAACGTTTATTGTCTTCAGATCATTAGTTCAATATCTCAGAGCTTACAAGACAAAGGAAACTTTCGTGTCCGTTCCTGTCCTGGGTGACATTTCTCCCGAGTGGAAATTGGTCTTTGTGCATAAAGCCCCGCACAGACGACAAAGTTTTCCTTGACATGTTTTTCCTGACAAATTTTATTTGTTCGTGTGTACGACACAAATTGACAAGTTTTACCTTAGCTGGTCATGCCAGCTTTTGAACAAGGAAATTTGTTCGTGTGTATAGTCGTCAAGGAAAACTTGACAACTCATCTCCAAAGCTTATTACGCGATCATTGCCGTCAAGGAAAACTTGTCCAACCGTACACACGAGCAATTATAACTTGTCAAGGGAAAATTGTTGGGAAAAAACGTGTTCATCGTACACACGAGCAAGGAAAGCTACCAAGGAACTTGTCAAGAAAAACTTGGTCGTCTGTGCGGGGCTTAACTGTCCGTATGTCATCGATAGAAAACGTTTTCTGAATCCCAGGTTTCATTATCGATAGCTATAGCCATGGATTTGGAAAGAAAACAGAATAATTGAGTTAAAAATCTTAATATATGTTTTCTCCTCTCGTCTTTCCCTATATAATGTAAACACAATATAGTTTGTGGATACAATGATTTTAGTTTAGTACAGCAAAAACAATTATAGAAACCGTCATGTTGTTCCTCACTGGATCAACGAACTCCGTTTAGTTAAATTGATCAAGTTCTCTAAGTCCCACAAGTGGAAGCACCGATTTGGAACCTCTTATTCAGAAAAAAACAAAACAAGTAAGAAAAAATTACAGAAACTCACCCGTCTACAAAGCAATGGGAAAATAATCCTAACAGCATTAGAAAGAATCCTGCTAAAACCATTCTTATAATATATTGACAACGTCGCGATATTTAGCTCCACCACACACGACTTTGCTGTAGTCAGGACAGGATTGAAAAGCCTCACTCCTCCTCTTCTCTCTTTTATTAGTGGTTATACAATTGACATAAATTAGATTTTTCCGTGACAGTACAGTAGCTAAGGTAAAGCTTTATAATGAATCCAAGTGTTAAATCAACTTTTATTGATTAGCTATGGCGTAAGTGAAATGAATAGACAAACAACGCAAAATTATAATAAATTAAAACTGAGGCCAATATCTGAGAACAGCCGTGGGTTTTAAAAGAAAAATACATTATTAGTTCACGGTTTTAAAACGTTTTGCTATAGGCCAACATGGTTTAACCTAGACCGAGTCAAAAAACTATGAAAAATATTTTGTTAACCCTTAAAATACAGTACTTGCTTATAATTTCTTCATCTTCTGTAAAACGGGAAATTACAAGAATATTTTTTGTTTAATTTGGACTCTTCTTTGGAAGTGATTAATTTATCTAAATATTAATAGTTGTATATATTAGTAGAAAAACTGAAATGAAATTCTTCGTGAAAAGACGTTGCTTGATTAATAGTTGATAATTATGTTTTAGAGATGTTTTTCCACGTTAATATAAAGTTCTATTATATCTGTTTATTATATATACATACAGCATACCGTCGAAGATGTACGTCTTAATATAATTTAAAATAACAAACCGCGCACCAAGGGAGGGATATAGGAACCTACAAGCTGTATTAAGATACGGTTACACACACCGATTTGTGTCGCAAGGTATTGCGAGATAAATTGGTCACCCGGCTACACACATCAATTTATGTTGAAGAAAAATCAAGTTTAAAAATAAACCAAGGATGGGCGGAGCTTGAAGAAAAGAAATTTGGCATGATTGCAACACAAATCGGCGACAGGTATGCTACACTTGTCGATTTGTGCGGCGTTGCAGATTTTCGTTGCAAGTTTTTGATCCCTTATCAAAAACTTGCAGTGCTTCAGCAACGCATAAATTGGTGTCGACTGGGTATGTTACACACCAATTTATCTCGCAATGCCGTTGCGACACAAATTGGCGACAAAAATCGGTGTGTGTAACTGTACACAATCATTTGAAAATCTAAGTTTGGTACTGTAGGAGAAGCACCCACATGCTTCCTTCAAATTAATTTGATTTGATAATAGCAACGATACATAACCTTCTCTGATAAATCATTATGCCACAGGTGACGTCAAGATGTTTAATATATTAAACAAACTGAAATATCTCAAGAACGAAGCAAAGAAATGAAAAACTGCAAAAGATGTTACTTTGTTATTTTAACTATTCTTTCAAATAAGACAGACGTAATGGGCACCGCTTTAAGCACATTTGTTCTATAGATTCTGAACCTCGAACAATAAGGAAAATGTTTATTTTTTCAAATCCTTGACAGCTCATACTTATGCTACGTTTACACGGTACCGCCATTCTCCCGCTATTTTTGTTGGGTGAACGCCGTTCTCCCGCTATTTTTGTCGGAGGAACGCCGTTTCCCCTGACAAAAATTACGGTGGGGGAACGCCGTTCCCCCTAACAAAAATTAAACGTAATGGAACACCGTTCAACACCGCACAATTTTTGCTTTGAGTCAATGAGTGTACTCGTTTTTCAACCAAGTTAGCCAACCAGCTAGCCTGAGCCAGGCTTTTAGTAGGCTTTTTACAATGCACCATTAACTTTCACGAGAGGAGCCACGCCAATTTTACGACCAGTGGCCACGCCCATTTGACTTCATTGAGCGTTCCCCCACTTCTAAAATTTGGAAAACATCACTGGTACGGGACATCCTATTTCGCCGTGTAAACAGGCGGAACCGTACTAATTCGTCCGGTACCGTGTAAACGGGGTCTAACTTTCAGGTTTATAAGGATTTTTGGTGAAGGAACATTTCGAGTGTTTGAATAAATAGTAATCTTAAAACCAATCCTGAAGCAGTAGAGTTGAAACTGCGACTGTGCGATAGCAGTGTATTGCTCTGACCACTGAATATTGTATACAATTGCCGAGAAGTTAGCTACGGATTCATGCAGTATATGTAGTAATGCTAAAAAATGTTACGTTTATATCAAGTAATATTTGGCCATCCTCAACTGTTCGCGTGGGTGTGATTAAAATGATTCCGTTTAAACAAAGAATACGTAATTATATTTTTCGGAAGAGTTTGTGTGGAGACAAAGGATGATCAAGCCAGAAAATGACGTTTGTTTATTTTTGTCATCTGGTAATAATGAACGAAACAATAAAACAACGCCGTCATTAAACCTAAAAATCGATCTACATATCTGCTTGCTCACAATTTGTCTCTCTGTTTGTCCGTCTGTTTGTCTGTGTCCGTCCGTGTGTCTCTGTGACTGTCTGTCTCTGTCTTCTTCCGCGAAGGTCTGCATATATCTCTCTCAAACTCATTAATAATTCATGAAGAAAACACGAAGGGAATCAGTACCGTGTCTGTGGTTTGGATATCGGAGGAAGAAATTACATAAATTAAGCAAACTTTCATCTGGATTTTCTCTTAAAATACTGATTTGTTTGAGATGCTATATCATACACTCGGAGGAGTGTTTCATCAGGATATCCAAACACATCGAAGTTTGTTCAAAAACCTCGGCTTCGCCTCGCTTTTCAACAAACGTCTCGGTGTTTGGATATCCTGATGAAACACTCCTCCGAGTGTATGATATATTACGGGGCTGACAGGGTACATGCTTGAAAAATCAAGACAGAAAACTCTCGGGGATTCGTTATAAAGTATATTTATACAAATAATTATATACAAATACTTGTATGACATTTCCCTTAAGCCGTCTTATATTCGCTACGATGATTCGGATTTGATTAAAATTGCCTAATATTTCCTACACAAAAAGCTAAAATAACTTCCTTTCACTTGCAACCTGAAGACATCTCAGATTTCGGCGTCTCTTATTGGTTGCTCGACGCACAACTCCCACAATTCTAATATGTGGCAGATTTGTTGTCATGAGCGTCGCCAGATTTTGCCGTATCTCGTGCTTCCAGTGTTCTATATCTAATTTGGCCAGAACCTTGGCGTTTCAGAAGACCATAGTTAATAGAAAATAAACATGGTTTGGGAGCTCAACAAAAGTCATTGTTTTTAGTTTTTGTTCAGGTTTATGGAAATTTTTGCACTTTCACGGTTACTGAACATATTGTGTTTTCTGTATAATGAAGCAATCATCCAATAGCAACGTTTGGGTTCAATCACTCAACCGTACTGTTTAAATATTAATAAACCTAAAACAAAGGATTTGGCACCTTCATGTACCTTTCAACATGAATCGTAGCTTGATTGTTAACCGCTTTGAAGTTTGTCGGGTTTCCAAACCATGTCTATTTTCTATTAACTACGAGAAGACCTACAGTCACTTTCATGGACCGATTCGAATCCGAAATCGTCGTCCGTTTCTTCCTCTTTGCGCCATATAGCAATCTTGCCATCTCTAGATCCAGGCCCCGTCGCTACAAAACCTCCCCTGATAACACACATTGAACGAACAGAGTCGTCGTGGATTTTTAACGTCTGTAAAAAAATCAAGAAATACAGTGCATTAACTATATAATATCAATAAATACAGCACATCAACTGTATAGCCAAAAGATGGCGTCGTTTCGAGCGTTGCCTTTGAGCAGAGTAAAACGTCAAATTCACCATGTATTCCCTTTGGTAGTATAAAAATATCAAAATGACAGTTTAGTAAATAATGACTTACTCTTTTTACTTTTAATTCTTTTATATTTTTAATCTTTTCTGAATGGTTTATTTCTAGACCATAAATATGGCCATCCCTATTACCAATCCAAACCTGTAAGATGGAGAAGAAAACATGATTGATTTTAGACACTAGAATGATTCTCTATGATTCTTTATGATTGATTCTCTATGATTCTGTATGATTCTGTATGATCCTGTATGATTCTGTATGATTCTGCATGATTTTGTATGATTCTGCATGATTCTGTATGATCCTGAATGATTCTGCATGATTCTGCATGATTTTGTATGATTCTGCATGATTCTGTATGATTCTGCATGATCCTGAATGATTCTGCATGATTCTGCATGATTCTGTATGATTCTGCATGATCCTGTATGATCCTGTATGATTCTGCATGATTCTGCATGATTCTGTATGATCCTGTATGATTCTGCATGATTTTGTATGATTCTGCATGATTCTGTATGATTCTGCATGATTCTGTATGATCCTGTATGGTCCTGTATGATTCTGCATGATTCTGTATGATCCTGTATGATTCTGCATGATCCTGTATGATTCTGCATGATTCTGCATGATTCTGCATGATCCTGTATGATTCTGCATGATCCTGAATGATTCTCTATGATCCTGTCTGATTCTGAATGATCCTGTATGATCCTGTATGATTCTGAATGATCCTGTATGATCCTGTATGATTCTGTACGACTTACAATCATTCAATTCATTAGGATTACAATTATTCACCACCTCTCACCTCATTCGCGACCAACGCCATTTTTGTAAGTCCAACGTTACTTTCAGCTGAATTAATTGATATCAATGAATATTCCAACGTCTCCGTGTCAAACATGGCAATTTTTCCTCGTTTTCCACAGCCACACCACACCTGATTAAACCAAAAAAAGGGGGGGAATAAGGGAAATAATCACATTGTGGTGCTGATGATGGAGGTGGTGCTGATAGTGGTGGTGACAGTGGTGGGGGTGATAGTGGTGGTGACAGTGGTGGTGATAGTGGTGGTGGGGGTGATAGTGGTGGTGACAGTGGTGGTGATGGTGGTGATAGTGGTGGTGATGATGGTGGGGTGATAGTGGTGGTGATGATGGTGATGGTGGGGGTGATAGTGGTGGTGGTGATCGTGGTGGTGGTGGTGTTGATGGTGGGGGTGGGGGTGATAGTGGTAGTGATGATGGTGGTGGTGTTGGTGGTGCAGATGGTGGTGGTTGTGTTGATGGTGGTGGTGGTGATGATGGTGGTGGTGTTGATGATGGTGGTTGTGGTGGTGGTGATGATGGTGGTGGTGGAGATGGTGGAGATGGTGGTGGTGGAGATGGTGGTGATGATGATGGTGGTGGTGGTGATGGTGGTGGTGGAGATGGTGGTGGTGGAGATGGTGGTGGTGATGATGATGGTAGTGATAATGGTGGTGACTGGTGATGATAGTGGTGGTAATGACGATGATAGTGATGGTTATCGTTTATATATGTAGTTTAGTTTCTTCTTATTCGGGGAAAATCTTACTTGTTTCGGAGTAACTGAAATCATGCAATCCACGGATAATGATTTGTCTTTCTCGTCTTTAATTTCCAGAGTGGTTTTAACGTCACCAGTTCCTTCGCTGTCTACTATCTTAATGGAACCTTTAATATCTTTATAAAGCAACCAAATTGAGAACAAAATAAAATATATTCACCATCATTCACCACGCCAAGACATACACAAATAAATAGACACCGACAGATAGACAGATGAAGACATACAGACACACAGATGAAGACAGACAGACAGACAGATGAAGACAGACAGGCAAGACAGACAGACAGAGACAGGCAGGCAGGCAAGGCAGACACACAGATGAAGACAGGCAGGCAGGCAGGCAGACAGACAGACGGCAAACTGTAGTACACAATGAAATCTTACCACACCAGAAGTATTTTCCAACCAGTAGAAATGATACGAATGTCCTGACGGGAGGATCGAGTTTAATCTAAAAATATTAAGAATAAACAGAAAGCGACAGACTTTTTCCAGTTATCAATCTTTAGACTTGCGGCTTAATATATACGCATAAAAATCCTCCCCAACCGTAGTGGATGTCAAACTACTGTAATTTGTGATATGAATACGGTCACCTGACCTCAGGGGGTACTATCTAGTGGCTACCCTCACCCCACCCCACATGACTTTAAAGTGCCTATGTCATCCTCAGGGACTTTCCATATTTATACTAATTGGAACATTCTGAGAAGATTTGTAATATATCTTCTCAGGCGAAAATTTCACCTTCATGGACTTTTTTGCCGTTAAAGTTGACGGAAGTGACGTCGAAAGAGGAATTTCTCTATATGAAAACCACTTTACAGATTCCTCTTTTGACGTCACTTCCGTCAACTTTAACGGCAAAAAATGTCCATGAAGATGAAATTTTCGCGTGAGAAGATATATTACAAATCTTCTCAGAAGGTTCCAAATATCCTAAATATGTAAAATCCCCAACCATGATACAGGCACTTTAAGTCCGAGAGAGAACTAACCTTCCGAACAGCTGTGAGTGATTGAGCATCCCAACCAATAATCTGTCCGTTTAGACTGGCACTCCAAACAATACTACAATAAGAAAAAACAAAGAACAGAAATATTATTAAAACTAAAAGGCGTCTAATAATAAATCAAGCTATTGCTTTAACTCAGCTAAAACTAAAACCTGTCATTTAAAATAAAATAAAACTTCTTTTTACCTGCTTGGATCTCGTTCTTGAAGAACCATTGCTGAAATGTAATCTGAATGTTCTTCCAGATGTTGATCAGCTAAAAAATAATCATTGTATTGTATTGTATTGTATTGTATTGTATTGTATTGTATTGTATTGTATTGTACGTAAACTACTTGTCAGATTCAAAAACGTACTTTCGGGCACTTGAATATACGAAGTAACCTGGATCTGCCAGGGCGGAATCAAGGATAGGTTTATTCCTGATTTATTTGGGGAATGGGGCACGAACCTTTGTATGAAGTCCTGTCGATGACGTAGATCGTGGCATCAAATGAGCCAGCCCAAACATGGGACTTGCCAATAGCCAACAAACAACTCTAGATCAAGACAATGCAAGTGTTTATTTGTGATTGTTTGTTTAAAAACAAATAGTACAACACTTAAAAATGGTCAAAACTTGATCACCATGGCTCAAGCAACGTACAACTCTGTCATTTGCGCAAGAAATCTGATTTTCAAAACTCCATGTATCGTTCTTGATTCCTGGTTTGAAGATTACTATTGAACCAGAACCCTGGAACGAGAAAAGGGACATTAAGATATTAAATTTCAGTTATTTTAACAACCCATTCAGGTCCAGTTCAGTTTGGTCCAGTTCTAACAAGCCCAATTCTGCCTAGCTCAGCACACTCCAGTCCAGTCCAGGCCAGGGCAATGCAGTCCAATCTAGTCCAGTGCAGACCAGCACTCTCCGGTTCAGACTAGTCCAACCAAACCCCGTCCAGCACAGCTTACGCCAGCACACTCCAGACCAGTCCAGGCGAGGGCAATCCAGTCCAATCTAGTCCAGTCCAGTCCAGTCCAGTCCAGTCCAGTCCAGTCCAGTCCAGTCCAGTCCAGCACACTCCAGACCAGTCCAGGCCAGGGCAATCTAGTCCAGTCCAGTCCAGTCCAGTCCAGTCCAGACCAACACACTACGGTTGAGACTAGTCCACCAAACCCAGTCCAGCCCAACTTACGCCAGCACACTCCAGACCAGTCCAGGCCACTTCAGTCCGGGCCAGCTAGGGCAATCCAGTCCAGTGAAGACCAGCTCACTCTAGTCCAACCAATCAGTCTAATCCAGACCAGACACAGTCCAACTAAACCCAGTCCAGCCCAACTTAGCCCAGCATACTCCAGTCCAGTCCACTCAAGTCAAACTCTTCGTTACTCATAAAGTTACTTTATATATTTTATACAATCGGGTTTAAAACTCATACCATTCCGCACCAAATTTGTTCCTGATTTTCCTTATCTAAAAAACAAAAGAAATAAGTGAAAATAAGACCCTGGTCAAGACTCAAGAGTGCTTGACAGTTGAAATGTTTATTTCATATACAACTCCAAACTCGCGTACCTTGTGGAACATAAACTAATGCTTCAACTGTAGTAGTCGTTGTATCTTTCTCGGATGGGTTCAATCTTTGAAGCAGAAACTAAGAAAGGAATATTCAAAACAGTAATCACTCTCTCGTGTGTTCTTGACACTTTGTCTTCTTGGGAGCATGGGTGGCATGTGCTATTAGGGCGCTGCCTCTCACCAATAGTTAAGCCCGGTTAGACGGGGTTAGTACTTGGATGGGTGACCGTCTGGGAATAGCCCCGTTCTCGGGGTGAGGACTCATATGTGAGTAGAGTTTAGTTGGTCTCTCCTGTGCTTCGAGGGTTTTTCGCCGGGTTATCCGGTTTTCCTCCCTCCGTAAAATCAACACCTATAGGTCTTAGCTGTAAATGGAGGACCCCACCAGCTCTGCTGAAAAACTTATCCTCCTTAAATAAAGAATAATGATAATGTGTAACGCTCGTTCAAGACTTCCTTGAGCTTCCTGGCTACTTTCCATGTTCTTCTGGTTCTTGTTCTTCTGGTTCTTGTTCTTCTGGTTCTTGTTCAAATTTTCACTGCATTATAAAACATGTTTTTTTGCCTTACCTTCTCTGTATCTCCAGAGATATCCTTTACAGGTTCATTTTCATTGGTGAAAGTAACACATCATCTAATAACATGGAAACTCGAAACGTCAGTATTTCGTTATCATAACTATTCTCGACAGTTTACCAGCTTTTCACTTCACTCTGTAGTTTATAAAAGAGTGATTTTCGTAGTATATCTCCACTTACCAAAGACGTTCTTCTTTGAACGCCACTAAAAACAAAAGTAGCAAATAGAAATAAACAAACATGATCGATGGATGCAGGCATAACAGGATAAAAAAGGTTGAATAAATTTACCTTTTATTGGATAGTGGCTAAACTTAAATTTAAAAATTAATTTTATTACCCTAATGAGGAATACCTTTTTATTAAAGCATCAGCTAGAATGACATTTTGAGATCCAAGGCTAATGAATTGAGGATCTTTTAAAGCTGTAAAAAATGAAAGTGAAGGACATAATGCTGTAGAAAACCTCCATATTATACTTAGATTATCTCTTTATTTACCTTCAGCTCGCTCGTGGCTCATAGCCATTTCCTTAAGATAGGAACCCCAAATGTCTCTCTCTCCTTTTAAACAAGCTGTGAAGGGTTTTTGATTCTTGTCTGAAACAAATTGAACGTAATGAAATAAGGCAGTCAGTAATACAAATAAGTAATACAAGTTTCGTCGAATAAGTAGATCCGCTGGATTGGATTAGTTACATTCCTTACTTGCTTAATTCCTCCCTTTCTTTCTTTCTTTCTTAAATCCTTCCTTCCTCCCTTCCTTCCTTCCTTCTTTCCTTCCTTCCTTCCTTTCCTTCCTTTCCTTCCTTCCTTCCTTCCTTCTTTCCTTCCTTCTTTCCTTCCTTCCTTCCTTCCTTCCTCCCTTCTTTCCTTCCTTCCTTCCTTCTTTCCTTCCTTTCCTTCCTTCCTTCTTTCCTTCATTCCTTCCTTCCTTCTTTCCTTCCTTTCCTTCCTTCCTTCTTTCCTTCCTTCCTTCCTTCCTCCCTCCCTTCCTCCCTTCCTTCCTTCCTTCCCTTCTTTCCTTCCTTCTTTCCTTCCTTCTTTCCTTCCTTCCTTCCTTCCTTCCTTCCTCCCTTCCTTCCTTCCTCCCTTCCTTCCTTCCTCCCTTCCTTCCTTCCTTCCTTCCTTCCTCCCTCCTTTCATTCTTTCCTTCCTTCCTTTCCTTCTTTCCTTCCTTCCTTCCTTCCTTCCTTCCTTCCTTCCTTCCTTCCTTCCTTCCTTCCTTCCTTCCTTCCTTCCTTCTTTCCTTCCCTTCTTTCGTTCCTTCTTCTTTCCTTCCTTCCTTCCTTCTTTCCTTCCTTCCTTCTTTCCTTCCCTATTTCCTTGCATTCATGGTTGGTCCATTTCTTCGTTCACTAACCCTTTCTTGTAATTCTCAGCGCTGGCACTCCACGTGGAATGACATTATAATGTTGATAATACTCAATATTTGAGATATCCAGAAGTCTGACCAATTGTTCACAACTTGAACTACCGTCAGCCATGAACAATAATCTAAAGTTTGCAACAAGAATAAACAACACCAACACAACCAACACTAATAACAACGCAACTCAGTTTTTCCACTGAGGTGGGTTTTTTTCTCGCGCGATTCGACTTTCTAATTAATTAACTAATTAATTAGTTCCAATCTTAAGCTCATAAAACAAAGTCGTCAAGTTGAAAATATGATTGGTTATATAACTGCACGTGACAGGTGAATGACGTCACTGACCTCTGATCGGTAAGCACCAGTCTTCCAACGCCAGCATCAGTTTTACAAAGTGACGAAACCTTAATTACAAACTAAGAGAAAACACCAGTTATCGACGATGACATGTATATTTTAATTCTTAATCTATCTCTTGGCTTACTTCTTTTTTATCAACTAATAATCCTTGGATGTCCATAGTTTGAGCTTCATGATCCGCCTGGAGAGAAAAAACGAAATTAGAATTTATTACTTTTTTATTTCATGAATCATTACGTTATAAGTTCTCTAAAGCATTACGCCATGAAGATCTACGCAGCATTACGTCATGAAGTTCTCTGAAGCATACGTCATAAAATTTTCTGAAGCATTACGTCATAAAGTTCTCTGACGAAATACGTCATAAAGTTATCTGAAGCATTACGTCATAAAGTTCTCTGAAGCATTACGTCATGAAGTTCTCTGAAGCATTACGTCATAAAGTTCTCTGAAGCATTACGTCATAAAGTTCTCTGAAGCATTACGTCATGAAGTTCTCTGAAGCATTACGTCGTAAAGTTCTCTGAAGCACTACGTCATAAAGTTTTCTGAAGCATTACGTCATAAAGATCTATGCAGTATTACGTCATAAAGTCTCAGAAGTATTACATCATGAAGTTCTCTGAACCTTTACGTCATTCAAATGAGAAAATACTATTAGAAACGAATCTCTCACCTGATTCAAAGTTTCGTAGAAATCAGCAAAAGTTTCTGGACCTATAGCTGTTGAACAAGCACGAATGTAGCGTTAATTAGGGAATAAGAAACATATTACACATAAATATCTTTGCTATTGATGTACAAGTCAAAATACAACACAAGTTTTCTTACTTTGTTTCCCACTTCCCGCATTTAATACTTTAAACAATCGCTCAGCAGTTTTAACACTTTCAGTTATTTGACACAACATCACACGTTCTACAAACTCATGTTGTTCTGAAAAAAAAACCCCAAGAATTCAAAAAATAACGACAGTTTTCCTTCTGATAAAATTTGTTGTCCTCCTTTCATATAATAGCAGTATTCTATAATTTAAACGTCATGCGCAATACGACTGAATGACGTGATCAGGACTTACCCACCGCGTTTCGTGGCACTCCATCAAAAATCAGCTGTTTTCTGGGAAAATAATTGAAGATTTAGAATTGAGAAAAACTTTCACGAAAAAATTATTACAATTCCAAAAGTTACGAAAAAATTGGGAAATGGACAAACCTGACTCTAACGATACCACCAACTTTCTAAGAATGACAAAAATATGTGTAAGATTAAAACTTGGTTGATTATATTTAGAGTTAATCTTCGAAATATCACAAGAAACGAACCTTATGTTTTCGTAAAAGTAAGTCGACCTTTCGGAAATAACTTTTGTTTTTTAATTTTTCCATAGCTGGCACGTCAAACTGAGTAAGGATGTCGACAATAGAACTGGAATATAATAAAAAGTTCATTTAAAAACTAATCCAACAATTTGAATAATAATCCCAAAAGATAAACAGAAAAGAATAATTTTAAAAATGCTTTACTTCGTTGGAAACATCTGAACACTCTTGGATGCCAACGCAAAGAAATCATCCAGACCCTAAAGATGATTAAATAATTAATATCATTTATACTTACTATGATTTATTTTAAACAATAGTCCATTATAATTTATACTAATTTATTACGATTAA
>JAWNZC010000071.1:320000-397500 GCA_035771165.1 Paragorgia papillata
TGTGTTAAAATGCAGCTTAGCAACAACAAGATGCTGTCAGCAGAAAAACAAAGAAACGGCAAATGATACTCCATGTCAATGATTCGTTTTTCTGAAATGAAATGAAAAGTAGAAGATTATTCCTAGCTTCATTTTAAAGTTTTTGTTCCTCAGTATTCCCAACTTACTTGGTTCGCCTGATGATCTTACTAAATGCTTTAGACCGCAAAGTTCAAATTCCTAAAAAAATCAACCAAGAATCCCTTGTCTAACGTTTTCAAATTTCAAGAAAGAAAATTACGTGAAGAGAAAATATAGGAGAATATGGTGGCCCTGAGTAAGGGTTGAGGCCAATGATCTCTATATAAACAGAAATCAGCGGTTGAGGCTAGCATAAAGACGGTGGGAGACAGAAAGAGAGAGAAAAGGAAAGAGGGCGGAAAAGTAAAGGAAGGAAAGAGAAGAAGAGAAAAATAAGAGAGAAAGAGGAAAGGAATGGAAAGAGAACATGCAGATTGACATGCGCGTACAAAGCTAGGAAAGGAGAGCAGAGAATAGAGATCAACCAGAAGTCTCGTGTGAAAGCTTGTCCACATTTTATGTTTATTCTGTGATCTGAAGGAACTAAAGTTCACTTACAATGTTGATAGGACCTGGAGGAGGAACTGGTACAAGGCATAGTCGTGAAACAAATTGCATTAAGGACTCTCTCATCTTTCCTCCAGACTCGTTTAGAACAGGTAAAAAGCTGAATTAGGACAAAAAATATAATAATATAGATCTCAATATCATTGAAATAACTCTTATATTTAGATATAATATTTTATAACTGTATTAGGTCGCTTGCATACTCGTTTTTTTGCGGTAATATTGAAAACATGAGCAGCAGTGTTTTACCAGATTTAAAACACGAGGCAATAGTCAAGTATTTTAGATTTGATAAAACACGTACTGCGAATGTTTTAAATAGCTTCAAAAACAACCCATTTGGTAAGTTCTTTGGCGTAGTAACTTTGAAAAATAACGTTCTCTAAGCCGAGAAAATTAAAGGTAAAGTTTATGTAAATTAAGAGGATTTTTATCAGATATAAAACCACAGACACATGGTACTGATTTCCTTTGTGTTTTCCTCGTGAATTATATTAAAGAATAAAGATTTGTGTCTTCACACACACCTTGATAAGCAATCTTTAGCAATCTCAAAATAAGGAAACTTTGAAATAAGACAACAACACATAGGAACATAACACATCTCAGAATGCCCTTTGAATAAAGAGAAACAAATATTAAATGAAGCCAGGGAACAATATTGAAAAAACTTTTATTGTAATTAAAAAATTGTTGCAATTTCAAACCTTCTGGCTTTTGAAAAGACAGCAAAAACTGTCCAGAGTTAACAGAATCCTAAAAAAATAATACAACTTGAATGGACTAATAAAGTTTCACTTAAGAATTTAATTATTCTAAGGTGTTAGATGTAATATATTTCTATATTGTACAATTATTGTACCTCCGAGGCATAATAAGGTTTATAGAATGTCAAACAACTGCAATAACTCCGGGTGCCTATAAATTAAAATCCAATATTTAAATGTTTACAAATATATACAGCAAAATCTAAAAGCAAAGGGATTAAACAAATTTTACCTTCAATGTCTGTTAGGACTAAAGTGTGAATAGTTTCTTCTTGTTTAGTATCATAAACTAATGCTCCATCTGGTATTAATAATAAAAAAACTTTCTATAGATTTACAGTAATTTCTGTTTTAACCCACACCAGCCAATCAACAGCCAATTTTTTTCTAATACATTCACAACACTTCACACTTAATTACTGGTATGTAGTATTTGTATAGCACTGGAACTCCCAACTAACCTGGAAGGCAGAACTGCGGCAAACTGAACACAACATCGCTACCAAATGGCAGCTCAACAGGTTTTGTAAATCTGAGTTTACAGCTTTGTGATTTGCTCGGTGATAATGTCCCCTGAGAATTGAAGGCAACATATTCCTGTTTATAATACGGATCAGCTGAAATATAAACAAGACGGCACTCAGGGACCTGCATACCTCCACCAGTGGCTTATTAAAACCCCAGTTTAATTTTAGTTACATTATACCAGATTGCTAGTTGTATATCAGTTATATAAGCACAATCAAGCATTTTTTTTATTATTTCTTCCACACAGAGAAACTTATTTATACAATTTCTCATCCAATTTTCAATAAAATTAAACCAAAATTGAATGGGTTGGTCGTTGGTCTATGATCCGTCTTTCCACAAACTTTCATGAAAATCATGCACAGTATTTTGTGAGATATCCTGGTGACAGACAGACATACAAACAAACAAATAAACAAACAAACAGACAAACAAACAAACAAACAAACAAACAAACAAACAAACAGACAAACAAACAAACAGACAAACAAACAGACAAACAAACAAACAAACAAACAAACAAACAAACAAACAAACAAACAAACAAACAAACAAACAAACAAACAAACAAGAAACAAACAGGCAAACAGATGAACAAGAAACAAACAAACAAACAGACAAACAAGCAAGCAAACAAACAAACAAACAAACAAACAGACAAGCAAACAAACAAACAAACAAACAAACAAGCAAACAGACAGACAAGCAAACAGACAAACAGAACTAATAACATAACCTGGTGAAGATAATAATAGCAACATTGATCCTAAGTAAACATTTAGTTTAATATTTTAAAGTTTGATATGTACCATTTACAAACTGCTTTGTCTGAGGGAATGATGCTATTTGACCTGATAATACAGCCAAGATATAGGGCTCAAATGATGTAGATAACAACAATGGAACTTCATCTGTTGTTTCAGTACTCACATTACTCTCTTTCCTTGACTAAAATCAATAAAAACAGAAAATATATAACAATATGTTACACAAAACATTGTTTAATATATTTTGTTAAAAATATCCAAGCCCAGACAATTACTTTGACAAAGCCCATAACATTGAAGAAATGGAAAAATCAAAATATTTATGAACTAACATTTCATTGCTAAAAATATTTTCATTTTTCCATTTCTTCAATGTTATGGGCTTTTTCAAAGTAATTGTCTGGGCTTTGATATTTTTAACAAATATTTAATATATTATTTAATTTACAATTACCAGTTAACTAAACATAGTCTGTGTCTAACTATATAGGAGTATAATTAATTTATTTATAGTCAGTTTATTGATATCAACTAAATTTTCTTCAACCATACATACACGTGAGGTAACAAGTCCTGTGTCCTCATCCATGCCCACAACAACACACAATTCAAAAAGACTCTGCATTAGTTTCGATGGTGGCCTCGTCCTTTCAACTGGGTACACAGAATAAAATACACTCTCCATATTTAAAAAAAAATTAATCTATTGAATATGAAATTCTGAAGAAAAAAAGAAAAAAGTATTTTACGTATAAGTACAGATCATCTACAAAATCATATGCTGATATATCCACTCATAGATTTGTGTCTACAATAACATGTTGGTATATATAAACACCTAGTACGTTTAGTCTTGTTTAGAGATAATTGACCATCTGAGGTTGGGGTACGTATTTTCAAAAGTAAAATTTCTATTGCACCAAAAAAGACTCTTAATATTTGATATTATATAAAACAAATAATAAAAATAATGTTTTCACTTGTGCGATATGGTTAAAAATATATTCTGTCAGCTGAATGGAACATTCTAGTATGTATATTTATATATATATATATATATATATATATATATATATATATATATATAATATATATATATATATATATATATATATATATATATATATATATATGTGAGTTTTGGTTCACGAAATGTTAGAGAGTGCTCAATACCATATATAGATAGAGCAAACGGTAAACTATACTTCATGCTTTGTATATATATATATAAGTATATATATATATACTTAATGAAAATGTTCTTACAATATTGCACTCATAAACATTTCAATACTTGTTTACTCTTTCATTGTGGTGATTGATATAAATTGATAATCGGTTTCAATTAGTTTAAATTACCATGAATATTTCTGTAAGGTTCATACCATAATATTCCTTCATAACATGTGCTAGCACTTACAATTTAATACAAACTTCAAGATTGGTAAACAGAGATGGCAAGTAAGGTGCCCCATAATTTAGACCAATAGACAATGAATACGTTTTTTAAGATCAGTCTAATAAACCACATAACATGTCATTCAAGTTTTTTTATAAAATTATATATCATTGTAAAGTTATTATATATATATACACATGCAGTCACCACCATATTATATCCCCCACTATATTAGATGACCACGATATACTGGATTCTATATACGCTCTTTCAAATGAATGAAAAATTTCCATTCATTCCTGGTAACACCGCAATTATCCAATACCATCTATATTTTTAACTTGCAATGAAATGAAAATGAAAAAAAAACACACACTAACGACCAGACTATCATTTTAAATACCTTGCAGATCATGTAATACACATCATTTATACTTCAGAGTATAGCAAAACAATATTTTCTCGTCACCAACCATACAGTTTAAACTATTATACGTGTGCTTGGCTGGGATTTTCCCAAAGATCATTCGGCTTCCACGAGATCGATCTGCGTCACATTTCTTCTTAAACTTCGTTTGAAGAAATGTTATCCACTTATTTTATCTTTCCAAGAAAACTATTTGTAAACTTTTGTAATCAACTATTAACTATGTTCATATTCGCCAAGTAATGAGCTCTTGTTACAAATCCGTTTTTGAGATGATGCTTTGACGATTACGAAATCAATACGGAAGTTCAAGTTTTAATAAAACTTAATTATCAATGCTATTTGAAAATGTCAAAATTATTTCATATTATTGGGATGGATAACCGGAGGATTCGCTGACCTTACAAAGTCATTTCGCTATACACCATATTAACTATCCTCAGTATTCTGTGCACAGAGGTTCAGTTCGGCAAAAGTTCAGCAATTTTGTTATTTAGTATTAATATTTTGTATCCCTAATCACTAACAACCGAATATGAGCTGATAATATACGCCGGAGAACCAATCAGATTGCAGAATTACTAATATCTAAGATGGTTAAATATAAGGCCAGCGCTAAACATCGCACAATAGACGAATTGAATTAAATGCGACGTCGAATTTCAGTCGAATTGAATTGTTTTTACTTGGACTCGTGGATCCTGAAAACGACTTCTTGAAAACATGGCACCGAATTGTCACAGACACGTGCACTTTAATTTCGACGCGACAATAATTCGTCGTGTAACTCGAACACGCATTATCGTCGCATTATGACTCAGACCACAGTTATGCGTCGCAGTTTCGTCGAATAAAATTCAAACAATTAAATTCGTCTATTGTACGACGTTTAACGCAGACCGAAAAGTAGCGTGCTGCGTAGGCAGTGTTGAAATCATAATCATTAATAATTCATAAGGAAAATTCAAAAGAAATGAATGTTTAATCAGGTGTTTGTAAATACTGTTATCAAATTCATTAATAATTCATGAAGAAAATTCAAAAGAAATGAATGTTTAATCAGCATCTTTAACTACGGATAAAAAACATTGATTAATAAAACATCAAGGTTTTATCAAAGTTAATAGGCACTAGTGCCTCAAATTGAGCTTTTTCTGACTGTAAATGATCTTATCTAACCTTTCCTACGACTCTTAAACAAAATGTTCATCATTTACACTTAGAATTTGATAAGTAAGTTAAAATATTCTCGTCCGATCTTTATGGGCATCTACAATGGCTCGCCATTGTAAATGCCCATAAAGATCGGACGCTCATATTTTAACTATCACTTAAAACATTGATTAATAAAACATCAATGTTTTATCAAAGTTATTAGACACTAGCGGCTCAAATTCAGTTTTTCCTGAGTTAAAATGATCTTATCTAACGTTTCTTAAAACTCTAAAACAAAGTATTCATCATGTACACTTAGAATTTGATAAGTAAGTTAAAGTGCCTATGTCATCCTCAGGGACTTTACATATTTATACTAATTGTAACACTCTGAGAAGATTTGTAATATATCTTCTCAGGCGAAAATTTCATCTTCATGGATTTTTTGCTGTTAAAGTTGACGGAAGTGACGTCGAAAGAGGAATTGGTCTATATGAAAACCACTTTACAGATTCCTCTTTTAACGTCACTTCCGTCAACTTTAACGGCAAAAAAAATCCATGAAGATGAAATTTTCGCCTGAGAAGATATATTACAAATCTTCTCAGAATGTTCCAATTAGTATAAATATGTAAAGTCCCTGAGGATGACATAGGCACTTTAAGATATTCGCGTACGACCTTTATGACTCGCCATTGTAAATGCCCATAAAGATCGGCCGCTCATATTTTAGCTACTACATCGAAATAAGTAAGCTTAGATATACTGCCGAAACAGAGAAAATATAGTCTAACGTTTCGAGGGAAGGCCCTTCGTCGGAGAGGACTCTAAACGTTATAACTCTCTCTGTTTCAGCAGTACACCAAACCTTACTATATTTCCATGAGATTGTTACTATGTCATATAATTAAAATTAAAATCCACAGATGACGTCGCAGTGTGTATAACTATTTGTCCTCATCTTTTAAAATAAACGAGAATGCCAAAGTTGCAATTACTTGTAACTGAACTATTCCATATAAAAGCGTGGGGAAATTATGCATTTATGTATTCTTAAAAACACAGCTTCAGAGCTTCCTGTTGTTCCTGTTCAGTATTTTTCTGGGTATAATATTTTTAATTATTTCACAGTTATTTTTAAATTATTGCGTAATCTTACTTCTCTAGTTCCCAGGTTACCAATAGCTCACGTCCAAAACATACAAACAAAATGGCGGATCCCGTAGGAGCGTCGGGAAGAGGCGTTCAAATACACGGGGTATTTTAACCTTTTAAATCATAATAATATACTGAGAATATCATTAGAGAAACTTGAATTATCGTTTGTGGTATTCATGCTAAAACTGGTTTAATATCGTATTTTGTTTTGTTTTTAATAGCCTCCTCAAAATCAGCAGCTGCGAAGTTTGAGAGTTTTAGTAATTAAGGCTACTCATTTAGCGAAAAAAGATGTATTTGGGTTAAGGTAACGACATTATTTGTCCTCAATATAACACCTTAAAGTTATCACAAGACTGTCGTGTGTCTGTAGTTTAAAGCAGTTTAAAAATCTGTCAAAAAACAACCGTGACTCGCTTAATTATATAGTGAATATGGTGAGAATTTCAACTTTCAAGGAACGTAGTGAATGTTGATAAAGAATGGATTTTGATGTCTTAGTATTTTACGTCTAGTTGTTGAAGGAGTAACTGCCCTTGAAAAGAAACCAAGAAAATCGTCTGCGCATACATAAATCACACAAATAAAGTGATTTTGTGGTTTGGGTCTCGCGTCTTGTGGTTTTTTCTGCTAATTAAAAATACTTACTGTCAAAATCGTGTTTCCAAATGTCTACATGTATTGCACAATGTTGAGTTAAACTCTTATAACTAAAGGCAGATGTTAAGAGATGTTTTTTTTGGCCACAAATTTAACTGTACCAAATTTTGTCCAATTATTAAACTGAAGTTTGTCTCATTCTGCTTTCAATAGTGATCCTTATTGTAAAATCCATTTATTAAGTGGAAATGATCTTGATTCAGCAGTTGATGATACAGTAAGAACAAATACAATTAAAAAGGTATTTATAAAAAACCTTCCTTCCTTTCTTCCTTCCTTTCTTCCTTCATTCCTTTCTTCATTCCTTCCTTCCTACTTTCCTTCCTTCCTTGTTTCCTTCCTTTCCTCCTCCCCCCCTCCCTTCCTTCCTTTCTTCCTTCCTTTCTTCCTCCCTTCCTCCCTTCCTTCCTTCCTTTTCCCCTTCCTTCCTCCGTTCCTCCCTTTCTTCCTTCCTTCCTTCCTTCCTTCCTTCCTTCCTTCCTTCCTTCCTTCCTCTCTTCCTTAAGTGGAAATGATCTTGATTCAGCAGTTGATGATACAGTAAGAACAAATACAATTAAAAAGGTATTTATAAAAAACCTTCCTTCCTTTCTTCCTTCCTTCCTTCCTACTTTCCTTTTTTCCTTCCTCTCTTCCTTCTTTCCTTCCTTCCTTCTTCCCTTCCTTCCTTGTTTCCTTCCTTTCCTCCTCCCCCCCTCCCTTCCTTCCTTTCTTCCTTCCTTTCTTCCTCCCTTCCTCCCTTCCTTTTCCCCTTCCTTCCTCCGTTCCTCCCTTTCTTCCTTCCTTCCTTCCTTCCTTCCTTCCTTCCTTCCTTCCTCTCTTCCTTAAGTGGAAATGATCTTGATTCAGCAGTTGATGATACAGTAAGAACAAATACAATTAAAAAGGTATTTATAAAAAACCTTCCTTCCTTTCTTCCTTCCTTCCTACTTTCCTTTTTTCCTTCCTCTCTTCCTTCTTTCCTTCCTTCCTTCTTCCCTTCCTTCCTTGTTTCCTTCCTTTCCTCCTCCCCCCCTCCCTTCCTTCCTTTCTTCCTTCCTTTCTTCCTCCCTTCCTCCCTTCCTTCCTTCCTTTCCCCCTTCCTTCCTCCGTTCCTCCCTTTCTTCCTTCCTTCCTTCCTTCCTTCCTTCCTTCCTCTCTTCCTTAAGTGGAAATGATCTTGATTTAGCAGTTGATGATACAGTAAGAACAAATACAATTAAAAAGGTATTTATAAAAAACCTTCCTTCCTTTCTTCCTTCCTTCCTACTTTCCTTTTTTCCTTCCTCTCTTCCTTCTTTCCTTCCTTCCTTCTTCCCTTCCTTCCTTGTTTCCTTCCTTTCCTCCTCCCCCCCTCCCTTCCTTTCTTCCTTCCTTTCTTCCTCCCTTCCTCCCTTCCTTCCTTCCTTTTCCCCTTCCTTCCTCCGTTCCTCCCTTTCTTCCTTCCTTCCTTCCTTCCTTCCTTCCTTCCTTCCTTCCTTCCTCTCTTCCTTAAGTGGAAATGATCTTGATTCAGCAGTTGATGATACAGTAAGAACAAATACAATTAAAAAGGTATTTATAAAAAACCTTCCTTCCTTTCTTCCTTCCTTCCTACTTTCCTTTTTTCCTTCCTCTCTTCCTTCTTTCCTTCCTTCCTTCCTACTTTCTTTTCTTCCTTCCTCTCTTCCTTCTTTCCTTCCTTCCTTCCTACTTTCCTTTCTTCCTTCCTCTCTTCCTTCCTTCCTTTCTTCCATCTTTCCTTCATTTCTTCCTTTCTTCCTTCCTTCCTACTTTCCTTCCTTCCTTCCTACTTTCCTTCCTTCCTTCCTCTCTTCCTTCTTTCCTTCCTTCCTTCCTACTTTCCATTCTTCCTTCCTCTCTTCCTTCCTTCCTTTCTTCCATCTTTCCTTCATTTCTTTCTTCCTTCCTTTCTTCCTTCCTTCCTTCCTTCTTTCTTTCCTTCCTTCCTTTCTTCTTTCCTTCCTTCCTTCCTTCTTTCCTTCTTTCTTTCTTTCCTTCCTTCCTTCTTTCTTACCTTCCTTCCTTCCTTTCTTCTTTCCTTCCTTCCTTTCATCCTTCCTCCCTCCCTTCTTTCCTTCCTTCCTTCCTTCTTTCTTTCCTTCCTTGCCTTTCTTTCCTTCTTTCCTACTTTCCTTTCTTCTATCTTTCCTTCCTTCTATCTTTCCTTCCTTTTTTCCTTCTCTTCCATTTTTCCTTTTCTTCCATCTTTCCTTCTTTCTTCTCTTCTTCTTTTTTCTCCTTCTTGCCTTTCTTTTCATTTATTCATTTGTTTAGTGCTGTTAATTAGTGTATTTTAATTGTTTTAATACATATATTATTCTTTTTTATTTCCAATAAAGACTTTAAATCCATCATGGAATCAGGCATTTGACTTCAGGGTGAGCCTAGACTATAATACAACAGCTTCCTTGACTTTTCTATTTCATCAGTTTAAAAATTCTCTATATACAGCATCATGCATTCTAAGTGACTTCACTGAATATACTTCACATTAATTTTTATGTTTAGGTTAACCAAGTCAACCACAAGCTTTTATTTGAAGTTTTTGATGAGAATAGACTGGTAATAATATGGGGATTTTTATTACGATATTTTATTAATATTACAATGTGTGGTTTCACGTGTTTGTGGAAATTATACCTTAATTGCATATGTATTTTTTAAATTTTATTTATAAGACAAGAGATGACTTCCTTGGACAAGTGGATATGCCACTCACCAATATAGCAGTATGTTTTTATTCTCCTTATTCTGTTTTTGCTGACAATTGACACTTTTAACCTCAGCACTTTTACCCCAGCACTTCTACCCCATTTCACACACTTTTACACCCCCCCATTTTTACACCCCCACTACTTCACCCTCAGCACTTTCACCCCCAAGCATTTTCACCTCCACCACTTCCACCCCTACTACTTTTACCCCCCCCCCCCAGCATTTTCACCCCCACCACTTTTACCCCCAGCATTTTTACCCCCACCACTTTTACCCCCCAGTGTTTTCACCCCCACTACTTTTACCCCCAGCATTTCCACCCACAACACTTTCACCCCCAGCATTTTCACCCCTACCACTTTCACCCCCAGCACTTTCACCCCTACCACTTTCACCCCCAGCACTTTCACCCCAGCACTTTTACCCACAGCACTTTTACCCCTAGCACTTTCACCCCTAGCATTTTGGGGAGATTAATTTCACTTACAAAGATGCTGACTATTTTTAAATATTTTCGTATAAAGTACCAATGATGTATTATTATTATACATATGTTTAGACCAGACATGAAAATATGGATATTATACCCAAGGAATATTTCTTACAACCAAGAAGGTTAGTTTAGAATTGTTTCTTTTTGACTGCTGTAGAGTTCGTCTGAGAAGCAATCTTAAAATACAGCATCTGTAAAATTCGGTACAGTTACAAACAGCAGTTATAAGCTTGATATTTATAAACCATTGTCTTCACTGTACTTTTTGTCTTATTTCTAGCACTCGCTCAAGAGTGAAAGGATCCCTTAAGTTGGTCTTATATTTTCTCCAGGATGAGAACAGTAAGACTTGGGCTATTTTTTGGCTGGCTTTGAACAGATTATTATGTACAGTGTCTTTTCTTTAATATTGATTAATTGCTTTATATTGTATTATTTCAGCAACAATTATCAATGCAGCTGATCTTCAATTAGATGATGTATTTATGGCTGATCATAATGAACCATCTTCAGTTGCAAGTTCAAGAGTTGCTAACCACACTGGATTACAGCGACGTGTTACAGTTACAATGCCTGATGTCGAAGCACCATCTGCTCCTGAACAGTTACCAGTACTCCCTGAAGGCTGGGGGGAAAGGCAGGTAAGAAGTGCATGTACTTGTTTTATTTGTGTGCAAAGTTTTTTAGGCTAGTAAGCATTACTCCCTTAAGACGCGCACCAGTTTGCCTCTTAAAACACAACAGTTTGTCCCCAGAACACACCAGTTTGCCCCCAGAACACACCAGTTTGCCCCCAGAACACACCAGTTTACCTCCAGTACACACCAGTTTGCCCCCAGAACACACCAGTTTGTCTCCAAGACACACCACTAAAGGTGTGTTATAATTGATGTTGTTCCTATAGGATGCCAATGGCCGTACATATTATAGAAATCATGTTACGAGAACAACGTCTTGGGTAAGACCAACAATGCCACCAGTGCCAGAGTAAGTATAATAATTGTGCACATCTATCAATTGCAAAATTTCTAATGTAGTAATGTACACTACATTCAACATGAGTCGCGCTATGTCATAAGAGTACATCTACATGCATGTAGACAATAAGCTTCAGCAAACATTCCAATGGTACTTCTACATTTCAACATTTGTTTTACCTGTGTTGCGTTACGCTGTGTTGCGTTGTGCTTTGTGCGTTGCGCTGTGTTGCGTTGCGCTGTGTTGCGTTGCGCTGTGTTGCGTTGTGTTGTGTTGCGTTGTGCTGTGTTGCGTTGCGCTGTGTTGCGTTGCGTTGTGCTGTGTTGCGCTGTGTTGCGTTGCGCTGTGTTGTGTTGTGTTGCGCTGTGTTGCGCAAAGTCAGAACAATATATACAACATTCACACATATACAAGTTGTAAGTATATGTGTGAATTTTTCCATCTTACATGGTATATTAAGTAAGCAGTTAGTCTGAACAGTAAATTTGATTTTCCTGTATATTTTGCGGTAAAAATACTAATATAACAATGTTTATCCGACGGTTAAGCGAGGTGAACACAGCAGGGGGTAATGTAGAGTAGCTGTATTTATTTATATTATTAAAACACTGCTCAATTTTATGGTCAACGAACAAGTCATATAGATACATATTGATCTTATGAAGGAGGATATGAACAGTTAAATGGTATTAAACAGTATGCATTTCTATGCCATATAAAATAAATCAATTATAAAATAGAATATAGTATTAACATTACTATATATATATATATATATACTCACACAGTGTGCTTGGGCCACCTATGATATTGCAAGGTCGCGTGGGAAAGAACATCCTGTTTGACTGTAATAAATATTCTGTTTTTCTAGAAATAATAGTGTTTCAGCACCTATGATCGTCCCTCTACCTTCCAGTCCTTCAAGAAATGATGCAAATATATTCGCAATGAGACGTCAGTTTAGCGCAGAGAATGACACAAATGATGATAGCGACACAAACGATGATAGCGATGATGAGGTGAACTTCTTTTCATATTATTTATATTTTTGGAAGTTTATTGTCGATTTCACCTCACTTTTCAACGCGCAGTTATGAAGTTCGTCAAGAGCCCGCTAATTTTTCTGGAAAAAAACCCTGAAATTCGCCTATTCAGAAATTGAGAAGTACAGTAACGTACAGTAATGGTTGTCAATTATTGTGAGTAAATGCAGAGTTGTAAAAAAGCTGCGGGTATGCGGGTACCACCCGGAGGAAGGTTTACTTTAGTGAGGAAGGTTTAAAGTGAAAACACGTGAAACAACACATTCGGAAATCTGAGAAAGTCACAATTGATCAAGCAAGGTGTCGAGAAGAAATGCGATTTGCAGCAAAACATTGGCTAACCAACAATTATGCAGCACTGGCAGTGGCAGCAGTTACATGTGTGAGACATGTACGCTGATGTCTGCTGTGATGTCTGTATCTTCGCAGCAGTCGAGGGTAGTTGGCAGGCTATCAGTCAGCAGCGGTCCGTTATTAGTAGCTATATTGTAGTATGCCAAAGCTTACCTAGGGAAACCTAGAAAACCAAGGTACTGTAAAAGTCACGCAGTATTTATGAACGTTGCAAAACACAAAATTCTCGCTATATATTTTGAGGAAGGTTATCTAAACTTAAAAACCCATCCGGAGGAAGGTTGAATACTTTTTCGAACTCTGCATAAATTTTGACAGTTTATTTCCTCGTTACATTCAGATGGCTGATGTTGAGCCTCTGCCTCCAGGTTGGGCCATGCAGAATACAATATCTGGCAGACGTTTCTTTATCGATCATAATTCTGAACGGACAACATGGGTAAGAGCTTCTTCAAAAACTCATTAATAATCCAAGAGGAAATCACAAAGGAAATCAGTACCATGTTCGTGCTTTTACGCATGTACTGTATATAGCTGAGAAAAAATCCTCTTGATTTACATAAAAATTAGCTTTTATTTTCTCCGCTTAGACAACGTTTAAAATTACTACACCAATCAACTTAGCAAATGAGTCGTTTTGGAAGCTATTTAAAACATTCATCTTTTACTGCCTATGATGTTTGAGGGTTTATTGTTTGACTAGTAAAATTGTTTCGTGTTAGACAGAGTAAAACAATAAAGGGAATGTTTTTGACCAGCTCAGGTAGGAATGAGTTAATCACTTGTTAACTCATTGCTGCCTAGGATGTCTGAAGGTTCTCTCTTTGATGAGTAAAATCATCTGGTGTTAGACACAGTAAAACAATAAAGGGGCCATTTTTGACCAGCTCAGGCAGGAATGGGTTAATCACTTGTTAACTCATTGCTGCCTAGGATGTCTGAGGGTTCTCTCTTTGATGAGTAAAATCATCTGGTGTTAGACAGAGTAAAACAATAAGTGGACCATTTTTGACCAGCTCAGGCAGGAATGGGTTAATCACTTGTTAACTCATTGCTGCCTAGGATGTCTGAGGGTTCTCTCTTTGATGAGTAAAATCATTTGGTGTTAGACAGAGTAAATGGACCATTTTTGACCAGCTCAGGCAGGAATGGGTTAATCACTTGTTAACTCATTGCTGCCTAGGATGTCTGAGTGTTCTCTCTTTGATGAGTAAAATCATCTGGTGTTAGACAGAGTAAAACAATAAGTGGACCATTTTTGGCCAGCTCAGGCAGGAATGGGTTAATCTAGCTAGCTCTCTAGTTCATCATTTCTTGGCGAACATACCAAACACCTGCATCATTCCACCACGATATATAATGGTAGGTATTACTTCTAATGTTCTGTACTTGATGTAATTTCTGTAGAGGGATCCCCGTTATTCAACTGAGTTTCCGTCTGGTCGATCACCTGACATGCCTGCTCCAGCTATTGTAAAACGTGATTTAGGACCTCTTCCTGTAAGTAGCTAATATTTCCTAACTATATATGAATTATTGACCCAACAACGAGCACCACTGGACCATTATAGCTAAAAAAATACCCCACTTGTGCTATATCTAATCCCATCTATTGGAAACCCTAACAAAAGCCAGCGTGTTTAGCACAGTGGAACAACGCTAGTTCATTGCGTAAATCTTTTGGATCTTTTTTCACAGGAAGGTTGGGAGGAACGCGTTTATACTGATGGAAGAGTGTTTTACATTGATCACAGTGAGTAATGGAAGTTGACAGCTGAAGCATTGTTCATTGATGATTTCAGGTGCAGTGTCACTGGCTAGCTAACATAACTATATTTTCTTACTTAGGCACTCATTCAACACAGTGGGAAGATCCAAGAGAAGTCACTGAAACTAAACCTACTCAGGTGAGATGTCTGGACAGCCATGTACTTCACACTCACCTGTACTCTACTGCTCTGGGTTGGGCTTTCGTTTGCTAGGCTGCGCTAGACAGGGATGGACTGCGCTAGGCTGGGCTGCGGTAGACTGCGCTACGCTGAGCTGCGTTAGACTGCGCTAGACTGCGCTATCCTGGGCTGCGCTAGACTGCGCTAGACTGCGCTATCCTGGGCTGCGCTTGACTGCGCTATCCTGGGCTGCGCTAGACTGCGCTATCCTGGGCTGCGCTTGACTGCGCTATCCTGGGCTGCGCTTGACTGCGCTATCCTGGGCTGCGCTTGACTGCGCTATCCTGGGCTGCGCTAGACTGCGCTAGACTGCGCTATCCTGGGCTGCGCTAGACTGCGCTATCATGGGCTGCGCTATGTTGAGTTACGCTAGGCTTGGCTGAGATGCTGAGATTCACCAGGTTGGGCTGCACTAGGCTGGGATGTGTTGCGCTGGGCTAGGATACGCTAGGTTGGGAGGCTAAGATGGACTGCGCTAGGTTGGGAGGCTAGGATGGACTGCGCTAGGTTGGGAGGCTAAGATGGACTGCGCTAGGTTGGGAGGCTATGATGGACTGCGCTAGGTTGGGATGGGCTATGCTAGGCTGGGATGGACCGCCCTAAGCTGGGGTTCTGTGGGATGTGGTGGGCTGGTCAGGCTTGCGGTAGGATGGAAAAAAGTTCTATTTTTGTAATGTCCATTGTACTGAGGTTGAATTGTCTTCTTCTTTAGGCTATACCTTACTCTCGAAGTTATAAAAAGAAATACGATTACTTCCGATCTCAGTTAAAAAGACCGGTGAGTAGATTGCAGTATACTCCCAAATATCTCGCTTTGTCTCCAAATATCTCACTTTGTCTCCAAATATCTCGCTTTGTCTCCAAATATCTCGCTTTGTCTCCAAATATCTCACTTTGTCTCCAAATATCTCACTTTGTCTCCAAATATCTCGCTTTGTCTCCAAATATCTCGCTTTGTCTCCAAATATCTCGCTTTGTCTCCAAATATCTCGCTTTGTCTCCAAATATCTCGCTTTGTCTCATGGCCGAGAAGGAGGGGAATGGGTCTAAATGGTTATGACGTCACAATAGGAACTCGTCTTAAAAAGTCTAAAGTTGATATAAATTTGATCTAGGGATATTTTGGTGATTTTAGAAAAACGTTCCGAGTAAGTACGACATTAATGTGAAAAGGGAGAATGTTCTGGAGGATTCATTTCGTGCTGTGTTTAACGCTCCACATCCAGACTATCTGAAAACAAGACCTTGGGTTATCTTTGATGGCGAAGTTGGCTTGGATTATGGTGGAGTGCAAAGGTTAGAAGATTATCATCATTGATGACGAAACGTCTGTTCCATTACACCAAGCTCACAAACGTACCGCATGCACTACATGTATACCTACAACTTATCATGATACTTTAACTAACATCTCATATGCAAACGCTACCACTTAGGAGCACATATGACTATGAATTTACAACCTTAGCTCTCCATCTGAGCCTCAGTGGCTCAATAGTTAGAACTTAGAGCGTCTAACTGATCATTAGAAGGTTGCAGGTTCGAACACTGTCTGGGGCTTCTGAGTAATTGAGCTTGATCATAGTCAATCGAGATATGGTCTGGAAACTCAGCTAAAGTCTTTGTGCTATCTTTTTGTTCGCCTTTATGCATTTTTGTGCACGGTGCACGGTCACTGAACACAATTGTATTTTAGTATAATGAACGAATTATCCAATAGCAACGTTTCAGTTCAATCACTCAACCGTGCTATTTAAATATTAATAAACCTAAAACAAAGGATGTGCACGGTGTAAGGTACGGTTCAACATAAAATCACAACTCATTATAGGCGCTTTGAAGTTTGCTTTGAATATCTCGATTGACTATGGCTTGATGAACGTCCTCCAAACGTCTGTTCCATTACACCAAGCTCGCAGACGTACCACATGCACTACATGTATACGTACAACTTATGATATTAATGATGATGATGACATATCACTATCATCATCATCATCAACATCATCAACTATGAATTAGGAAATACATACGTTTTGAGCCAAATATCTTTGTTTGAATGCATTATTTTTACTATTTTACAAACGTGTGTATTTACAGAGAATGGTTTTATCTGTTATCAAAAGAAGTCTTCAATCCTTATTATGGTCTTTTTGAGTATTCTGCCAAGTAAGAAAAACGAAATAATATTGATTTTAAAGTTACAAGATGTAACACATGTATATTTAACAATTAGACAACGAGCCGGAGTTATCTGTGAGCTGATAGTTGACGAGGTGCAACGGAGTTGACTAGCGTTTATAGACAACAAGCAGGAGTTGTCTAATTCTTTTAGTATATTAATGATTAGTGATTTAATTGATCAGTTGCTTAGTTTATAAATGACGTGAGCCAACAACTTGTTGTCATTGCTCTGATGAAGGCCTGAGTCAACAGGCGGAAAGCTTAGCAAAGAAATATTTTACGTGGTGTTTCCACAAAACTTATTTATATGAACAAACAAACTGAAACCTTGTTAAAAGTAGTGTGCTGCGTAGGCAGTGTTGAAATACAAATCGAAATATAGTAAGGTTTGAGCACTGCCGAAATTATTTAACGTAGTTTTCTAACGTTTCGAGCGAAGGCCCTTCGTCAGAGAACGTTTCTCTCTGACGAAGAAGGGCCTTCGCTCGAAACGTTAGAAACTACGTTAAATATTTTCGTCACTACTCAAACCTTTGGATACAAGATATAAGTGTACTTTATAAACGTTGCTGCAATATTTTGTGTTTGTTTCAGTGATACGTACACGTTACAGATCAATCCTAATTCAGGACTGTGTAATGAAGAACATTTAAAATACTTTAAGTTTATTGGTCGCGTGGCAGGAATGGCAGTGTATCATGGGAAATTGTTGGATGGTAAGTGATCGTTGGTAGAACTGTAGTGCCTTGGCAGACCTACAAACTACAATGGATATATATTTCTTTATTTGACAGCTTTCTTTATCAGACCGTTTTACAAAATGATGCTGGGTAAAAAGATTGACCTGATTGATATGGAAAGTGTGGTAAGTATTTTATAAGTAATAATATCTGTTTGGTTTGTCTGTTTGTCTGTCTGTCTGTCTGTCTGTCTGTCTGTCTGTCTGTCCGTCCGTCCGTCCGTCCGTCCGTCCGTCCGTCCGTCCGTCCGTCCGTCCGTCCATCCGTCTGTCCATCGGCTATCTATCTATCTATCTATCTATCTATCTATCTATCTATCTATCTATCTATCTATCTATCTATCTATCTATCTATCTATCTATCTATCTATCTGTCTGTCTGTCTGTCTGTCTGTCTGTCTGTCTGTCTGTCTGTCTGTCTGTCTGTCTGTCTGTCTGTCTGTCTGTCTGTCTGTCTGTCTGTCGGTCTGTCCATCCGTTTGTTTTCTATTTATTTTCTTGCTTATTCTAACCATACACTCCGATATTTTGTCAGGATTCTGAGTATTACAACAGCTTGCAGTGGATTTTAGATAACGACGCAGAAGTTCTCGATTTAACGTTTTCCGTTGACGAAGAGGTTCTTGGCAAGGTCAGGATACATACTCGAAACAAACCTTTTAAAATATAACTCTGACCTAATCCTGGTCGTTTACACCAAGATGACTCCATTGCAAGGTTCAATTGACCTTTTCAGCAATAGCGGCGCCATCTTGAATTCGCAATGCATGGCATTATTTAACCTGTCATAGTTCTTTCTAGGTCCAGGTTGTTGAACTGAAAAGAGGAGGTGCCAACATTAAATTAACCAACCAAAATAAAACTGAATACATACGGTAAGTATTTAGTTTCGAGATTTAGAATAGCCACAGTATTCTCAGAAGAGCTAAAGTTAATATTGTATAAGAAAAAATGCGAGAACTGTATGCAGTGTGTCCAAAAAATACCTGGCCAATTGTGACCATTTCATTTCGTTAAAGGTTGATTATTGACTGGAGATTTATAAATCGTGTTCAAAAACAAATGCAGAAATTCATGGAGGTGAGCCTAATTTCCGTCTACTCTTCTTGTCTTCTCCATTGTTTTCATTATACAGCCTTAATTGTATACTTTGGCTGAGTTCTTCCCGCCTATGTATTACAACCCAGATAGAACACAAATGAATATTAAAATTTTAGGGCTTCAACGAGTTGATACCACAACATCAACTGAAGGTGTTCGACGAAAGAGAATTAGAGGTATGTTTTTTTTTTAAATTGATCTATCCAAAACACTGCCTACGCTGCCCTCTACTTTTTCCATACTTCTCTTGCCTTGTTTGTTCTAGTTATTGATGTGCGGTGTTGCTGTTGTTGACATTGATGACTGGCGTAAGAATACGATATACCGCGGAGAATATCATGATCAACATGCAATTATTCAGTGGTTTTGGAAGGTGAGTATACTTAAAAAAAAGGAAAATGGCCGTTACTTAGCCTGGTGCAAGCCATTTGTTGTTGGGGTGTTGTTGGTAGTGGTGGTGTATTGGTGTTGTTGGTAGTGTTTGTGGTAGTTTTGTTGTTATTGGTGGTGTTGCTCTTGTTGGTGGTTGTAGTGGTGGTAGTCGTGTTGTTGTTGCTGTTGTTGTTGTTGCTGCTGTTGTTGTTGTCGTTGCTGTTTGTGCTGCTGCTGTTGTTGTCGTTGCTGTTTGTGCTGCTGCTGTTGTTGTTTTTATTTTAAAATTGTTTGTTTTAGGCCGTCAAGTCGTTTGATTTGGAAAATCGGGCTTGTTTGCTTCAATTTGTAACCGGAACATCTCGTGTGCCAATGAACGGTTTTGCTGAACTTTATGGTAGCAATGGTCCTCAGAAATTTACCATTGAACCATGGGGTACTGCCCATTCATTGCCCAGAGCACATACATGGTAAGATCACATCTGTATTATTGCAGTACAATACAGTACGGTGCAGTACAGTATATTACAGTACAGTACAGTACAAAACATCTCCACTATTCTTATTCTTAGTTTCAATCGCTTGGATCTTCCAAAGTTTCACAGTTATCACGAACTGAAAGAAAAACTGAAACTTGCAATTTATAACACCGAAGGATTTGATGGCGTCGATTGACCTCTATGTATGCTCCAAACACTTTAAAGAAACAAATAATTTAAACACTATAAAATCTGCGCGCCGAGCTGACTTCCACAGCCACATAATGTTACCTCCGTCGCTGTGGTCTGCACAGGTTTGTGAATCGTTTCTGGGCATTCCATATTGCCAGAAATTATAATTAAATTCAGGAAAAATATAAAGCAATAACTTTATTAAGTAACGTAAGTAATTGAATATTGTAGGAAAAGACGCGTAAATATACATTGAACTAGCTATATGCTTGCTTTGAACTGAGTAATTCATGTAAAAAGACATCTTTAATTTTTTTTAATTTTTGTATTTCAAATCATCTTAGGTAGAAATGACTTTCAAAAATCATTTTTTTTAAATAATATTTACACATCGGTAAGTCAACGGAGAAATTTGTTAATTCGAGCGCGGGATTTTCCGTTATTCCGGAAACATTTCCCCCCGTTGACTTCAATCGGCAGTGTAAGTAAATTGACGCAATTTCCCCATGATTAAATTAAGTAAATTAGTGGTATTTTGTAAGTATTGAAAATCACATCGTTCAAGAACAGTTAATGAAAAATTGTGGCCGGTGAAACAATTTTTAATTAATTATTTGAGAACTGTGAAATATTAAATTTTTTTGTCATTCCATCGCAAACAATTTTGTGGTAACATTGGATGCCATTTATCTTTCGTAAGCCCAAGAAATTGCAGGTTTATAAACCTGTAGTTATTGTTGAGTATAAACATATGCAATGAACAAATGAATTCCCAACACAGACAGGTGAAGAATCACTCGTAGTTTAACGCTACTCTGGCTTAAAAGTTGGGGTTTTTTTCACTTTAATTTTGAAGATTTATACCAATAATATAAGTAGCTATAATTAGGCGTACGTAAAATTGATTGAGATGGAATTTGTGGAGAAATATCTTGAGTAAATTAAAGTAAAAATTAGGAAATACTATTTGCCATAGATGTTAAATATTACATATAACAAACTTATATTATTTACGGTATGGTCAATCTCTTTATTAATAATAAAAATGGACTTTTATTCGAAGACATTTTATTGTGTCAATTATTGCAAGTTAAACATTTGTGATAACGACAGCTTTTTAACTGTAACGTTCTACAAGGAGTCCTCAAGTATTTACAAGCTTTTACAAGTATTTTATCAACTTTTTTTATTTTTTTACAAGTATTTTGTCACTTTTTTTCCCAGATGATTTAATTTTGTAGCATGAACATTCTTATATATTTTTAGTAGGGGTACAAGTGAGGATTTGTCTGTGGTGTTTCGCTGGCAGTGTTTCCAAGAAAATCTTGCGTCTTGTCTGACCAACATTCGTTGTTAGTTGAGTCTTCCTAATGAAGAAAAGAAATATTTGTATTTTAGACACTCCTACAGGTAAAATATATTTAGAGTTAAAAATAAATGTTTGTAAAATGCACGGTTCTGCCCAAGCTGGTCGGCACTGGTCGGTGGTGATGATGGTAGTGGTGGTGGTGATGATGGTGATGTGATGATGATAGTAGTGGTGATGATAGTAGTGGTGGTGGTGATGGTAGTGGTGGTGGTGGTGATGATGGTGGTGGTAGTGGTGATGGTGGTGGTGCCTGTGTTGGTGGTGGTAGTGGTGGTGGTGATGATGATGGTGGTGGTAGTGGTGATGGTGGTGGTAGTAGTGATGGTGGTGGTAGTGGTGATGATGGTGGTAGTAGTGGTGGTGGTGATGATGATGGTAGTGGTGGTGTGATGATGATGGTGGTGATGGTGGTGGTAGTGGTGGTGATGGTGGTGTGGTGGTGATGGTGCTAGTAGTGGTGATGATCATGATGGTGGTGGTGTAGTGGTGATGGTGGTGGTTATAGTGGTTGTAATGTTGATCATGGTGATGGTAGTGGTGGCTTTTTTCAGCTGACATGCGCAGATAATCATAACTTACCATAGGATACCGTTGGTTCACTCTCTTTTCATAATATTGCGTTCTGGCATCATTGTTGGTAGTTGTGCTTGTGGCCTGCCCCCAGCACACAGAATGAAGTGGTGTTTCATTGAAGGAGTACAATGATGGTGATGTATATCTTTCCAAGAATGGTGAGGTCGGTACACGCTGGCTATCCATGTCACTTGGAGGAAACGCATTTTCATGGAATTTTCCAAACTTTTTCTGCGGTTCATTTCTAGCCCTTATTGAGAATTAAAAAGTGAGCACTTTAATATTTCGGGAGGGAGGGAGGGAGGGAGGGCGGGAGGGAGGGAGGGAGGGAGGGAGGGAGGGAGGGAGGGAGGGAGGGAGGGAGGGAGGGAGGGAGGGAGGGAGGGAGGGAGGGAGGGAGGGAGGGAGGGAGGGAGGGAGGGAGGGAGGTAGGGAGGGAGGGAGGGAGGGAGGGAGGCAGGCAGGCAGGCAGGCAGGCAGGCAGGCAGGCAGGCAGGGAGGGAGGGAGGGAGGGAGGCAGAGAAGGAAGGAAGGAAGGGAGGAAGGAAGGAAGGAAGGAAGGAAGGAAGGAAGGAAGGAAGGAAGGAAGGAAGGAAGGAAGGAAGGAAGGAAGGAAGGAAGGAAGGAAGGAAGGAAGGATGGCAGGCAGGCAGGCAGGCAGGAAGGCAGGCAGGTAGGCAGGAAGAAGGATGGATGGATGAATGTATGTATGTCCAACTCTTCATACCAGTTAAACTCGGCATGTTTTCTTCGTATTTGTTCAACATGTTTCTCCAATGCCAGTGTGGGTCTCTTTTTTAATCTGACTTTTCCTCCTTGTGATTGCTGGTGATTGAATGGTGTTTCAGACTGTATAGTAAATGTTTGAAATGCATTTTCCTTCACATTCTGTCTAACTGCTTTCCCTGTAATCTGTTTAAAATAACCACAGATTTGCAGATTTGTTTTGAGGTAAGATTTTATTTACTTTTTAATGTATTTATTTTCTAACATACCATTGTGGGATGAATAATTTGTTCATTCTCTGTTGTATTTCTATCAACTGGTTCAGTGCTGAAAATAAAATGTATTTTTAAGAAAAGGACGATTGAAAGAGGCATTGGATAACATCCTGAATTTTTATAAAGTCACTTTATTTATTGAAAACAGAATGAAGGAAGTTTTAATAATTTTTATACCTCTTTCGTGTAGCACGACCAACAAATTCAAAAGGAAAGTATGTTTTAGTTTTCTGGACATTAACGTTGTTTGGCAAGTCTAGTTTCTCCTCTTCGTAATTTAACTTTCTTTTTACAGTGTACGATGATCTATTCTCGTAAAAGAAATGAAAATGAAAACAGCATTGAATAAAATTAAAACTTTAAGAAAAATTTGGATGTGCACACGTATCAGCATTTTTAGTTATCTGAGAGAATTTTTCCTTATTTATTGGAGAAAAAGATTAGTTAAAATTTTTAATTAAAAAAGTCGTATGTCAAAATTTTCAGTAAATGTTTTTTTTAATTTGTAAAACTTATTTTTTTACCTTGCATAGGGAATAGCCGACAAAAAATCCGTATTTCCAGCTCTACAGTAGGCAGAAGAAGGTGAGGACACTCTACTTCTTTCATCGGACAACCGTTCAAGCTCACTGCAGTTTGGTGGCAATTGTAAAATCCTAGAGTTTAGTAAGTTGTCTTTTTGCAAATGTTTTTGACTTTGCGAAGCAAATTGTTGCCATTCTGCTACTTCTGCCTCCAATAACATCTCTTCCGTTGGCCGTAATAATGAATGTCCGTCCATAAAGAAACAATTCTGCTCCATTTGTGTAATGTATATATATAGTTTTTCTTAGAAATTTCTTTTTCATTCATATTCCGCCATTTTGAAAAACTTTTCCCGCTTTAAATTTCTGCGTGGCTGTCCCGACACGAACACGCGAGGATACTCGCAGGGTACGCGCGTGTTTCACGACTATTCCACGCTATCAAAGCCCGCCACAAGGGCACAATTAAAATGGCGACGGGTCGGGATGAAAATGGGTAAGCTTGCTTTGTATTTCGTTCTTTTTAGCTTAATTTCTGTCCGAAGAGACCAATTCTTTATATATTTCAGAAGAAGAGATTGTATTTTTAATATCTGTGTTTAATTTAGCGTTTTAAACTGTTTATTTGTTGATAATTTCTTACATGAAAACCGGTCAACAAAATTCTGATTTTTATGTTCTTGTAGTCGTGCTAATCGACGTAGCAAATGGGACAGTCCTGCTCAAAGGACTGCTCCAACTTTTGGTTCAGCAACTGATGCAGCACGTGAAGCTGCTCGTAAACTTAATGCTATGCTTGCTGCTAAAGGAAAATTGAACACAAATACAACACCACCTCTACTGGTATGTTGAATATTATTTTAATATAATTATTGAAAGCAATATGCTAAAGGTATTCCCACATGTTTGGTGAATGTTTGGGGTATTAATAAAATATAAAATCTTTCTCTACTTGGCTAAGGATAAGGAAAGATATATCTTTTATTTTTTCTAATCCTGAAATATTTAGCCTCCAAAGCCAAAGTCGACTGCAGGGACAAACAATGACTCAAGTTCAAACTCCTCAGAAATGTTTTCTGATGAGGTTCAAATCAATGATTCACCTCGAAGGTAATGACATTATTATTATTATTACTCATTAAAGGTTTATTCCCAATTTCGATTAGCTGAACACTGCCCCCCTCCCCCCGTTAATTTTGCATGACAAACTTGTCTACACTTTCACACGATAAACTCTAATCCTAGAAAATAGGTTTTAGGTGTAGCAGGAACTGCAGAGAAATCCCATGGAAGATCTGGTGTGTGATTTGAAAATGCATCAGCATCAAACTTGTCTATATTTGGTAATGCTCAAAACAAAATGTTATTGGACAAATGTTGTGAATATCCAATTATTGGATGAATGACATGGATTGAGGTCAGCATGGAAAACCTCAGCTCTTAGAAAACTGATTGAAACATGACACATTTTACTCTGAGGACAGGCTGACTGCTCAAAATGTCAGTATCCTGCTGCTAAAAAATCTCAGCAGTTAACACCTTTTTACTTTTGCTTTATTTTATTTTTAGACTTCTTTTATGCAAAGGTACTGTCCAATATGAAGTGAGTAGTTAACTTAATTATTGCTGCCTATTACAGTATACTGTATGGACCTACATGTACCTGCTCTATAATGATATGTACTAATTAGTTATACTTTTATTTTAGATAAATAAATATTCTGGAGCTGCAGTTTCAACTAAAGGACAATACATTCCTGCATCAGAGAAATCAAATTTTGAAGGGTTTGTATAGTAGTTTTAATTATTTTAAAAATGATATTGGATTTTGGATTGGTGAGAAACACCTTAGTGTATAGATTGACCTATTTTTCTTGTACTTGTTTACAGTCAGAGAACATTATCTTTATTTATCCAAGCATCTTCTGCAGACAAAGTACAGTGTAAGTTCTGGTAAACTTTTGAATGCTTTATTAATAGTAAAAATAATCTTAAAACTAATAAAATTAAGATTTGGCACTTGCATTGAATTGATTGGTCACTGGTTAATTCTTATTGTTTTTAGTGGCTGTAAAAAGAATTCAAGGAATATTAAATGGTGACGATCCATTCACAGCTCCTCCTATTCAACCTTATCGTCCTTTCCAAGCTAGTCAATCACCAGCATTACCTTCTGGGGTGAGTTTGTAGAAATACAATCATGTATATATATTAATTATATCTGTAAATCCTGTTTCTACTGCCATTTTGTTTTTTAGATGCATTATGTGCAAGAGAAAGTATTTGTTGGTCTCGATAATGTTCCACCTGAATTTAATCTGAAAGAAAAAATTGTGGGACCAGGTGTAAGTTTTATTTATGCAAGTTATTTTATGGCAGTGTATTATTTTACTAAATTATTTTTTTCTGTTTTTCTTACATCTACTGTATAAAGGAAAGTTTTTTTCAGCATATTACAAGAGAAACTGGGGCTAAGGTAAGTATAATCAAAACAGTGAAATAAAAGTAGTGTAATGCGTAGGCAGTGTTGAAATACAAATCAAAGTATAGTAAGTATAGTAATCAAAGTATAGTAACCTTACTATATTTCTGAGGTGAGTATAGTACAAAATCAACACCGTATAATCTACATGTTTTAATAAACTTTAGATACAACTTCGAGGAAGAGGATCTGGGTTTTTAGAACCAACATCAGGAAGAGAAGCATTTGAAACTTTATATATTTACATAAGGTAAGTAGGTAACACAAGTAGTATAGTACCTGTACAATATCTGCTGTAGTTTGATAGAGTTAGGTGACTGTTGTCATACTGTTGTAAAGATTGATCATCTAGGTTAGTGTTGTCTTGAGAAAGACTGTTGTTGATGTTTTGATGGTCTCAGTGGTGGTCATCTTCAGAGTCGAGTCTGAAGATGACTGCCACTGAGCTAGGCTGTTGAAACGTCAGTCACTAACATCAACAACAGTCTTTCTCAACACTACACTAACCTAGACGATCAATTTTGACAAACATGTACTAATCCTACATGTAGGTCCAAACCATTTACTTCATTTTAATATTATGTACATGGCTATCCCTTATTTTTTACAGTCATAATAGTTATGCTGGCTTGGCTGCTGCAAAGAAACTTGTTGAAAACTTGATTCAAACTGTAAGTACTTTTCTACAACTTGTCTTGTGTTTGGCAAAGACAACCGTTGAAAGCGGTTGGGTTTGGTGAATAATTATGCAATGCTATTGCAATTCACAAAAGTGAAAGTGAATGTTTTGAACAGGTGAGAGGTCTAACAAGTTTTTGTTTTTTTAATTATCTACTGTAGGTAACCAGCACATATCACACATTTCAAATGCAGCGTTCATCAAATACTCATTATTCAAATTATGATGGTTGGTGTTTGTGTAATTTATTAGCATGTAATATTCTCTTTACAGTATATTGTAGTATTAATGCAGCTATACTGTAATAGTTTATAGTAACGTATTGGAGGGTTAAGAAAGTGGATAATGGTTTAGACTTCATGTCTGCTGATATTGCCTTCCTACAGCAAAAAGTGGTAGAATATGGTGGATATTTAAGCTGAATATTCTGTCATACTACACCTACTGATATTTCCAAAATAGTAAATAACTACCTGTGTTTATATAGCTTGAATGCAACTACAGTATGCTAGCTCAAAAGACCATTTATGCAAAAATCAATTTTTGTTTTGACATTTTTTGTAGGACATGGCACTGGGCCACCACATCATCCTCGAATGTATATGGTATGTACATTTTTGGCCAGCTCAGACAGTAATAGGTCAATCACTTGTTAACCCATTGCTGCTTAGGGTTCCCCCGATGATGAGTAAAATCATCTGGTGTTAAACAGAGTAAAGTAATAGAAGGACTGGGTCACGGAGGAATGGGTTAATGACTTCATCCCTCATCTGGTGGTCAGAATTTTTCTTGGGAGTCCATCCTAGCTACTATTTTTCAATCATCCCATACCTGTATTTTTTGTTTTTATTTTTCCAGCCACCTGTGCCACGTTATGGTATCCCTCCTGATCCCAATGGCACCCCATCTTACCCTCCATATCCACACCCACATAATCAGTATCCTCCAAGGTACAACCAACCTCAACAGGTAATGCTAAAATAAGCATATTTTTTCACAATTTTTCTTTCTGTATTTCCTTTAATAAACAGTTTTAATTTATGTTTCTTTCCAGCCTCCCCCAAACCGTCATATGCATCCTAATCCATCATTACCACCACATGTACCTGTGTTGCACCCAAATCAACAACCAATCCATGAAGGTTTGTACATATAATTACATGTATCATGAGGACTTTGTACTACCTTTTTGCAGCACTGGAGACTGGAAACTGTGTACTCTCAAGAACCAGTGTATAGCCCACAGTCAAGCAAGACGTGTATAGGGGAAATTGCAACTTTGGCACAGCTTCTCTAAAAGTGAACTTTGTTTTTTCTCTAGGTCCCAGGCCTAGGATGAATGAGCAACATCTACCACATTGTGCTTCGTATTCTTCACCTACAATGCGACCACCAAGACCTTGTGTCCCAATGTATCCCCCAGTACCACATCAAGAGCCACCACTTTCATATAATAACAGAGCAGTGAGTAACTTTCTTGATAATTGTTGTGTAGAAGTTGTTTGAGCTATTTTGATCAATCAATAATCTTTATTTAAACAATAGTATAACGTAATAAATGCTCTTTCATTGAGCTATAACTATAAATTGCTTAAACAAGATATAAACAAACAAAAAAGACAAGCAATAAAAACAAACAAGCAAGGAAGGAAGACAAGCAATAAAAACAAGCAAGGAAGGCAAGCAAGAAGAAAGAAAGGCAAGCAAGGAAGACAAGCAAGAAAGAAAAGCAAGCAAGGAAGACAAGCAAGAAAAACTAGCAAGGAAGGCAAGCAAGAAGAAAGAAAGGCAAGCAAGAAAGAAAAGCAAGCAAGGAAGACAAGCAAGAACGAAAGAATCAAGCAAGCAAGGAAGGCAAGCAAGCAAGGAAGACAGGCAAACAAGGAAGAAAGATAAGCAAGCAAGGAAGACAAGCAAGAAAGAAAGAAGCAAGCAAGCAAGGAAGACAAGCAAACAAGGAAGAAAGGCAAGAAAGAAAGATGAACAAGCAAAGAAAATGAACAAAATAATGAGCAACAAAGCAAGCTTAACTAATATTTGCAAACAGACAGACAGACAATCGAATGCAACACAAACAAACAAACCACGTGCTTATTAGTCTCTGATGCATGCATGTTGATTTTTACTAGGTTCCACAGTTACCTCCGACATCTGAAATATCGAGGTGGGGAGAGTTTTTGTTTATTGTTAAAGAAATTACAGTCTGTAGAGATTATCTAATGTTTATTGTCCGTGTTGTCTTTGTAGTGAGGCTGGCAACAAGCTGAACCAAGTTGAAGACAAGAGGCCTCCAGACCCTCCCAAGCGGCGGTTTACAGAGGTACAAAGCTCTCAATGGGTCACTCTTGAGTCAATTGTTTGCAAACATTATATTGTGTTGTACTTCAAAGTATTAATCTTGTTCTTTTCTTGTTTGTCTTTGTTTTCTTGTGGTTTTCTTTGTTCTTCTTAACAAACAGGCACCAGCCAAGAAAGTCGTTCCTTTTCAACCACCATCCGATAGTTCCGCTGACAAGGTTTATTTTTCTGCTTTTTGCTTTATTATATTATCGCGTTTTTTAGTCTACTCCACATGCACAGACGGACAGAGAGACAGACAGACGGACAGTTACAGACAGTGTGACAGACAGACAGGGTTACAGGCACACACACACGTAAACACACACATCAACTCAGGCCCCCTCCCCTCGCGTAATAAAAAAACACTTACTCTCCTCTCCTCTCACACACATCAACTTATCCGCTTAATAGTCGTACATCCACCCTATTCATTCATTTACTTGTTCACTAATTTCTTTCTTTGTCGACCAGGTTAAGATGAGCTTCATTGTATTTTCCTTACTATTCTTACCTTCACTAGTTCAATGGCAATGCTTACATTTTATCTTTTATTTCTGTTAACCCCAGCAGAGATCTGTATCTAGTTTAGATCAACCATCTATTCCGCTATCTACTTTATCATATGCACCAGATGAAGGCCACAGAGGAACGATGTCACCTCCGTTGATGCAAGCTCCTGCTATGCCAGTTTCTGTGCTGCCACCTCCTGCTATGCTAGCTCCTACAATGCCAGCTCCTAAAGTAAAACCTATTAAGCCCAAGAACGATAACACGACATTTTCCGACTGTTTTAAAGCACCATTTTTACCAATTTCAGCTTCTGTCTCAAGTAAGTAAATATAAGCTGTAAAATTATATTAGTTTTTGTTAATTTCTTTTTCATAAATATTAATGATTTCATAAGTAATATATCATACACGGGAAGCCGTTTATTATCTGATTTGAAAACACCGACAAGTGTGTTGAAAAACGAAGTGATAGCCGAGTTTTTTAACTCACTTCGAGGTGTTTTTAAATCAGATAATAAACGGCTTTCGAGTGTACGGTATAGCTTCTCAAACAAATCAGTATTTACAGAGAAATTTGAGGTAAAACTTGTCTTAATTTATGGGCGTTTATTACCACATTTCACAACAACGTCTCGGTAACTGATTTCCATTATATTTTCTCATGAATTATTAAATGAGTTTGATAAGATTAAATTATTAACCGAAAATTCCTCTGTTTTATTTAGCGGCTAAGAAGAATGTCCAGTCAGCAGCCGTTACTGCTGGATCAAAACGCAAACACGATGAATCTGAAAAGAAATCAACTGGTTTTGCTTTGCTTGGTTCGTACGATGACTCCTCCGATGAAGACGAAGAAGAAGCAACGAAGAGACTGGGCAGTAATCGACCGTGAATTACTAGTTAATATTTTGATTTATTTAGGGGTAACGTCTCTTTCTGGATTTCCATGAATCTCTGGTTTGCTGGTTTTTCTACAGTATATACTTCAGAGTGGGTCGATTTTTCTTTTCTTTTTTTTTTTTCGATATTCTTTTTCTCTTTCGTTTTGTACCTCTTCTTTTCACTCTTCCTTTTCTTGTTGGGTTTTCTTTTTTCTTTTCTACTCTCTTTCCTTTCTTTCCACAAATTCTATATTAATATTTTTTTAGCAGGTGGTTACTAATCGACGAGATTCTCACCAAACAGTTCAAGTTGACATGCAACTTGGGAGCAATAATATATACGCCAATAAAACAGAATGCACGAGTTCCTCTTTATAGTTTTCGCACATCAACACACACACCAAACAACCGAAACCTTTCCCTATAGATTTGAACTAAAACCGTAGGACATTACTGTGTCTTGTATACTGTTTTGCATTTACTGACTTAGTAAGACGCGCGAGATGTTGATCTGGACATTATAGTATTTCCTGTGGTTGAAAAATGATTTTTAACATATTCTGCTTGAAATTCAATATTCAGATTTTATGCCAAACTTATTTCCCAGATTCCATACCGTTTTGTGGGGTGGATTCCCCATTTTGATGCATATTTTTAGATTCGATGGCGACTTCGCAGATTTTGATAATTTCTCAGATTTTGTCTATTTCTCAGTTTTTGTCGATTTTTTCAGATTTTCATGATTTTTTCGTGATTTTGTCGATTTTTCCAGATTATATGGCGATTTCTCAGACTGTCAATTTTTCAGATTTTGTTCACTTCTCAGATTTCATATTAGATAACAGTGGCCAGTTTATGTCGCTTTTAAGATTGTAATATCGTAATCGTAATACCTTGTAAAAATTTGTTGCAGGCGTCTTCAGGATTTATTATATAAACGCATATGAGAACTCGCGAAATTAAAAGAAAAATATAACGGAGACGTCCAGGGACATCGCTATTGACAACCCGAGATCTCGCCTGGGAGGGCTGGACATTTCCCATGTAAACGCACTCTTCACAAATTGCTTGGTAAATAATCGGGTGCTGTTTTGAAAATCAAGACGGGAATCCAGCGTAGTTCGTTCGACAATGGAGTAATTGTATAATGTGGTCGAATTTCCTGGAGTTAGTGATTATTTGGACAGCAAAGTTCTGTGCTGTCTGAAGTTTACAAATATTACTTGCAGTGGTATTGGCCCATACAGATGAACAGTAATACATTTTGCTGAATACCAAACTTTGAATGACTAATAAGTAACTTTCTATTCAAGACATTCTTCACTCGGTTAATCTGCGCTAAACGACATGCAGGAAGAAACAGTCTTAACATGAGAATCAAAAGAAAAGCTTGGGCCAAAATAATCACTCCCACCATGTCAGGAAGTCTTTCCTTGACGAGTAAAATCGTCTGGCGTTGGAGTAAAAAAAAAGTGCCAAGCCTGCCAGCCGGCTCTCCACTCGCGGGTTAATTACATACGAAATGAGTCAACGGGACAAGCGATCCTTAATTGCTCCAACAAATGTCAAAATCAATCCTACTGCTTTTAAACAATGATGTAATGTGCATATTTTATTTTAACTGTAAACATGAAAGTATTTTTAGGTAAAGCCTGTCCAAGTTAGTCTTGGCATGCTGAGATGAATTTGAAATAATTGTTAAATATTTATGTGTGGGAATCACCTTGGCTATAGCTATTTGGGTTGGGTTGGGAATCACTTTGGCTATATAATTGATTCTTATAATCAGTATTTCGTTATTAAAATTATTGGGTTCATATGAGGCGGGCTGACTCGTGTCACGAAATTCTTTCCTCGGGTGCAAAAGGACATTTGAAATAACGTTAGGATTCGTTTACATCTAAACTAAACCAATTCTTCTTTGTAAATTTAGTTTATGTGAGTTTCAAAACCACAGTACAATCCTAATCAATCGCGTGAGCCCCGAAACACTAAAACTTAAAAGAGCGCCGTGGCGCTTAAACGAGTAAATATGGTATGGAGTTGTACCGTTTGATTGGACATACAGTAGAACCTCGTTATCTCGAAAACCTCGCTATCTCGATCAAGACTTGATTTCCATTCAACATATTTCTTTACTGTATAATTTATCCCGAACTCCCGCTATCTCCAACTATTTACCTCCCTTGAGGGTTCGATCGAGATATAGCGGGGTTCCACTGTATCTCAAATTCTATCATAGTTTAGAAATTGTAGGAGACCAAAGTTTGCGCAACACAAGTACAGAATCGAACCGTGTTTAGTCAAACTAGCTAAGGGCTTCACTTTAAAACATCGCACAATAGACGGATTTAATTCAGACGAATTTAATTGTTTGAATTTTATTCGACAAAACTGCGACGTATAACTCGAGTAAATTCGACACACGAATTGAATTGGGCGTCTCGCCAATTTTAAACAGGCCCGTTCACACTAGAGCAAAACTATCCGGATTCACATTGTTTTTTATTCCCACGAGGATGAAAAACAATGTGAATCCGGATACTTTTGTGTAAACGGGGTCTGAATTAAATTCGTCTATTTCGCGACGTTTAGCCTAAAAGTCGCGTGCAAGGCTATATTTTGGCATGTAAAGTGACGTGCATAATTTTGTGAGATATTTGCTCTCTTGGTTTAATCGCTGATTTAATTCTTTTTTTGTCTCCGCAAAGTCCGCATACCTTGCTATTTTCCCATTATCCAACTGTTTATTCATCTCCACGGGCGCTCTAGCCATCATACGCTGTTATTATCAAGAAGCCAAGCTGCTAACCTGATCTTATGACTGCATGAATTTGATGGATCAACAACATGCGTCTACCGTGAGTGAACGCTAACTAACTCGCCTGATATAGGAATGGTACAGTGTTTACATATATCGATTAATCAGAACGCTGTAAAATGCTGATCTTCACGATAATGTACCAAGACACGCGACTTAATGTAAGTACAAACCATCAACTTTGATTTTGAAGACCTAGTCACAACTATTGATTGTATTTGTCAAGAATAAAAGAATACTTGCTTTGCAAGGTGTGGTCAAATCATATTTGGCGAGTAGTAGTACTAGTAGTTTGGTGCCATGCCCATTCCGGAGGTTGAGCTTGTTTTACTGTGGCTGTAGTCTGTCCTCTAGTCACTCAGTCATGTAGAGCTTTCTCTGCTTGCTTCATATGCGTTTAAATCTGCTGGTGTTTCACATCAAATGTAAAACGAATACTTCACCTATTAAATGCAGTATGCTTCTCAGGTATTTTTCGCGGAAGTAATCCATTTTTCCTTGAACGAAATCAGTCTAGGCGTGTGTGTATGGTTTAACTCCGAATTTGAACCAATGTAATAATGTGTTGTAATAAATTATGTTTATAAAGTTATGCTTCTCAGGTATTTTTCGCGGAAGTAATCCATTTTTCCTTAAACGAAATCAGTCTAGGCGTGTGTGTATGGTTTAACTGCGAATTTGAACCAATGTAATAATGTGTTGTAATAAATTATGTTTATAAAGTTGCATCCTATAGCAAAAAAAAACCCATCAAGAACTGTGGTCAGACTAAACATGCTGATCATAACAATTTTATACTACACAGACAATCAGCTAGATCTTTCATTTATCATTTCTAACTGGCTTCGTGTTCTTTCTATATATCACTAATCTGCTTTTATAACATTTGCCGACAAAAAGAAGGGCTTTGTAAACATTTTGCGTTCGTTCGTGCAACATTTGAATATTGTATAACGGGAAAATCAGTTTATAAAGAATGAAATGACGTTTCAAGCCAAAGACAATTAATTATAAAGTTATTAAAAACCGGTAAATTACTGTCACTCTGATAAAAATAAAGCTCTTGAAAACCGGAAACTTTACCGTGTCTTAACGCTGATAAAAATAAAAGGGCTTTCTTATTCTGGAAACGATAGGCAATGTCGCAATATTGTCTGCAGATTGGGAATTATAAAGCATACAATGAAACAATTGAATCAGTGGTAATGCTATAGAATATGCCAATTGCCATGTCAAGGCAATAATTGTTCTAGAATCATCAGCATTGTGAGTCAATTCTTTGCAGGTTCTCTCTGCAAAGGTTCTTCAATAGTATTTCAGTGACCAGAAAACTGTCCTTGTTTACAGTATTAAGCAAAGAATTATTCTTTTGTCGATGTCATTAATCGCCCTTTACCTTCAGCGGGGTGTACCGTATTCAGAGCAGGAACACCCCTTGCAGGTATTACTGCATTGATAAATCGTTGTACATATATAGTAACGTGCTGGTTTTTAATTAACTATGCAAAATAAGTCTCTTTAAGCAAAGAAAACACCCTGGAAACTATTCTTGATATTTCGATAATTTGGAACGCTCAACTGGCTGAAGCAAAAAGTTAGCTCAAAGTTTATGACATTGTATAAATAATAAAGGACTGGATCATCCTTATTCGCAGTCCTGAATTTCGAAGACGCAGATCAACGAGGTAGCCGCCATACGACACAGTTCAGACCCCGGATCACAGCTAACCCGCACAGACGACCAAGTTTTCCTTGACAAGTTCCTTGGTAGCTTTCCTTGCTCGTGTGTACGATGAACAATTTTTTCCCCAAACATTTTCCTTGACAATTTATAATTGCTCGTGTGTACGGTTGGTCAAGTTTTCCTTGACGACAATGGTCGCGTAATAAGCTTCGGAGATGATCTTGTCTAGTTTTCCTTGACGACTATACACACGAACAAATTTCCTTGTTCAAAAGCGCTGGCATGACCAGCTTTTGAACAAGGCTCCTTGTCAAGGAAAAACTTGTCAATTTGTGTCGTACACACGAACAAATAAAACTTGTCAAGGAAAAACTTGTCAAGGAAAACTTGGTCGTCTGTGCGGCGCTGGTGTAGGTTTGATTTTATGCATGGAGGGAGGAAAACCGGTGAACTCGGCGAAATACCCTCGAAGCACAGGAGAGATCAACTACAACTCTACTCACATGGTCCAAGCTCGACAACGGGGTCACTCCCAAGCGGTCACCCCGTTAGGCCCGGAAATTTTGCCTCAATTGTGTGTTTTGTGATAAAAGCATGAAACTTGGCAAGTAGATAGAGTTACTAGTGCTGATAATTTCTGATATAGAGCCAACGCAGATTTCTTCCTGGTTGCCACAAAATCGAGTTTTTCTTCCAATTTACCTATTAAAGTACTATCTTATATAAAAAGTGAAAATTCAAAGTTCACATTTAGCAAATATCACCTATATCGTTAGAAAGTTTGCAAAAAACTATATGAAGGACATTTAAGGGGCTATGATGATTTTCGAAGCCTATTTTGAGTTATTAACGCTCAAAAATGTGGAAAATGCCACAAAATGCTTTTTTAGTGGGTTTATTAACCTTCTATAACTCAACACGAGCTTGGAAAATCGTCCTAGCCGCTTAAATCTCCTACATATAGTTTTTTGCGAACTTTCTAACGATATAGGTGATATTTGCTAAAAGTGAACTTTGAATTTTCACTTTTTTATAAGATAGTACTTTAATAGGTAAATTGGAAGGAAACTCGATTTTGTGGCAACAAGGAAGAAATCTGCGTTGGCTCTATATCAGAAAATCAGCAGCACTAGTAACTCTATCTACTTGCCAAATTCATGCTTTTATCACAAAACGCACAATTCATCATCCCCTTAACAGCTGGACTATAACTTTTGGTGAGAGGCAGCGCGCTAACAGGATACATCACCCGTGCTTCCCAGCAAACTGTTTAGTCGTCTGCTGCCGACAGGACATAATACGTAGAAAATCTTGGCCGTTTATTTTTGGCACATTTTTTTAATATTTAAAACACTCAAACATCTTCGTAATTTTTAGCTAGCTAATGTCCATTAATTCTCTATACTATAGTCAAAACTAGTCTAAATATTTAACTTGAAAGCCAATGCTCTTAATTTGACTATCTTACATGCACAATTGCGGGGGTTTTTTTATAATTCTTAGCCAAAACATTTTTAAATTCATGTATATTTTAAGACCCAGTGTGAAATAACGAGATTATTTAAATTAAAAGGCTATTGTTATTTTGATTGTACGATTTAATTGTTTCTGTTTGTATTTTTATAGTGTTTCATTCAAACTTTGTGACTTGACTGGGATTTTTATTTTTTTTCATTTTAATTTTCTAGGCGGGAATGTTTTATCATCCGTCGTAGTTGTGGACAATTTTTTGGAGTTCTTGATCCCTTGAACAGCAGAAGATGGAAAAGCGACGATATTACGCCAAAATTATCAAATTTATCTGTGGTTTCTTGTGTAGTTTTTCCTTCTCGTTACTGACCAGGCAGTATACGATTATTTCAGTTTGGCGTAATGGCTGCCAAGTATTCCAGTCTTATCATAGATGCCGTGATTTACGCGAAGAAACAAATGCGAAGGAACTGGTTCTAGTAGCCGTCATGACGCATATGGGTACCGTAGCAACGCGAGCTGTCGGAATTAACCGGACCTGGGGACGAGAAATTCCAGGAAAGTTGTTATTCTTTGTTGGCCAATCAGAGAACACAACGGAAGTGAATTTACCTTTGATTGTACTTCCGGTCGCTGACGATGTATACCCCCCGCAAAGAAAAGCGATGTTGATGTTGAAGTATGTTTACGAGAACTACGCCGAGCGTTTCCGATGGTTTATCCGAGCGGACGACGACGTTTTCATTAGGGCTGATAATTTAATGCGCCTGTTAAGGAGTATTAATAGCAGTGACGACATCTTACTTGGTCATCCGGGAACTGGGAAGAAGGAGGAAATAGGGAAACTGGGACTAGATGGTAACAGCAATTTCTGCATCGGAGGGACTGGGATTATTTTGAGTCAGTCTGTCTTAAAGAAGGTCTACCCACATCTAGATCATTGCTTTAGAAAAACTGCTACTGCGCATGAGGATAGTGAAATTGGCCGCTGTCTAAGGAAGTTTGTGGGCGTGCAATGCCCATGGGGATATGAGGTTTGTAATGGCACTTATGACGTCATATTATTGTCATTTTTACTTCTGACCACCAAGCCTCGTTTTGATGGCAAGTAAAAATAGCACCAAAGCGAGGCTTGATGTTAGGTCGCGTCACATGTGCTCGGATCGTTGAGCACATTAAAAATATTACTTATTGCATTTTCTCAACTACCAGTAAGCCGTACTGAACTAGCTAGGTGATTAATTGTGCAAAAATGATGCGCTTTTAAGTGCTAAAACTAAACTAACTTTATTTATACTGGATAACTCTATCAGTTATATCTAAACTGTTCTCTCTAGAGGTCCAGTAAGGGTCATCCCTCATTGATCCAGTGTTACTACAGGAGGAAACCAGAGTAAACTAAACTAACTTTATTTATACTGGATAACTCTATCAGTCATATCTAAACTGTTCTCCCTAGAGGTCCAGTAAGGGTCATCCCTCATTGATCCAGTGTTACTACAGGAGGAAACCAGAGTAAACTAAACTAACTTTATTTATACTGGATAACTCTATCAGTTATATCTAAACTGCTCTTCCTAGAGGTCCAGTAAGGGCCATCCCTCATTGATGCAGTGTTACTACAGGAGGAAACCAGAGTAAACTGAACTAACTTTATTTATACTGGATAACTCTATCAGTTATATCTAAACTGTTCTTCCTAGAGGTCCAGTAAGGACCATCCCTCATTGGTCCAGTGTTACTACAGGAGGAAACCAGAGTAAACTAACTTTATTTATACTGGATAACTCTATCAGTTATATCTAAACTGTTCTCTCTAGAGGTCCAGTAAGAGCCATCCTTCATTGGTGTTTGGTAGAATCAAATTGGAAGCACTCTTCTCACATGCGGCCAAGGTGAAATTTTCAACCAGATAACTGCTGAGAGCAGAAATCGAACCCGGCTCGCAGAGATGAAAGGCACGTGCACTAACCAGTGTGCCACCAACACCCCCAAATGAAATTATAATAGCATGAAACTGATGAGCGAGTATAGTTGGTCATATTTTTATTTTTTTTATTTTTTAAGGTAAATGAATTTTTTCATCAAGAATATGGCGACGAGTCAATTGCTTATCATGGCGAGTTGGACCCAACTGTTTTTGAAAGAGCTGCAAGCTTGCATCCTGTGAAAGATATGCGTTATATGTATCGTCTGCACGTTTATTATCTTTCTTTTAAAGAACGACTTAATCAAAACCGCGCTCACACACTTCGAGAACACTTAAAACACACAAAGCAACTTCTAGACATTTTGGAAAAAAGTCTATTTCACAAAGCTAGCACGTTTCACTGCCGCAGAGATCACTGTGGAGAATTTCACGATGAAGATAGCAAGCACAATAAAATGCCAGCAACTTGGACTTTGTTTCATAATTCTCGAAGCTATACATCACGATTATCTACTCCAGTTCACTTCATTCAAGGTTCCAACGAGAAAGGTTTTCAACAAGTTGTAGAAAAAGCGAAATTGGTTATAAAAGAAAACGCAAGAACGGAATTATATCATGATTTATATTTTGGCGAATATAAAGCTGGTTATTCAGTGGAACATCCTATTCATGGTAATTTATACGAAGTGCAATATCTAGTTCGCGTAAAGCGTTATGTGGATGGAAGACCACAGACTGTTCGTATTCCAAAACGAGTAAAACTTAGAGAATCGTTTGGTAGCTTGGTATCACGATTGAAAAAAAGAAAAATAGAATCTGAATTGATTGATATTGTTTTACCATTGTCAGGACCATTCAAGAGCTTTGAAACATTTATGGAAAATCTGGAAGGGACTTTGCGAATGCCTCACGAAATAGGGCGAATGTTGATTGTATTTTTTCGCCAAGTTTCTTCACCAAAACCGTTTAAATCGCTATTTGATTCTTACGGAAAGAAATTTCCAGGCACAAAGTTTATGTGGCTCGAAGTTGATGGTATGTTCGACTCCTCCGTTGCTTTGCAAACAGCAATGAAATATTTTTCAAACAAGAACAATCTTCTGTTTTTAACTCAAATTGACGTCTTTTTTTACTCGGATTTTCTCCAAAGATGTCGGCAAAATACTGAAGCGGGGAAAATATTTTCCTGTATCGTTTGGAGCTTACAGAGACATAAATTACAACAAGAAAAGTTTAATTTACAGGAACAATTCTGGTCAGTGGAATCTTGACGATTTCTCTACATTTTGCGCTTATAGTAATGACGTCATGGTTTTGAAAGAAATGCATGCTGGGAATGTTAGCTTGAAAGGAGCGCCATTGGTTGAGCAGTTTGTCACATGTCAGAGTCACGTGTTCGAAATATTTCGCGCACCCGATCCAGGTCTCTTTCGCAGCATGACATCACCACCTTGTCACGGAAAACAGAATACAATTTGCCACAGCTCAAAGGAAGTACTTTTTGATTACATGTTCAAGAAAAACTATTTAATAGATTATCTTTGAACGGTTATCTGAAGTGTGGTTGGTTATTAACATATTTTAAGAGCGATATATTTAATATATATAGTAACTTAGGTTAGATATACTGCCGAAACAGAGAACGTAGGAATCTAACGTTTCGAGCGAAGGCCCTTCACGTTTCTCTCTGACGAAGGGCCTTCGCTCGAAACGTTAGATTCCTACGTTCTCTGTTTCGGCAGTAAATCTAACCTAAGTTACTATATTTCGAATGTTGTTTCAACACTGCCTACGCAGCACGCTACTTTTATTTCACTATTTAATATATATGATATTTATGTATGAAAATTATTTACACTGTGTCAGTTTAATATATTAAACACATTATTTGCACAGTTGCAACTTCCCATCGAAAATGTTGAACCACAATATTATATTTATAGGTTAAAAAACAGTTTAATATGAGACACTTTTTTGAACATTCCACGATCGGTAAAGACCTTTTCTAATTAGCTGTAAGTAACCAATCGCATATTATCAATGGCTAATCCGTTCCAATGATTTAAACCAATCAGAAACCTTAGTATAGCTAGGTGCAACCTCGTACCCAGGGCCATTTGTAGGGAGCTGGGCCAAGATGGCGGGAACAAATGGCCCTGGTGGAGGCCAGGCTATCTCAGCCTCTGATTGGTCAAGAGCTTATGGCGTAAATCAGACGGTTTGATTTTGTATTTTTTTTTTTAAATTGTATTTTGACCTTGTTGGTTGTTCTTGCAAACGGCACGGGAAATTATATTTTAAACCATGCAATAATTAGGTGTAATTACTGTGTAAAGAACTGAGTTCTAGTTAATAAAATGCGCAATATACTGCGCATTTTGAGCTAGCCTCCACCAGGGCCATTTGTTCCCGCCATTTTGTTTTATTCGTCATCTTGTCCCAGTTCCCTACAAATGGCCCTGGGTACGAGGTTGAGCTAGGTGATGCTTTTACACATAGCTTCGCCATTGTTTTCAATAATTTAATGCTATGAAGATGAACTAAATACTCGTCTGCAGGACTTTTGCCGGTCTTGTTCGCGCGCTCTCAGCAAAAGTCCTGGAGACGAAATTGAAAAATACTATCTACCTCTATCTACCTCGTACGCAGCCGTCTTTTTGGGCGAAGAGGGTGTCGCGCGAAGGGGCTGACGGGAAGAGGGCACCAAAAGCTTCCCAAAGCGCTTCATTCCCATTGCTCTTTGCGCGTTCCCGATTTCAAGTGTGCCTGGGTACGAAGCAGAAATTAGTTCTTTCTTTATGGTTGAGCCTGCGGTTCTTTTGTCCAGTCTGGACAAAAGAATCGCAGGCTCTAGGTACGAGATTGAATCCCGTGTACTTTCTCGTATACTTCACGCCATAACTTTTTTTATCTCTTTAATTGCTAATGTTTGTACTCAATGTTATTAGCATATTTCATTAGACACAATGTTTGACAGTCGTGTTTTCTTTGTGTAAACTCAAGCTATGCTATACTTTCATTCAATGTAAACTATTCATGTTACTTTCACGACATTTTTCGCCAGAATATATTGCTTTAGAAACGACAGATAAGCAGAATCATCATCTTACACATCATTTTTGGCTTGCTGATAGTTCAAAAAAAGTTGCGCGTTATGCGAAATAAATTTAATAGTATTTATAGGTAGCCAGGTGGTATTGAATTAATTCCAAAGAGAAAATAGGTCTGTCGTTCTGTTTGAACAGAACTAGATGAACAAATCAAACAGCCGTAAGGAATTTTTTGCTTAAACGAAAGCCAAGAAAACGTGTTGAAATCGTACCACCGACAAGACACATGACAAATGTTACACAAAAATTAGCTCGTGCTGCTTGAAAATTACATATAAATTGTTCATTTACATTGCACGATTATTTGTACGATCATAATAAAACACCTATTGGATTCATCTTCGCCCACTGGAAAATATCTAAGTCTAAAATTCAGTAATATTAGGTCTCGTCCAGTATTGAATTTTCGACTTAAATATTTTGCCATATCGGGATTAGATGAATCCAATAAGTTATACTATATATATATATAAATTATATTAGTGTTAGAATCTCAGATACGTAAACCATTACTAGCCACTCTGTCTGGTCCGTGATGATACTAGAACAGTATAAAGCGAAGTGAAAAGATGGCAAACTGCTGAGAATATAGTTTTAATAACGAAGTACTGACGTTTTGAGCGAGGCCCTTTATCTGAGAAAGAAGTGTTCTTATTTTGAACACTGCCGTTACCCAGCGCTCTATTTTTTTCAAAACAGTACAAGTCGCGCCTCGTCCCATTTCAAAATTTTGCCATTATCAGATTTGTCCATTTATCGACATTCTTTTGTTGCTAACGCATCAATCTTTATCCATTACAATGATATATGTTATCAAATTATTCAAATAACGTTTTAAGTATTTCTTTACGTCCATTGTTTTTCGTCTGTCGTTTGCGGGCCTCATGATTAGTCATGAAACTGTGATAATTATGAATCCGATGCAAATTAGTTGATATTACGAAACAAACGAAACCGCATATTAAATATTATCTTGGCTACTGAGCAACTAAAAAAGGCAACTAGAATTTACATTATTTGTTCAGCCTAAATGATAATGCAATGCATTGAACCTGTTATCAACGATTTAAGTTCAGTCGTTCGTCGGAGCTTTACGTGTCGCACAATAATCATAGTTGGTCAGTCATTGCTATGATAGACCTCAGGAAGCCGTTTTATAAGTTGTAATCGATATGTCGCTTGGTGGATTAGCGACCAAGTCATTTAAACATAATATGAGTGGCGTTTATCAAACCGTTTACACGACTTTGGTTTTAAAAGTCTTGCCAGCAATTCGAGTATGGACATTTCTTCTGTGTATGACACTCAGCTTCACTATTGGTGTTTGGTGGTGTCGATATTTTGTCCCACAAACGAATGATGGACGACCAATTTGTGAACAAGTACAGCAGCAAATGACCGCGAGAAGACCTCGGTTACTTCAAGAAGAGATAAAAACAAGAGAGCTTGTTTTTATTGGGATTATGACATCCCAGAAGTTCTTAGCTACGCGAGCAAAAGGTGTTTACGATACATGGGGAAGGAACGTTCCTGGACGGTTGGTCTTTTTTGCCGGTATGGGGGAGAAAATACGAAGGTTAATCTCCCGGTGGTATATCTTCCCGTACCGGACAATATCCACCCACCGCAGAAAAAGTCATTAGCGATGTTGAAGTATATCTATGAACATTTTATTGATGATTTTCCAGTGGTTTATTCGTGCTGATGATGATGTCTATATGCGTACTAGAAAATTAGCTGTTTTTTTACGAAAGATTAACAGTTCGGAGACTTTGCTACTTGGTCAGGCTGGCGTGGGGAAACAAGAGGAGCGAGGGAAACTGGGATTGAGAGATGGTGATAATTTTTGTATGGGTGGACCTGGTGTGATCATGTCGAGAGGTGTGTTAGAAAAAGTGTCTGGACATTTGGAGTATTGTTCAAATAATACAGCAACTTTTCATGAAGATACCGAAGTCGGTCGATGTTTACGAAACTTTGCTGGGGTCATGTGTCCTTGGGCCTATGAGGTAGGGTAGAACGATCGAAATATATAGTTATATTTATGTTGGTAGGGCTAGGGAGGGATAAAGATAGGTAGGTAGATAGGTAGGTAGGTAGGTAAGTAGGTAGATAGGTAGGTAGGTAGGTAGGTAGTAGGTAGGTAGGTAGGTAGGTAGGTAGGTAGGTAGGTAGATAGGTAGGTAGATAGATAGGTAGGTAGATAGGTAGGTAGATAGGTAAGTAGATAGATAGGTAACTAGGTAGGTAGATAGGTAGGTAGGTAGATAGGTAGGTAGATAGGTAGGTAGGTAGGTAGGTAGGCTATGTAGGTAGGTAGGTAGGTTGGTAAGTTAGGTGAAGAGGGAGGGGGGAGAGAGGGAGCTAGAAAAGGAGGTATAACTGATTGATTTTTGCGCCGTACAATAACCTATCCGGTATCAGATGAATAGAGCTTAAACTTTCCTGTTGAAATTTATTTCTAAGTTTCTGGGATTTTCTTATCTTTTCTAGCACAGAGAATTATTTCATCAAGTGTACGAGAATCAAGCCGAGGCTTATCACGATAGTTTAGCAACGTCTGTGATTGATAACGCCATCACACTTCATCCAATCAAAGACCCGGCCCACATGAGAAGAATTCACGTGCATTACCTTAACAAAGAAACACAAACATTAGATCACAAGACCAGCTTACTTAAAGACAAACTACGCCTTTTAAAACAAGCCTCTGAAGTAGAAGTATCATTGAAAAAGACATTCGCAAGAAAAGATAATGATGTCCACCATAATGTGACCGTTTCTTGGGAGACATTTAAATCTCGTCAGATATTTTCCCTCTTTGAGAAAGCACCACTACGATGGATCCATGATTCTTTACGAGATGGGTTGATAAGGGTGGTCTGGAAAGCAAAGAGAATGGTCAAAGAACGAGGGGTGTCAAAGAGATACCATTCTTTTCGTTTCACCAATGATATCCTTGGCTATCTTAACCATCATCCCGTTTCAGGATCTCAATATATTATCCGTCTTTCCTCTGTCAACTTTATCAGAAAGAATCAGAGAGATAATCCAAAAAGATCTATCTCCGCACATTGGTTTAAATTTCAGAAATCGTTCATGCCACTCCGCTACCGCACTGCAATTATGAATAATCGTAATATTGAAACCGTACATTTTGTCGTCCCTCTAGCCGGAAGACTGGGCAATTTTCGCCGATTTTTAGCAAGCTTTGAAAATGCGTTTCTTCGTCACGATAAAAAAGTCAAGTTATTGGTAGTGTATTTCCCGAAGCTAAAAGACCCGAGCAAACACCAGAAAGTTTTGCGCATGTATAAGATGAAGTATCCGCTGGGCGTGTTTCACTGGCTCAATGTCAACACGAGCACGTTTCAAAGAGGTCTGGCACTAAATTTAGGATCAAAATATTTTGGCAAAGATGCACTGCTGTCTTTTACTGACGTAGATCTGGTTTTTCAAACAGAATACTTGTATCGTTGTCGTAGCAACACCGTGCGAATAGAGAACAAGTTTATTTTCCAATAATGTTTAGTCAATTTCATCCCAACATTACTGGAACTGATGAGAAACAAGTTTTTACAAATCCATTCACAATTCACAAAGATGCTGGTCTCTGGCGTGTTTATAGTTATGGTCCAGTGTGCGTGTACAGTAATGACGTCAACACTGTCGGGGGATTTAATACGACAATAAAGGGCTGGGGTCTAGAGGACGTTGACTTTTTTGAGAAATTTGTTAAAAGTGGAAAGATGAAGGTTATGAGGTCTCCAGATCGCGGGCTCGTACATGTGTTTCACAAGCATGCGCGTTGTTCACCCAGATCAACTTTTCAACAGCAAAAGATGTGTCGTGATGCCATAGCAGCGTACATGAGCTCATCTTCTTTAGCTTTAGGGTATCTAACAAGAAAACACTACTTGAAATTTATTGAATAATCTAACAATTTAAATATCTTCTGGTTAGTTTCGCAACCAGGTAGAACGAGAGAAAATATATGGAAAATGTTTTATTTGATACCGACATTGATATTTATTATTGGGTATTTTGTTTAAAATATTATATCGTTTATTAGGCAAAAACACTGGGAAAATTGCAGTAGAAATATACATAGACACAGACACAGACGTAGACGTAGACGCAGACATAGACATAGACCACGTGCATGGACATAGACATAGACATAGACCTAGACCTAGACACAGACGTAGATGTAGACGCAGACATAGACATAGACCACGTGCATGGACATAGACATAGACATAGACCTAGACCTAGACACAGACGTAGATGTAGACGCAGACATAGACATAGACATAGACATAGACCTAGACACAGACGTAGACGTGGACGGTGGACGTGGACATGGACATAGACACAGACACAGACACAGACACAGACACAGACACAGAGTCATAGACACAGGCACAGACACACAGTCATATACACAGACACAGACACAGAGTTATAGACACAGAGTTATAGACACAGGCACAGACACAGACACAGGCACAGGCACAGGCACAGGCACAGGCACAGGCACAGGCACAGGCACAGGCACAGGCACAGGCACAGGCACAGGCACAGGCACAGGCACAGGCACAGGCACAGGCACAGAGTCACAGAGTCACAGACACAGGCACAGACACAGACACAGAGTCACAGGCACAGGCACAGGCACAGGCACAGACACAGACACAGAGTCACAGAGTCACAGACACAGGCACAGGCACAGGCACAGACACAGACACAGAGTCACAGACACAGGCACAGACACAGACACAGGCACAGACACAGACATAGACACAGACCGATAGACATAGATATGACAGTACAGTACAGTACAGTACAGTACAGTACAGTACAGTACAGTACAGTACAGTACAGTACAGTACAGTACAGCACAGCACAGTACAGTACAGTACAGTACAGTACAGCACAGTACAGTACAGTACAGTACAAGACCGCAAACACTTAGACAGGTGGTTATTTTAAACAGGTGCGTTCTGACACTGATAGAAGCAACGCGACGTTGTAATATAGCAATGCAAAAAAAGTGGTAAACTGCCGAGAGATTTTTTATAAGAAAAAATGATTTCAGACTCCGCTCAAAACGTTAGTATTTCGTTGGCTAACTGATAGAGTTATCCAGTATAAATATAAGTTAGTTTAGTTTAGTTTTTAAGTTTATGTAAACGCGAGGTAAAATCCAGCTCTCTTACTATACGGCTACACCATAGAAATGGGCTACACCCATCTTAGCAAGGCTGGCCCTTCCAAAGATCTATAGAAACACCAAGCCAGCTTGCGCGCTTCTAAAGTACGCTTGGGCGCCCTATGCTTCCACGACAAACGTACTGCGAGGGTGTCCCGCGGTAACCACGCGTGTGTTCATTCAGTACTCGTGGTAGTGAGAAAATGGCGGCAGAGCAAAATGGTTTTCTGTTTTCTCAATACTTTTATTACAAAATAACTGAAGAAATCGGAGTTTTTCACTAGCTCTACATTTTAAAAAACGTTTAACGGATACTTTTTTATAGTTGAGAATTAATTTTGTAACAATATCAAGCTGTTTTATTGTTTAAAATTGTGTTTGAAATTTGGTTTCCATCATCATGGCTGCCAGTTTGGATAAAAGGTATAAGAGTGTTCTTTTTGAGTATTGTCAGAAAAGAAAGATTGGTCCACCTTCGTTTGACACAAGAACAGTGGAAGGAGAGACTAGTGGATATCAATCAGAGGTGACAATTGAAGAAACAACGTTTGGTTGGGGGCAAGTATTGGCGAAGAAAAAACAAGCGGAAAGCGATGCAGCGAGAGTTTGCTTAATTGCATTAGGTCTTCTAAATGAGGCTAAAAATGATGATAACAATGAAAACCAGATTGAGATCAAAGAAGAACAAGCAGAAGATGGTATAGAAGAACAAAAACAATCGACTGAAGGGGAACAGAAGATAGACGAAGTCCTAGAGGAAACAAAACAACAAGAAGCTCCTTCAAATGCTTCTCTGGATGCAAGTCCTTTTGGCTACACTCGTGCTCCACCAGCTGCGGCAGTTCTACAGTCTAAAAAACCAAAAAGTGTTCTTCATGAGTACTGTCAAAAACTTAAACTGCCTCTCCCCCAGTATGAAACTCAAGAAAGCTTCAATGGAACCAAATTCATTGGCTTCACATGTACTTTAAGCTTAAATGATGAAATCTACACATGCGAGTCTTCAGTGTTTCCAAGTAAACGTGATGCTGAACATTTTGTCGCTGGTAAAGCACTTGCTGTATTTAACCACGCCATGCATTCTCCTTTGTTCATTGGTTCAAAACATACACCACCCTCAGGCAATCCTCGTCTGAACAGTCCTGCATTATCATACAAGAATTTACTCCAGGAACATTTACATCAACGAAACCTAGATGCTCCTGTATATAACACAGAATTGACAGGTAGGATCAGATTAGCAATGCACAGATCAATTCATGGACATCAATCACTGATATTATAAGGGGGTGGGGTTGGCTTAGTGGTATGCCTGGGCCACACAGTGATGGGTCCAAATTAGTGCTTGACCAACATTCATGCCTGGGGGTGCTCTCATATATAAGGGATACAGGTATGTGCCACTGTAGGGTATGCTTTTTGAGCTCTGGGGGCTGGGATAGGGTATACAAATTGTCCATTTTGGTCTGCAATAGGGTGCATATTTTGGTCTGAGATAGAGTATGGATGCCGATGTTACACCAGTGCTGGGATAGGGTATTGATTTTTTTAGTTTAGGTCTGGGGGATAGAGTCAGGATTTTGAGGTTACGGTGGATTGCAACCTAGGATGTCTGTGAGGGTTCTCCCTGAAATATCATCACCAATGATATACTGCTTGTTTTTTTTATAATACATATAGGTTCTGGTTATCGTGGTACAGTTACTATTGAGGGAAAAGTAGTAAATGCACAGCAGGAAAGCACTACTAAGAAACTTGCTGAACAAAGTGCAGCTAAGGCTGGTCTGATTGAACTGGGAATTAAGGACCCTGATGCTGTTGCTCTACGCTTATTTCGAAGGTAACATGGTCATTGCTATTAGTCTGGTTATAACACGACTGTTTTTATATAAACTGTAATTACCATACTATTATTGTTGTGGTTTTAGGAGATCTAAAGGTCAGTTTCCAATCCCTGGAGTGTTCCCTTTCAAAACAAAAATACCAACAGGAAATGACAAGGAAACTTGGATTCATACTCGCTCGGAAATGAATTTTGATTCAGATGTGTATGATGAAGCTGACAGTGGTTATATTGACTTTCAACTTGCTGAGTCAAGTCCACTCAAGTGAGTTCTAGATACAATGGTTCACATATACTGTATAATATTTTTATTTAGTAATTCAACAATTAGACTAACTTAGCTTCTGTGCCTTGAGTATTTTTCACAATTTCACTGGGTTCTCCGGTTTTCCTCCCTCCACAAAATTAACACCATACTTTCTCCAGTTAATTCTACAAACTAGTTCCATCAATGGGGCGAGGTCCATTAGGTATCTAAATACTGTCCTATGTTACCCTGAATAAATATATTTGCTTTAATATATAATTTGATATAAGAATAATCTCTAACATAAAATTATCTTGTAGGAGAAGCCATGATTCAACTGATGAGGAAACACCGAACAAAAGACAGAGAGTTGGTGATAGTTCAGAAAATAGAGGACGTCCATCTTATCCACCAAAGAGAAGAAGAGATGATGCTTTTGAAGTTGCCGATGCTCATCTGGGAAACATGTCTGTAGGGGAAGCATGGCCTGAGAAAAAGAATGTTGTTATTATTGGCAGTGGTGAAACATCAATACCACTTTACTGCAATGCTGATTATGGACGATGTGCATTGGAAGATAAAACAGCTGCATCTGTTGTTGATATTCTCCCTGGTAAGAAACTCTACTCTTAAATTAATAAACATAGATTAAATTTTAAAAATGCTGCTACAGTACATTTGGCAATAACAAAATCAAATATCATTATTAATTCATATTCATATCATAATTAACCTACACATATTTTTGAGTAGGTTTTGTTTTTGCCAGCAGCAAACTTTGCTGGTTGCCGTAGTATAAAGAAAATTGTGCATTCTCTGACTATTGTATGTTGTCTTATTGCAGGTCATCGTCTGATTGGATTGGAAGGGCATTATATTGAACGAGGTGGCCAGATTGTTTTACGAGCAAGACAATGTCAAGAAGTTGTTTCACCTCCAGAACCTGATAAAGTTTTAGTTAGTTGTGGTGTAGTTATTCTTCATTGTATTCCCAGGAAAAGTGAAACTGGAAATAGGTTAGTTGTTAATTTTTTGCTTGCTCATGCAGGAATGGGTTTAGCTTCCTCAACAGGCAACTCTGTCTTGGAACCAAGATGTATGAGCTGATTTATCTAGCTAGCTGACATTTATATTATATACAGTAGGCAACTGGGTTAATGACATCAACATTACATTTTCTTCTCCACAGATGTGATGTGAATATTCTTCTCAAGCGATATCTTTGCAGTCAAGCATTCATCAATGTTGTGAGAAGTCTAGCTCAGTTCTTTCGTAGTAAGATATATCAACGACCAGTAACATTGAATAAATCCTTAATCATAAGCCATATTACTGAATGGATGCTTGAAGAAGTGATGGCCATTGCATCCATGACAGAGGAATCTGTGAGAAATGTTTTTAGACATACAATGAAATTTGATAGAAGATGGGGGAAAGTATTAAATGCTGAGGAGTTGCCTGAGGAGTTAAAGGAACTTCAGGTTAGCGATGCATACAGTACATTTTATCTGTAGGTACAACTTGAGCCAATGCTTGGAAATTGTCTTCATATACAGATATAATAACCAGTTTATACAACATTATTCGTTTTATGGCCATCCTCCTGATTAAGATTGTATTGAAAATATTTTTTTTCAGGCTGTTGCACAAGAGGAGCTTTCTCGTCGAGCCAGTACATTAGAGGACCAAAATCAAGATAGATACAGACCATGGAGATTACCCAAGGGAAACTTTCATCATCGTATTCTCAGCACAGGTTTGTAATTGTACACTCTAGACTCTAGTTGGTTGTCACTGTTTTATATTATATATATTATGCTAACTTTATAAGTGCATGCTCTAGGAAATTTTAGGTGTAGGAATACACTTTAACTGCCTGTTAATGCACTTTCAAGATGCTAATTTTTTTGTTTGCAATATCAAATTTCTGTTTTAGGAGTGTTTATCGAGAGTCCAGCTGAATGTGCAATGAGAGAGCTACGCGAGGAGACTGGGATTAGATTGAAGTTAAATGATATTGCATCTTCTCCATACATTGATTTATATCAAGCAGATAATCTTAACCCACACAAAGGTAAACTGGTATAGATGTACTTAATCCTAAACCATAATCCTTAACACTAATCCTTAACACTAATCCTTAACACTAATGCTTAACACTAATCCTTAATACTAATCCTTAACACTAATCCTTAACACTAACACACTAATACTTAACACTTATCCTTAGCACTAATCCTTAATACTAATCCTTAACACTAATCCTTAGCACTTATCCTTACCACTAATCCTTAACACTTATCCTTACCACGAATCCTTAATACTAATCCTTAATACTAATCCTTAACACTTATCCGTACCACTAATGCTTAATACTAATCCTTAATACTAATCCTTAATACTAATCCTTAATACTAATCCTTAACACTTATCCTTAAGGTGGTACAGTACCCAAATTTAACGAAAAAATAGAAAAATTTCAAAAAAATTTTGTTTTGCTTAAAATGTCCAAAATTTATTGGTTGTTAATGCAGCAATCTATTTGTTTGAAAAAATTTCAGCTAGAGCTTGTATTTTACATATTAATTAACCTTAGTGTGTGGTTGCTATGGGCAACGAATTTGTTTACGCGCTATTTATTTTGAGTTTACAGCGTATTGTTGCCTCTGGATCCTTGAAATAACAGGTGACTTGTTATACAGCTTACATAAAGTACTGTAGGTGAATTGAGCCCGCAAAATTTTCGTTTTGTGTTAATCTCGATTAATTCTGTGTAGTTCACTGCGAAATCGCTCGAGTTTGGTCTAAAAGGTTGTTTTGTTTTGAGATTTTTTTGGTTTGAATTGCTTCAAACATCTACTATGCCTAAGTATCGTACAGCAAGACGTCGGAAGAGACGATTTAACGCCGACGATTTGATGCTGTTAGTCATTTTAACATTGGATCCAAAACAGTTGTCCAATTATTGGCAGAATTAAATATTCCCACTGGCAAGTACACTGAAGAAGGATGTAGGCACATGGATCTACAGCGTGTTCATGGTGCAGAATACAAAGGGATGAAAAGAAAAAGAGGAGGAAAGTACTTAGAGGACAGAAAAAGAGGAAAGAAGACAAGAAACAGCAAAAAGAGGGAGTAACATATGCTGCAGGGATGTTTTAGTAGACTCTGTCTGACTATAACTCAACTTAATTATTGTGAAAACTAAAGTGAAACTTTCAAATGTATTTTCTCAAGTACCATGTTTTGGCACAATCTGTTACGGCTTAACATTTCTAGTTTAAGAACTAAATGAGGTAACCCAATGAAATTTGGCACAGAACATCTTTAATGATTCCTCAATGCATTGAACCTAAAATAAAACAATAGTTTGCAAAATGTTGGGTCTAAACAGACTAATCCGTTACTGGGTGTTGCACTTTATTCACACCTGACCAATGAACTCAATATTTTGCAAAGTTTAAATAACTGTTAGGTGGCTGTTTTAGGTTCATTGCACAGCCCTATCTATTGGCTAAATATTCTGAAAATATCAGAGCCATGTGGCTTTCCATTACAGAGTTATTGCTGCTGGCGTAGACACTAAATTATAATGGCAAAAAGGGTGTGGCCAGTTGTCATAGCAACCAATTGTGTACCTAACCCAGTGAAACAATTTGCCTTTATGGGTATATTCATAAGAGTAAAAAGATATTTTGTTCTAAGTTAATTTAAAATTTTTGACTGGTTAGTGTACTGTACCACCTTAACACTAATCCTTAACACTTATCCTTAGTACTAATCCTTAATACTAATCCTTAACACTAATCCTTAACACTAATCCTTAATACTAATCCTTAACACTTATCCGTACCACTAATGCTTAACACTAATCCTTAACACTAATCCTTAACACTTATCCTTAACACTAATCCTTAACACTTATCCTTAGTACTAATCCTTAACACTTATCCTTACCACTAATCCTTAATACTAATCCTTAACACTAATCCTTACCACTAATCCTTAACACTAATCTTTAACACTAATCCTTAATACTAATCCTTAACACTTATCCTTAACACTAATCCTTAACACTAATACTTAATACTAATCCATAACACTTATCCTTACCACTAATCCTTAACACTAATCCTTAACACTAATCCTTAACACTTATCCTTAACACTTATCCTTAACACTAATCCTTAACACTAATCCTTAACACTAATCCTTAACACTAATCCTTAACACTAATCCTTAACACTAATCCTTAACACTAATCCTTAACACTAATCCTTAATACTAATCCTTAATACTAATCCTTAACACTAATCCTTAACACTAATCTTTAACACTAATCCTTAACCTTAATCCTTAACCTTAATACATCCTTAATACTATTCCTTAACATTAATCCTTAACAGTAATCCTTAAACACTAATCCTTAATACTAATCCTTACCACTAATCTTAACACTAATCTTGTTACAGGAGATGTAGCACGCTATTATCTATGTGGCATTATAACTGAAGATGAAGCTCCAACTGAAGAAAGCAGTCAGTCTGAGCAACCTACAGAAGGTAAAAACAATACATGACATGTTTTCCATGATTTGTAATGTACATATCACAATGTAGTCAAGCTGTTCTACTCAGAAAAAGTTCTGAATCTCCAGATGGTGATTGAACCCACAACCTTGTGAGAACTAGTCACAAGTGAAGTGACAACATGATCTGGTTCTCACAAGGTTACAACAGGGTGTTTTTTTGCCAAGTACGTACAGCTTGGCTAGCAAGCTAGAAATACCAGGCTGCAAAATACAGCACTGTACTCAACTTTTTTTTATCATGTTTCAGAAATGCAAGTGAATACTACAATGGATGCAGTAGGAATAGCTGAAGCAAAAACTCCAGGTTTGTGGAAATTTATACAGTACTCTGGTTTTAATACTATAAGCAATAAATAAATAATATATAAGGCTTGAGTCAACAGATCAAAGCTCAGCAATAAACACAGTGTTACGACAAATTATCACCTACAATTATTATATCACCAAGCCAACATTCAAAGAATTGAGAATCAGCTTGTCTATTTCATCTCAAATCTCCTCAGACCAAATTCTGCTGTCAAAAACTCAAAATGCAACTAGAATTCTTTCTATTTTTTGAAGATAAAAGTCGGGACATTGAAGATGCAAATATTATTCGATCACCATCCGTTGCTGGAGCCCTCCATGAGGAATGCACATGGTATGATGTAGAGAGTGCGAAGGATACTTCAAAAATATTTAATGAAGTATACCAAAGTAGCGAATTCCAAAAACTACTGGCAACATTGAAGAAAATTGTCTCTGAAATGTGAGATGCAACAAAGTATGCTGCTTACTTTTATTCTGAGCATGGCAATTGCCATCATCATGTTGGGTTTTTTTAAATCCTTAGTTTAAAATTCTTAGTCTCGAGTGAGACTTTCTTCATGTGCAGTATACAATATTGTCACCGTGGTGTTTTCATGTTTTTTACCATACATGGCAACCTCGTACACAGGGCCATTTGTAGGGAACTGGGCCAAGATGGCGGGAACAAATGGCCCTGGTGGAGGCCAGGCTATCTCAGCCTCTGATTGGTCAAGAGCTTATGGCATAAATCAGACAGTTTGATTTTGTTTTTTTTTTTTAATTGTATTTTGACCTTGTCGGTTGTTCCTACACATGGCATGGGAAATTATATTTCCATGCCCAGTTCCCTACACATGGCCCTGGGTAGGAGGTTGCATACATGGTTCAGATCACTGAAGTGATTCAGACCGGTGGTGGTGTTTCAGAAACCATTTCTTCAATACACCCTCACTCAGACTTTACTTGAATTTCTTCAAATGGGAGTTGTTGGGTTTACTGGCCACTATTCCCAATAAACTTACACAAACTTGTCTTCTTGAGTTAGTAATAATTAAATCAACTGTAACTCAGTGTGAGTGGTATAATATGGACACCAGTAACATACATGTACGATAATAATACAGTACACATTCAAGAAAAGCTGCAATCTTATCACAAAAATGTTCCTACTTGTGTTTTTAACTTCCTATTTGGTCTACACGTGTAAAAACGCACAACTTGTTCACGGTTGTCAACAGGTGTGAACAATGTTGTGCTGCTCACCGTGAACAATGTTGTGCTGCTCGCCGTGAACAAGTTGTCAACAAGTTGTTCACTTATGGTTCGAACAACTTGTTCACGGATAAATCAACAGCCATGAACAAGTTGTTCCAACAGCACATTTTTATAGCCAACAACGTTGTTCGCACATGATACAACATGTAACAGCATGATGAAATAACAACGATGAACAACAATGGTGGTTGATGTATCAACATGTTCTTCGGTTGTTACAACATGCGTGAACAACAGTTGTTGTTTCATCAAGCTGTAACAACTTGTTGAAACAATGATGAACAATGTTGTTCATTTATCAATGTTGTTCACATATGTCAACAAGTTGTTACAACTTGCAAGATTTTTACGTGTGTACATATTTACTAAACCTTTTGAAGTCATATTTTCTTCTGAAAGGGTTATCATCTAGGTAACTTAGCAAAAGCAAAGAATTTATCAGTGAAGCCTCCTTAGGACAGTCCTCTTGAAGCATAATCACAATCCTATGAGAATGGGTACTCCATTGTCTTTGACGTCATACTGGTAAACCCTACCAATCACCTTGTTGTTTGTTACTGGTATGCAGTGCTGTAAAAGTTACATAATTTGTGTAACTAGTTACAGTTACATCGTTAGAAAAGTAACTAGTTACCGATAAAAGTTACAATGAAAAGAAAGTAACTAGTTACAGTTACAAAGTTACTTCAAAAATTTTGGTAACTAGTTACAAAGTTACATTCCTTTGTCCGTGTTACTAGAATCGACAAAGAAATTACTGGTTTTTAGATGCCAGTACCATAATTATGTTTTTACAGCTAAATGCCTAAATATAGTTATCAGTAACTATACTAGTCACATTTTTGAACCAAATATTGTAACTAGTTACAGTTCTTTAAAAAAGTAACTAGTTATAGTTACAGTTACTTCTTCAGAAAAAGTAACTAGTTTCAGTTACAGTTACTTAAAAATGTAACTAGTTACTGTAACTAGCTACTGTAACTAGTTACTTGCAACAAAGTTACTCACAGCACTGCTGGTACGACATCACAAGGTACTGGCAATAAAATGAGGGTGTCGCTGGTAATTAACCTGATCAGACAACACAAATGGTTTTCAAAGTTTTATTCATTTACAATGAAACATATATTTCTTCATTTGCAAACTGTTAAAACTGCAAGACTTCCAATACCAAAAGCAGTTGTAATCAAAGCACTTTTCCACCAGCTGCTCCCATTATCACCTGCTAGGTCTTGAAATGTTGTAGTCATTGTTCTACAATGAAAAGCAAAAGAGATTTACTGCTTTCGTACCCTGGGTACTGTTCGAATGTTACTAATAATTATCAGTTAGTAATTTATAATAATTTAAATATATAAATCATTAAACATTTTCAAAAAATAATTAATTTTTCAATCACATCATAAACCCAATTGCAATGGACTTTGATCTTCTTAAAATGAAAACGAAATCTTTTTCTGGCAAGACAGTGATGCCGTTAACAAGTCAGCTTAGTTAGCAAGAATTGTTGACATTCCTGCTTGGTGAAGCATGCAAAATCGTGAGAAACTGGCCAACTTGACGTTCTGATATTTATAAACAATTGTTTTAACACATCTATCATGTGTTTGAAATGGGCAAAGATATTCAAAACGAAAACGATTAATAACTGAACTTCATTGCATGTGGTCAGACGAGTCACGCACACGGAAATAGCTGAAATGAGTCTGCAATTTTCTTATAAATTGATTAAATTTCATGGCTTTTCTTTTGCTAAAAGTTTAGCGAAACGCAATGTATCTACACTCCCGATTCGCAAGCAATTTATACTTTAATAGCTTTCCATATTTTAATATTGTCAGATAACAACTCTTCTAGGAAGTTCTATATATGACACCGCGAAATGTAAACAAATATTTCTTCAAATATTTCTTTTGAAATATTTTTATAAGAACGCAATTGAAATATGTTTTCTATTTTCTTACCCAACCTCCTTGTTTTTCAATCCAATCAGCATGTCGAATAACAAATCTTCCAATCCATGCAGGAATATTATCGAGTTGTTCTGGCATATTATTTTCATTACAATATTTGCCTAGTTTGGCTCCAAACGCAAACACTACTGCTATTCTTCCCCAGTTTATAATCCCATCCGAGAAAACCTGTTTGGCAATCTCCGAAAAGGAATTATATCCAGTCTCTTTTGTAAAGTTCAGTTTTCTACACAATTGTTCTAATAAGTCGGGGGTTCTCTTTTCAATATCGTCGGAAAGTCTTCGCAATGTTTTTGCCGTGGCGTTCGCTGCTGGTACACTCCGTCCAAGTTTATAGTCGATTAAATCCTTCGCTAAAATTGTTCCTTCTCGAACAAGAGACGAGTTTGGCGTTTCATCGTTTAATCCGTTGTCCATTACTTAAAAATCGTCTGTTGTTGAAAACCTGACGTTGACACACAAGAATAGAAGAAGTTACCTCAAGCATAAAACACAATATTCAACCAGAATGCTATTAAAAGAAAGTCTTAAAACAGCACTTTAGTTGGAATACAATATTCTTGTGCTTCAATAACGTTATGTACATTACATGTCAACGATCGATGATTCCCGTGCCATGACTGCCACCACAAAAACGGGATCAAAAGCGAAACTACAACGTAAAGTGGAGATCAGTCGCGAAAGAACGGCAACCTTCTTAGTTCTTACCTTCGCAACAAATTGTTCTATTCTTATCGATGAACACCATGACGTATTTCTGCACTCTGATTGGTTAACCGCAAGGGTATATTGGGTCATGTGATCGTGATGTAGATGATATCAAGTCACGTGACCAATTGTGTGCGTCATCTTTTGTATTCCAAGCCATCTGATTGGTCCAGAACGGCGATTGTTCTCGATGTGAAAATAAACATGAAATATTTTGAACTATAATAAACATATGGGACCCGTGTGCCACAGAAAGCTTGAAATCTCTTGCTTGGAACAAGCTTCTAGTTTTTACCGTTTTACTCCAATCCTGCCATTTTCCCTCCTTCTTTGGACTCATTCTGTTGCAGATAACAGAAGCTGTGAAGGACTTAAATCTAACTGAATTTCAGTTTATAATTCACTTGAAAAACCGTGTTGCCTCGTTGCATTAATCATCACAAAGATCTTGAAGGTTTGTTCTTTGATTTAAAATATTTCCTTTAACGTTCTTGTAAACCATTAGGGAGAGTTCATTGATTTACTCAGCAATTATTCAGGGTCACGTAAATGAAAGATAGGATGAACGCATGAACAATAATCTACGGAATGGAGTGCGCTGTTCCTATCGCTTTGTATGTATTTATAAATATCAACTAACGAGTGACGCAGTGATTGTTTAAATTTTTTTTTACAAAGATGGAAGAAAGCGAGACAACTGGTGCTTGTGAGAGCTCTGTAGCTCAGACGAATAACCAAGCTGACCCATCTTCTAACAACACGGAACTGATCGAGATAGGCGCAGAGCAAGCGAACGACATTGATGCAGAACCCTTCCAACTGGAGAATCCAATAGATGACACCACAGATCATGTTTGGACCCCGAAAGAAGTTGCTGCAATCCTGAGGCAACTGGGAGACAATTTAGAAAGACGGGCGAAGAAAGAGGCTACTTTGAGAGCGCAAAAGAAAGGTTAGGTGTAGCAGTAACGAAAATAAACGGTACGCAATACTTGTGACGATACCTAACCCTCTTTAAGCGGGAATTATTCTTGCTACGTTGTGTCGACTTGACAGGATTTCCGCTGGCAAAATACAACCCTGAAACGCCCCAGACATTCGCGATTCAAAGCTCAAATGCATAAATCAATGAACGCCGATCAGAACTGAGAAATGTGATGGTTTCTGCATTCAGATGTTTTCTTATCAATTGCGTTGTCAGAAAACGACGGAAATTTTCCCCCGGTTTATAATTTTTGAATTTCTTTATTCCCCTTGTGGCTAACTTATTTCCCTGTGGGAATTTTCTGCCAAATATGTCCATATTGGGCTATATTTCGCTTGTAAATAGATATTAAATGAAAAATGCTGTTATCAGCGAATTGTAATATACGATAATCTTCCAGCCTGATCCGTAATTTCTTTATTTGTAAACATTTTGTAAAGAACACCAAGGGTTCATTTCAAACCTTTCTATTTGGAAATAGTTGTAGAGAAGTGTTTGTGTATAGAAAATATTTGTATTTAATATATATATATATATAGCAGTGTTGAATATAGCAGTCTTGAAATGTAGATATTTTATAAACAGGCTTGGATAGTTTTGGTGTGGCAAGTGGCATCCCGCATTAAAGATCATTTAGTTCCATCTGTTGTCACCATAGCGGTTAATTAATTACAAACTGTTATATTTTCTAGTTCTACGGCCCGTTTCATTGTCTCAAGCCAAGTCTTGTGCCATTTCGACGCCGGCGCGTGTACGTTATTATGAAAACGTTGTATTGTCATATACAGTCGGTGAATTAACATTATACAAGCGCTGGGCTGAGCCCAAGCGTGACCTGAACAATATAGCAAGCAGCTGCATTGCGTTTGCCTGTAGCCGGTTGCTTCCGGAGTTGGGGGATTCCCAGAGAGCTTCGTTTGTATACATTTACAAAATTATCTTGTTTCTTGTTTTTAAAAAAAAGGAATACAGAAAAACTTGCTTTATAATTGTAGTTTACTCACGGTTAAGCAAATATGAAAACTGAAAGTCAATGTTGTCACGACATTTGACAACGATATGGCCTTGGCCACCTCGTGGCTTGGCATTATGCCACTGTTGTCCTTCGTCATTTGATCGCAATTAGTTATTCCTGTGGTTAGGCAATTTTATTAAGCCGTGGCTTAATATCGCAGGCTATAGTCGGCAGGTATGTCTGAAAATTGTTCAATTAATTCAAGTTGTTAAAACAAACAAAAAAATTAAAATGAATTTTTCTAAAATTTAAACCAAATTAATCTTGTCTGGGGTTTTGATCAAATGAATCATGACAACGCAAAGTGTGAATGTCGGAAATTAGCGAAGTTTTTTTTAACACACTCGTGTACACCATTAATTGTTTTAATTGTATTAAAACGTATATACGGCAAAAATCAAATCCCCGAATCTTGTTTGGCTGAAGTTTGTTTTTATATTGAATTAAATCTTTAAATTGATAGCTTACTTTGAAGTTAATTTTCGTTAGTCAAGTCTAGTTTCTGCGGCAAAGCTTCGTTTATCCAAACTATTAAATGTGTAACCGCGTAATAATGTTATTGATCTTGAGACAGTCTAGTGTGGTCAGATCGAATGAGGACTATTAATCTCTGATCTGTAGGAATATAAATAGACTGTGACTCACTGACGCCGCAACGACAGAATTCTGCACCAAAACCTTCTCACTTCTTTAGCACTCGACGAATTAAGCAGGTGTCCCAGTTAATTTGGACCCCCCTAAATTCGGTAGTAGATTTGGACCCCCGTTGGCGGATTTGGACCCCCCTCCAAAAGTTAAAATATGTAGTGTGAACACAATAATATAAACGAAATTCATAATAGCGAACAGTCTATTATATTAGTGATAAAGAACACAAACAGTAAAATAGAAACCACTACCAGAGTTAGTAAAAGCGATCTCCACGCTCTCCATTTTTAGCGATGTTTATTTATCCTTGTAGTTGAATACATATTTTCCATTTGGTAACGTTTTCCATTAGTTTTTTGTAGTACTTACTCAGTTTAATAACAGTGTTAAGATTTTTGAATTTAGATAATGTTACTGGCAATAGAATTTTATTTCATGCATGTACGTCGACGAACCAAATTTTCGAACTATGAAAATGTCGCCCAACAATGTTTTTTATTCGCTATTGCAACACAATAAGCTCGACTATGTGAGGTTTATAACTGGCTTTGGATATGAAAATTAATGAATGTAACATATTCATCGTTTTCTGGGTTGTTTTGGGTATAAAGTTTAAAAAGGGGGGTCCAAATCCGCCAACGGGGGTCCATATTTACTAGTAGATTTGGACCCCCCTCCTAAAAAAACGTTTTAGGGCGCACGATACGTTTTTTCCCGGCAGTACTCAAAACTTACATTATTTCGATCTAAATTTTGGGCAAAATCGTTCCGTGTGCGGTGTCATTACTGAGCGATTTTATTCAGCCGATTTTTATCGCACAATATCAAACTGGTTTGATATTTTCCGACTAAAATCGGTCAAAATATCTCATGCCGTGTGTGGCGATTAACAATTTTTATCGTTCACTGATCACTCATTATACTTCCATGCGCGCATATATCATTTTTATCTCGCGCAAAACTATTAAAGTGCCTTTGTCATCCTCAGGGACTTTACATATTTATACTAATTGGAACATTCTGAGAAGATTTGTAATATATCTTCTCAGGCGAAAATTTCATCTTCATGGATTGTTTTGCCGTTAAAGTTGACGGAAGTGACGTCAAAAGAGGAATCTATAAAGTGGTTTTCATATAGACAAATTCCTCTTTCGCCGTCACTTCCGTCAAATTTAAGGGCAAAAAAATCCATGAAGATGAAATTTTCGCCTGAGAAGATATATTACAAATCTTCTTAGAATGTTCCAATTAGTATAAATATGTAAAGTCCCTGAGGATGACATAGGCACTTTAAGCGCAAAACTATTAAGCAGCAATTGTATACCTGACGCTGTGCCTTTAATTTTACCAGTGAACCCTCGAGGCTTCGACCCTGGGATTTTGGCTGCAGATGAAATCAAAATAGTGGAGGCTGACACCTGTTTTACAGTCAGTTTCAGCTTGCTTTTGAAATTCGTTTGTCAACATTCGTTGGAAGGTTGGGAACTTGGTACGGAAGTTCGTTGGGAAGTTCGAATTTAATAAGCTTTGAATTGAATTCCTTTGGTAAAATCACGGAGAAGAAGATTATTTGTTGTATAGAATATAATAATAGATACTTGGTTAAGCAGAAACAAATTGCCGACTTAAATTTGCATCTACCTCACAACGTAGTTCGGAACATTGCAACGTAAGTTCGGAATGTTCATTTCAATTATACGTATCGGATTTCAAAAGCAAGCTGAAACTGACTATAATCAACATTTATGTTTTCTATCAGCAATAAATGATGAGTTATTTCTAAACAGTATACAAGCCGACAAACCACATGCAATCGCGGTCAGCTGTGTCAATGATCGATGTCTCGTTCAAGTAATGAATAATGTAATGAATAAGTAATGAATTTAGAATTGTGCTATCTGGAGATTGCTTCCTAGAGAGAGAGATATCTCTTGCACATAATGTGGAAACATATAGTCAATCGAGATATGGTCTGGAAACTCAGCTAAAGTCTTTGGTCTATCTTTTTGTGCACGGTGCACGGTCACTGAACACATTGTATTTTAGTATAATGAATGAATTGTCCAATAGCAAGATTTCAGTTCAATCACTCAACCGTGCTATTTAAATATTAATAAACCTAAAACAAAGGATGTGCACGGTGTAAGGTACGGTTCAACATAAAATCCCAGCTCATTATAGGCGCTTTGAAGTTTGCCGAGTTTCCAGACCATATCTCGATTGACTATCGTGAAAACGGTCCATCTAGAAAGCAACTTCAAAGTTCCGACGCGTTCAACAGAGCGGTGATTGATAATCGATGAAAAGTTCACTACTTTATAAATATTTGTGGGAACGACTCTCTGATTATTAAGATTGATTGTTCTAACTCAGAAATTGATCAAAAATTATCTTGATGATATGATCAGTTCAATTTAAATGTTAAATTCTTAGTTTTCATCTGAAGACATGGCGGTCATATTGGTGCACCGAATAAATGAAATGTCTTTATCCTATGGGAATTTAACTCTATTCTTATTCAAACATTTTGTATTGTTTCACCACCCCAACAGGCCACCGATCACGTGAGTGAAAACGATCCATACATGAACATCCTTGGAAAAAATATGGCAGCAATTTTTCCACATACACGCGTAAAAACGCACAACTTGTTCACGGTTGTCAACAGGCGTGAACAATGTTGTGCTGCTCGCCGTCAACAAGTTGTTGCAACAGCACATTTTTATAGCCAACAACGTTCGCACATGATACAACATGTTGTAACAGCATGTCGAAATAACAACGATGAACAACAATGTTACAACAATGGTGAACATGGTTGATGTATCAACATGTTCTTCGGTTGTTACAACATGCGTGAACAGTGGTTGTTGTTTCATCAAGCTGTAACAACTTGTTGAAACAATGATGAACAATGTTGTTCACATATGGCAACAATGTTGTAACAACTTGCGAGATTTTTACGCGTGTATACGTGCTTGGATTTTGAGAACGCAATTTCGTTTAAAACAAACAAAGTTTGCCTAAAGATCTAGGAGTCTGTGGCTTCACCATAAGGTAAATTTGTAAACGAAACATTTTGTCCAATTGCTTCAGTAATTTCTTTAGAAAGAAGATCATGTAATGATACTCCATTGTGACGGTACAACCAATAACCAGTGTCTGTATAGTCGTATCTTTTGGGACCACTAAATGGTGAATGGATGATTAGGGAAATGAATGTAGGGAAATGAATGTAGGGATCGTGGATAGGTACGGAAAGAGGAGGAAGAAGTAAAAGAGAAAACCAAGATAAAGAATAGCAGAGGGAAAAAAAGAAGAAATCATAGTTGGGGATTTTCAATATTTAGGATATTTAGAACCTTCTGAGAAGATTTGTAATATATCTTCCTTTTCTAAAATTTCATCTTCATGGACTTTTTTGCCGTTAAAGTTGACGGAAGTGACGCAGGAATTTGTCTATATAAAAACCACTTTACAGATTCCTCCTTTGACGTCACTTCCGTCAACTTTAACGGCAAAAAAGTCCATGAAGATGGAATTTTAGAAAAGGAAGATATATTACAAATCTTCTCAGAAGGTTCCAAATATCCTAAATATGTAAATTCCCCAATCATGATATAGGCAATTTAATTAAGACGTTTCCAGGCAATTCTGTCTAAAAATATCTGCGTTGCGTGTGAATTTAATAAGAACTTGTAAGCCCCACCCAGCAACGTCTGACATTTTGCCGAGAAACTTCGTTTATAAAATAACATGTATACTACGCGAGCCCTGATTGGTCAATTGCCGTGTTTGGATCAGAGTATCCAAACACGGAAAATTCCCGCCAAAATGATTTTTTGAAAATGTCGGACAGTATATCATATTCACTTGTGATTATTTTATAAAAGAAATACCAAATGGTTTTTTCCGTGTTTGGAGACTCTTATCCAAACACTTGGGAAATTGCTCGACTTTCGAAAAGCTAAAAACACTCGCCTACGGCTCGTGTTTTGTTACGCTTTTCTCCAGTCTCGCAATTTCCCGCGTGTTTGGATCAGAGTATCCAAACACGGAAAACCATTTGGTATTTCTTTAATCATTAATCAGTTGCAACTAACGCGACAATTATTGTCGTTATACGCTAAACCTGAATCCGTTGTAAGGGAAGAGAATTAATTGAAGGAGAAGGGAAAAAATCCAAGAAGATGAAGAAGCAGAAAAAGAAAAAATGATGAAGAAAGAGAAGATGATGAATGGAAGACGAAGAAGGAAGAGAAAAAGGACGAAGTGAACAGAGGAATAAGGAAGACCAAAAGTAGCAACCAATGGTAAGTGCTGGTTACCATGGTGATTACCTTGTTGGTGATGACAACCATATCTGTCTGTTTGGTGTTTGTTTATTTATAACATATGTACCATGACTTCCTATAAAAACAAAATACCTCAGAAATTTTGCCTTGCAAATTCTAGAGTTTAGAGTGACCACCTCAGGGATGTGGAACAGTGATCCTAACTAGAGTTGGTCAATTAATATAAGAACTTAAAAAAGATGGTCGTTGTAAAAAGTGTGGTACTTGCAAGGAGAGCTTCAACTACATACTGTAACTCAAGCCTTATTAGCCCTTTATAGTCCACTGACACAAAATTTGATTCTTGTTAACACCAGATGATTTTATTCACCACACAGAAAGATCTCGGGCTATAAATGGTTACTTTAAACTAATTAGAGAGAAACTTGTTTTGTGTTTACCTCCCAACCTTACTGTCAAAACGCCATCCTGCAGAAAAAACGAAAAATCATCACAAAATATTTGTAGTGAAAGGCACAAGAACTGTTTTCAAATCAAAACAGCATTCAAATTTTGTTGCAGTGAGATATTGGAAAGTAATTTTTCATGATAGAAAAAAGTATGCGAATGCAGTAAATAGATATTAAAAATATATATCATTTTTACCGCATATTCTGAGTCAAAATCTTTGCCAAAATAACCAAGATCACCAAGTTCTTCAAAATGCTCCATCAAGATATTTAATGTTTCATCTGAAATTGCGTGAAATGTCGGTTCATCTAGTTCCCTAGTAAAATAAGTAAACATATTCATTAGTGTAGTATGTGGGTGGTGGTGATGGTGAGTGGGGTGGATGGTGAGTGGGGTGGATGGTGAGTAGTGGTGGTAGATGGTGAGTAGTGGTGGTGATGAGTGATGGTGAGTAGTGGTGGTGTGATGGTGAGTAGTGGTGGTGTGATGGTGGTTGCTGAGTGGTGGTGGATGGTGAGTGATGGTGGATGGTGAGTGATGGTGGATGGCAAGTAGTGATGGTGGGTGCTGAGTGGTGGTGGATGTCGAGTAGTGGTAATGGTGAGTGGTGGTGGTAAGTGGGTGGTGGATGGTGGCAGTGGGTGGTACATAGTGAGTGGTGATGGTGGGGCTAATGGTGGTGGTTGATGGTGGTAGTGGGGCTAGTGGGGGTGGTGGATGTGAGTGGTAGTGGTGATGGAGGGTAATAGTCCCAAATCACATATTTTCTTTTAGGGTGGACAATAACATGCAGTGTCATGGGGGTGTAAAAAATCAGTGGGAAAAGCATCGCGTATTTGTTGTGGATGATCTCATATTTATCAGTCAAAATTTACCTTACGTTATCCACTGCACAGTAAAAACGCTTACTACCACTGCAAATGATCTTACTCGCTCCATGCACAGTAATAAACTGGGGAAATGGAGCGAAGAACTGGGACTGCAAAAATAAACCAAAATGAGGAGCATTAGATTGCCATAACGCACAAGTTAATACCAAACTTCAATAGATGAATACCTTTAGAGAAAACGTCCTTGAATAGCATTTCCCCAGCCATGAATTGCTTCGTAAAGATCTAAAATTTCGTTTAATTATTTGATCAAGAAGTCTTCTGCAGGCCGCCATATTGGATTGGTTTTATTAACTGTGTTGTGATTGGTTGATTAGGAGTACACAGGGATCCCAAGTATACCAGAAGAGTTTGTATGGAATCAAATTTGGATGTGACAAATGCACAAATTTTGTACAGTATGTAAACATCAGGGGCCGGTTGTATAAAAAGGTGTTTAACTTTAACTGAAGTTAGAGCTTAATTCTAGCCAATCAAAACCAGTGTTTGAGAAGTTAACTACAATTTAACTACGCAACGGGTAGTTAAACTGTTGTTAAAAGTTCTATACAACTGGCTGCTGGAGACGGATGTGAATAGACAAATAAACCAAAGAAAGGTAAATGACAAATTGCCACGGGATGAAACTTTTCCTGGTCTTCCAATGAATGTAGCCCTGAATATTCACTCGGACAGACAGACTCAGAAAATTGGAATGATTAATAAAATAATTTACTACAGTAAAATAAAAAAGACAAATATTTTTTTTGTATGACATGGCCATGCACACAATTTCTGCTTTTCTAACTGCTAAATTTGACTTGAAAAATGTCCTGAATGTTAGTAGTGTATTAAACTAATTACAGTATTAATACTAGAATGTAAAATTTACAATAAATACTTAAACTATATAATACAATGTCTTAATCTCAGAATCATCAGATTTATTCCTTAAACTGCCAATCCTGTCTGCACATAGGACAAAGCTGTTGCATTTGTTGAGAATTCAGCCATTTTAGAATACAATGCATGTGGAACACATGAGAACATTGACCCCAAACTAGAAGAAAAAGTAAGACACATACTTTAGGTAAAAAAAATTTAAATTTAAAATATGTTAAATAATTATTAGGATGAGTTTTTTACATGCATCATTTACACAAGATGTAAAAAACAGAAGATGTGAAACACTTGTATAAAAGGTACATTTACTACAAAGACTTATATTTGCATCTTACACAACTGATGTGGCTGTGAACAACGGTTGTTGTTTCATCAAGCTGTAACAACTTGTTGAAACAATGATGAACAATGTTGTCCATTTATCAATGTTGTTCACATATGTCAACAAGTTGTTACAGCATTGTTCAGGCAACAACGCTGTAACAACTTGCGAGATTTTTACATGTGTAAGTGGAAACACCACCCGTCAAAACATGTTCTATTTCAACATCAAACATAAAAGTTTTCCTTGCAAACATATTATGTTTCCCTTCAATACGTACATGTTTGTGCTCTTAGCCAATCACGTCTTGCCAATCCCACAGTGTCAATTTCAAAATGGTTAACTTTAAACATGTTTTGACGGGCGGTGTCTCCACTTTGGTGAAAACAACAGTATTTATTAAGCTGTATCCGATATGTAAGCTATGTTTTATTGACTCTTGTATAAATGTCTCTAATGTGTGACAACACTACCTAGAGGACAGTCATCTCCAGGCACTCGACAATCAGGACAACAACCATCGAAAGCCATCCTACATATACCACAATTTTCATCATTAGCAATCCAATGCCAAGTGGCCACACCAATCCATCTGCAAAGTACAGAAAAAAAGATAAATAATGCTATATATAGATGGGTGGATCAATTGATCAATCAATTGATGGATTGATTGATCAATTGATGGATCAACCAATGGATAAATGGATGTGATTAAAATTAAATATACTTACTCTTTATTTAAATCCAATGATCATCCAAGAAAAGCAGGAGATAAAATTAAAAAAAAGAAGTTGTTACTACCTAATATATATATATATATATATATTCAACAAACAAAGTGTTGTTCGTGAAATATCGAAAAGTGCTCAATACCGTAAAGATAGAGCGAATATACTAAAGTGGGCTTACCTCAAATGTTGATGGTCGCTACTGTCAGTTTCACGCTGGGTGATCTCGCCTGAAGATCGCCCAGCGTGAAACTGACAGTAGCAACCATCAACATTTGAGGTACTATAATAGGAGGTACTGTAATATATATATATAGTTCAATCTACAAACACGGTGTTTCGCTGTACAACAGCTCATCAGTGTAGCTTGGAACAATCTGAATGAATTTCACCAATTACTTATACACATGCAATCGTCGGTGACAACCGCATGTGGGACAGCATCGGTGAAGTACATTCAGATAGCGTGAAGTGCGCATGGGCCCAGAGTGCTCAAACTTATATATATATATATATATATATATATATATATATATATATATATATAACACCACTTCTGATTGGCTGTTTGCTGTACTATAAATTCATGCTTAAATTTGTTAAATGAATTTTGTTGGATATTTTTACAATTTTAATGGCTTTTTGAGTTAGGTTTAAGATTAAGATTCTGTTAAAACTAAACTGTAAAATTCGCGTACGAAATTATCAAATATAGAATAGCATATATATATATATACATTGCCAAATGAATAGGAATATTATCACGGGGAATATTTGAAATACGTAGTTCTATTAATCATCTATCGTACTTACTTTTTACTTTTACTTTCATTTCTAACAAATCGTCGCTAAAACCTCAAGAAACAAACTTGCAAAGTTCAAATTTGGAACAAACAAAAATTTTAAAATATAATATATTCGTAACCATTCGAGAATATCCGCTGGCCAATTTTCGCAGATTCGTGAATAATTATGTTCCTTGAATAATTAGCGTTCTAGAAATAATTAGCCAGAATTAGTAAGTAATAATTAGCAGCTCATTTTATTATAAATATTTCGTGATTTTACAACTTCATAACATTGTTCTTTTCATTTAATCTGAAACAGGTCACCATTTTCTTTAATTAAGTTATTTTTAAAGAATTTCTGAAAATATTTCGCTGTGAAAGATATGAAAACGTTATAAACCGTAATCCAGTAGCAGATTTTCGCCATGGCCTGGAAACTTTATAATTGTACGTGTTTTATACTTCTACACGCTGGTAGTCAATACTCCTCGTTGACTGCATGTACAGTTGTTCACAAACAAAGCTCGGCGATTCCCCAGTTTCTTGCTGTTTAGTGTAATTTACAAAATATACCCTAATATAAGTATTATTAAGGTAATTTGATTGATCGATTTTCAAAAAATTATTGCTCTCGTGGTGTGCTTGTTGCTATGGTGCTATAGTTTTCGTTGTGGTTTGAGTTCCGGTGACTGAATTGACTTCTTTCTCTAAAACTGAGTGTGAGCCGGATCTTGGGGGCGGACAATTTTGCCTTTGTCTTGGAGTGTGCACAAAACTGTTTAATTTTCTTTTCAATTAAGAAATATAAAAAAGTTTGTAGTGTAATTTTTCTCCACATCTACATATCAACTGTTTTTACCGTTTACTAAAATAATGAGCGACAATATATAAATTATATTAAAATGTCACATAAATTGGTTCATTTGATTGTGCATATGATATGCTCTACATTGTCATATATATAAATCAATAGAACCAATATTACCCAAGTCAAAGGTGAGTGGAGTTTATTTGTTCTCCACTTCTCAAATGTAAATCACACAAAAAAAAATCGACAAACGTGCAGTCATAATAGAGCAGGAAGAGAAACTAATTTTAATATAAAGCTTCTTTTTTTAATAACCCACGTTCGTTGACGTCTACGAATTAACTAATGACATAAATATACGAAGAATCTTTTAATGATGTAAGAACGGGAATTTAAAAAAAAAACAATCTTTACAGGATGAGCAATTTGTTTAGTCCTTGGATTTAGTCAGGCAAAATGTTCTCGAAGTGATTTGGAAACTATTTCTTGAAATGTAAAAGGGTAATTTAATTACATGTAATTTCCAATAATTTAGTAGCGAAATTACATGTGAGTGATTGTTAGTTTTAGAAATACAACTTAGAACAACAAGATATGCCAGTTTTCAGTGGGAAAGAAATGCTGATTAATATCTCGTCAAAGGAAATGATTCAGAAATGAGAATTCTAGCTTAACGTGCCAAAAATTAAGTAGGAAAAAAACAACAGTATTTGGTAAAAGGGAAAATTGAGTCTAATTATTATTGTTCAACTTCCTTTTTTTTCAGGCAATCGCTAACGACCTCTTTAGCATCAATTGTTTTTTATCTGTTTGTTTTTTAGCTTCTTAACTACCATTAATAGTTGTCATTCGTTTATACTTGCTATAATTGTAAATTATGCTGTACACTGTTGGATTTTTTCCCAGTCAACTAGTTACCTGCAATGTGTATGCTGTATTTTACAAAAGAAACGATATTTAATTTGCCGTGGCGTATAGCGTAAAAACAAAAAAGCCCTGTAAACGCCGCCCAGTTCAAAGGTGGATAATTATTCTAATTAATATACGCCCCCTGACGCAGCCATTCATGACATTCTTGAGCGTTATGTTACGTAGCTGTTTAAACTCTTCAGTATTGCCATTGAGAACAACCCAATGTAATTATCGTACTGCGAAATAGAAAAACAAGAATAGACGCTCTTAATAGAAACGAAATAGTCAAGACTTTGGGCATAGATTTTGCGTACGGCCTCCCTTAGCTAAGGAAAATTAGAAAATGGTGATGCTGTTCGATCGAAAATGGCATTGTTAGGAAGACCAATTAGAAGAAGCATTAGTGTGCATGTCATTAGACAAGACTTTCTGATTGGTTAATTAAAGTATTCTTTCATGACGTCACTTCCAGGAGCTCGTCTCCATAACAGCGAGCCTTTCCGAACTATTTTCGCAGCCAAAGGCTCTCCAACTCGAATTATGAATGATTTTCAATGAATCATGAAAATGACGAGGACCCGACTAGATTCTTTCGCTTATGGATCAATGCCTGTCTAGTCTTTACTCTGGGAAATCGGCCATCAGTTTGCCGATAAACATATTCAAAAGATTCAGATACGAAACGACTTTTGATCTTTTGAGTTGAAGGAGAAAATAGAATTTGTCTCCTCTCTCTCCGATCGTGTACAGGTTTTTGTATCGTGTTTGGAAACGTCGGAAATTACAGCGGTGTGTTGCTGCAAAGTCAGTGGACATTTTTTTGGTGTTATTTAAGACCTAATGGGATGTGCGCCTAGTATTCACGTCTCGCAATCGGGGATAGTTTATTGCCGCGAAGATATAAGAGATTCGAGTTCAGGAGCGAGGGCTTCATCATTGAGTGAAGTCGTCAGCCATATTCACTCGGAACCAGGCAGCACATTGACATCAACAGTTCGTATTACAAGAGGACGATTTCTCAGCTCCGAAAAACGAACATCAGTTGAAACAGATACACAAAGTTTTGATTTACGCATGATGGAAGAATCTTCCCAGGTTCGTATTCAAGAGAAATGTTTAAAAGGAATAGAAAGGACGTTTTGTGTGTCGAGAAACTGAGCGCAGTACTGACCCGGTTTTCTTCCAATGCTTCTGAGTCATTCATGTTTATTTTATTTCTATCTATTCAGGAGGGAAGAAAAGAATTTACATTTGGACCGATGAAATTATTCCAGAATGCCATGTCGGTAAGATTAGTTTTGTTTGAGGATTAAGGCAACTTTGACATAAGACTGAACGACAACTATGATCCCTTCTACAGCTCGCCTGCCGTGATCTAGATCAACGCTTGTGTCAAAGTTAACCAATTCTCCGTATTTTATCCGTCTTTATACAATCCCCAAGTATTCTTAGCTTAGTTTTATGTTAGTCTTTCGGGGAAACGTTTGTAGAATAAAGGAAAAACCAAGTGGATTTGGTTGGTGAAATTTTCCCCCGCGTATATACGACAGGTTAATTATGCCATTTGCTGAAACCTAATAGCTTGGCCTTCTGGAAAGTTGGCCAGCTAAAGAAACCTATTTTCTTCTTCTTCTCTTGTGCAGTTGCTTTTGAAAACTCACAGTATTTAAATAAGAAAATCTAGTGTAAAAATATGAAGTGTGTAGGTAACGTTCACAGAAGCAAGCTTGCCTGTGCTCTGTGTGAAACTCGTGAGTCGTAAATTTTTTTTCTCGATCGATTCCCCGGCAAATTTTGTTTACAAATGGATTTTGCCGTGTGAAAGGTCTAGCAAACATTAAGCATTCAGTCGCTTCATCTTTTGAGCCTTGACAACCGCTCCAGACGTATCCAGCTTTCGCCTTGGTTCTCGTTTTTCAAATGTTAAGAGCAATGACGTGAATATTCTCCACACTACTCCGAACATATGAAGCTTTATTATTTCAATGCCCACTCATATTTCTAGCGTAGCGAAAATGATTGTTCTTGCTGCTTGTAAAGAACTGTCTGCATTTCCTAATTCCTTAATATTTCATTCATGCTGAACAAACAAATATTAAACTAAGAAAGAAAGACTTCTTCATTGGCCTAAACACACTTCTTTAAGCTTAATTCATATTTAGCATTAACAAGACTGCTCTCCTTGCAAACAGCATCTCTATATGTACGTTCCTCTCTCGCCTACAGCTAAATGCATTTTATTATTGTTCTTTTAAAACCCTAGAACTATACACCCGAGCATAATTCATTTATTAACAGCTCTCATGTTCGACTTCTTGTCGGAAAACAAGACTCATTTTCTGGAGAAAAGTCGTAGAATTATCATAATAATAATATATTTTGGATTCCCAATTCCGAAATGATCAAAATACCAGCCATTTTACTCATTTTCTAAAGAAAATCCTGTTTCATTTTGTATTATAATTCCAGCTAATAAAACTGATCTGTCACAATCAATTTCTTCAATATGAAAGGATAAATCTCTTATAATATGAAGCTTATTGGTAATGTTGTTTATTAGGAATAATGGCAATTTTTGTATGCCTTGACCTTTAGGAAATTATGTAAGCTTTTGTAAAACAAATAACAGGTTGTAGGTTTTTCAAAGACAATAACTGTCGATGTTTTCAACTAGTGTGTCCAGGTACAACAGCCACTAATATCAAAACAACTTATCTATAGGGCTTCAAGGTCCGTATCTAATTTGACCACAACCTGCTTGCATTTAGCTAAGTTTGGCTGATGTAATTCATCCTGAAAATGGTTGTTTATATTAACACAAAGCATTGTTTTGTTAAACACAGAACATCTAAAAGAATTATACCTTTAGTAACTTTTTGGTGTACAGTGTTTTAGCTGCGGTAGTTCAGTACAATATTAGTTGCAAGTTGTGTTTGGTAATTTTCACTTCTCTAGCAAAAAAATTTACACCTGGAATTGCACTTTTAATAGTTGTTATTCATCTCAAAGCAGTTTTTGTAAATTATAATGTTATTCCGTTAAATATTTTACATAAAATACTACGTATATATATATACGATTAATGTACTACTGTACATATTTATCTGTACGTAAGACATTTTAATTTTTGAGAAAATTTCCAAGTTTGTTGAGCTACAGTTAGCCTTCATTACCCCCCCCCCCCCCAAACTTTTTAATATTTATAATAAATTATTCATATTATATTTTTAAACAAAATTTTCAATAAACAACAATGTGTAGTTCCAGAAAATATCCATAACCACGGAAGGGATTTCCTTTATGACCCACAGATGTTTCGTCAATCACGTGATCAAGGCATAAGATCATCAGTCAGAAGGCTTATTCGTATGTATGAATGTTGTACAGACGCTCATGAACAAAGGCGAATTGCACTTTAACGAATGTGATAATTACAGTACATCATCAAAAAGCAAAGCGTAAAGCAGAAGATTCTTTAAGAAAGTCTGTAGATAACAAGCGAGAACTGCTTAGCGCTCAGCTGGCTAATATTATAAGAAGAGACAACACTTCTCAATTAACGAACGATGACAGGCATGACATTGGTGAGGAAGAGAGCTTTGAAGGAGATCATGACACGCAGCATTATGACAGTGAGCCTGGGGAATCCAAAGAGCTTGCAAACAATATAATTTGAGTTTGAACACAAAATTAATATATTAATTTGAACAATGTTCAGTTGACAGTTTCTATTTTTTTCTTGTTACAAAAAGAAAAATAATTCTTAATTAAAATTAAAAACAAAAATAATAAACAGCTACGGGAATTTTTTATCTACGGAGTCTAGCTCCACAAAGTCTAGCTCCACAAATAGGTAATTTATTTGAATTTTATTCAAGACACTATGATCAGGCTTTCTAGTAAGTTTACATGTATATTTTGTCTTTGAATACCCTCTGGAAATATCAAGGCTTTGGTCTACCCCCACCCCATCGGAAATCTAGACACAAATACCCCCCTACCCTCTGGAATTTCCAGTCTCTTCCGTGTGGGAGGGGGGGGGGGGGGGGGGGTATGGATATTTTCTGAAACTGCACAATATTGTAAATTTGCCTTAGTTGCTAGGGGAAACATTTCCCATATTTTTATAAAATGTAATATAATTTCAAAAAAGGTGGCCATCGAATTTTATTTATGTTAGACAAAGATAAGCAAATTCTGTTTCCTCAAATATTTTATCTAAATTTGTTGGTTAAAATAACAGCTTATGTTTGTATAACAAACTTTATTAAACTGTAGTTTGTTTGCATGATTTTAAGTTGGTATATTATTATATTAACCTATTCAAATGAAAGGTCAAAATGAAAAATATAAACAATTTTAATGCACCAACAATACTGAAACATGTAAATAAAGAAAAGTTTAAATACTGTGGCTTGCAAAAGACATTAATATTTTTATTACAACAGCTCTGCACCTAAAAATTGTGAGATTACCATGACAACTTTCAGTTGGAGTTCTAGCAAGTGATCATTAATTAACACCCAATTTATAATGTAACCTAGGGTACTCCATATGAGTTTTGAATATGATCTAAATAAATTTGTGGTATATGGAAGAAGAAATTCACATTGATATTAACTACTAAAAAAATTCTCATATTAGGATGCCCAAAAAAGTACAGTGGAGCCTCACTATAACGCGGTGGTTGGGGTCCTTAGTGGCGACTGTGTTATAGATGAAGTGCGTTATTGCGAGATACGGCCAAATCTCGTTGCCAGTATTACTCTTCCCACTCAGTTCTGGCACTATATTTTGGGCCGAGTACTGGGAGCCAGATTGAGTTCTGCCAGAAGCACTTTCTGTTCGATTCTAACAATCCAAACCGTGACTGAAGAAGCTTGAAGTCTGCTCAAGACTTCAACAAAATGGAATTGAAATAAGATTTTTGGGCATGGTTTTCATTTCTCACAATGATCACACTGCCGTGTTGTCGTTTTATCTTGTAATGATCGTGATTATTCAGCATGATAAGCGATCTTCAGCTGTCAAGATCAAATTGTCTCCCCATCAAGATTGAATTGTCTCCCCATCAAGATTGAATTGTCTCCCCATCAAGATTGAATTGTCTCCAGTGAGCAAAATAGAAACTTCAGCGTCATATACACATCAATTCTGTCTCTATTTTGCAGAATTTAGCAGTTTGTGGTGAACTTTAGTGTTGTAGGTAAACATAAGTATAAGTCATCAAATGACAAACAAGGAAAAGTAAAATTTTGGGTTCCAAAGATCAACTGCGTTATAATGATGTGCGCTATAGCGAGGCTGCACTGTAGAATATTGTGTAGGCATTGTGTTGTGGATCTACTGTACTATGACTAAGTGAGAAAGGCATTTGATCGACTGCCAAGATTAATTTTAACAATGAAATACTCTACATTTTGAGCAGATCTTTTCTTGATGTTTATTTGAAGTTTGATGTTTGTACACTACACTGGTACAGTACTTAATTGTCTGAAAGAAAGTTTAATAGATAATGTTGCATAATACTGAATTGCATGATGTGTAACATTAAAGAAGAAATTAAGCAGCCAAGTTATCTAAAGAATCGACGTTCCTCTCTGATGAAGGGCTTTCACTCAAAATGTCAGAAACTATGTTCAGTAATTTCAGCAGTACTCATGAAACCTTGCTATATTTTGATTTGTGTACACTGACTATCAAAGCATGTTTTATGTCAACGTCAAATTTAAATGTTTACCTTGGGAACATAATACAACTTTTTATCTGAAGCAGTATTTTATTGTCACATATAAACGCATCTTTAGCCAATCTCATTTCACCGATGGTTGAATTAGATTTAGAACATTGTCTTGATGGACGCTATATTAATATATACACTTAGATCTCAATTTGATGGCAGCCATTAAATATTATTTATTGTTAATGCTATTGGCAGCCAGTAATTTAAACTTAAATTAATTTGAAGAAAAAGTACAGCATCTTATAAAACTCAAGATTTTAGGTAGTGAAGACAAAAAACATGCAAGATAGAGGGAAATAAACTTAAAATTAAAATCTCACATTGTTGTGGAATGATCTAGTATATATGGTGCTCTGTCTTGCTCTGCTGATGTCAGCTCCTGAATTAGTTTAGCTTGCTCAGTCTGAATCATAGTACTGTCACTTAAGACTTGTGTTTGTAAAATTATTGATTCTTTCCCATGAATTGAGAACTTTTTCTGGATTCTCCAGGTTACTTCCCTTTGTAAAGTCAACATTACAATTTCCTTCTCTTAGTTGTAAGAAAACACTTGTTGATATTCAGACATAAAACATGTGTTGATGGGGAGTGTAGTGTCAACAATGTTAGAGCTACATGTAGTTCAAGTTTTGAAGACACATGCATTGCCTAAGACATTTTTTCATTGAAAATATATAAGTACATTACTTATTACTTAGTATTTGTATTCTTTCATTAGCTTTATGAGTTAAATTAATCTTGACAATTCTGGTATTAGCCAGAGTAAAATATTAAATATTCACTTAACTCATTCCTGTCCGAGAGCCTCCCCAGAGATGAATAAAATCGTCTGGTGTTAGCCAGAATAAAATACTAAAGACCAATTCGGACAGGAAAGAGTTACAGAGATAGTTTATAACTCATTCCTGTCTGAGGGCTTCCCCAGAGATGAATAAAATCATCTGGCATTAGCCTGAGCTAGAATAAAATACTAAAGACCAATTCAGACAGGAAAGAGTTAAAGTACCTATGAAATTAAATTTCACTTTTAAGATTGTATTTGGAAGAACACCTAATTAGATAATAAAAAATGGCTTTTAATTATCTGGAAACAGAAAATCAGTTATATCTTTGGATTGGTTTGACCAAACTGAATCAAACGTTGGAAATTTTCCTTGGGGTATGGTCTAATTACATCTGCAATGTGTGGTTTTCTGTAGTTAAACCAATCCAAATATATGACTGATTTCCATTTCCTCCCACATACAACGAATGACGTCATTGCTCAAATTGCATAGCCAATAACTCGAGAATGGGATAAGATTTGAAAGGCATGTAAAAGCCATTTTTCATCATATTAGGTGTTATTCCAAATACAATCTTAAAAAACTGATTCATAGGCACTTTAAATATTAGTTAGATCTATAATTGCTATTAATCTTAAACACCAATGGTACAGAATAAATGATTTTATCA